>JARWLC010000006.1:44172500-44732500 GCA_033318265.1 Phyllotis vaccarum
TTTGATGTTTTTGGTTTTTGGTTTTGTTTTTTCTATTTTGAACTAGGCCCCTGCTTATGTCAGAACCTGAAGTAGGGGAGCATTTGGGACCTCTGTTCTCTTTAAAACTTCTCATAAATCTAAAAATTATTTCACGTTCAAAACTAAGAATGATACAAACAGCCAGAGCTTCCTGTTCTCTTCCTAAAGAGCACCAGGGTCTTACCCAAGGAGTCTCTGGAGCCCTGACCCTTCCTCCTCCCCAGCCTCCCTGGTCTTCTCACCTACACCCCTGGGATCCCTGAGCCTGGGTTCCAAACTTGCTCCCTGCTCCCCCACTTAGGCTCTTGTCCTTCCCGTGGGCTCATGGACCACTCTCCTTCAGGGCTCCCTCAACCCACAGCTTTGCTTCTTCCTAGACTTCACTGAAAAAACTCCTGAGTGAGGCCTCCCGGGCCATATGCTCATCTAACAAGTCCCCCACCTCTCCAGGTGTCCCAGGAGCTGTTTGCCCTCCCTGCTCCAGACATGGGGTCAGGTCTGAGAGTCAGGGGTGGAAAAGGGGGCTCACATGCGAGGCGGTGTGTTATGAAAGATTTAAAGAAAGGCCTTCTTAAGCACCTTCAAAATTCCCCGAGGGCTTTTCTCCTGTGGTAGGTGCTGTAATGAAAAAAGACCCAAACATGACAAGAGGCACATGGGTAAAGACAGCTCTAAAAGCAAGAGTGATTGATTTCACAATACTCTAAGGTAGCTCTCTCCAGCTCCAGCTCCAGCCACCTCTCGACAGCAGCCTCCCTCATTTGCATAGGTAATTGACAGCTTGTTAACAGCTCATTAAGAACACTGAAAACCATGTGACAACTACAAACGGGCGCCTAAATGGGGACAGAATCTGTGAATTGCAGGGTATTGAGAACTCAATCAGATCTCAGACTTCGGGTCAGAAAACAAGTGGGAAAACTGGACATCAAAGAACTTTTTAAAAGGAGGTTTCCATTCAACCATCCTGTGGTCCAAGCAGGGTAAATACAAAGGCCGGGATGATGATCCGGAATGGAAGGTAACCCACGTGATGACAAAGTCCCTCTTTCATCTGAATATGTAACAGGGGTCATTTTCAGTTCCTTAAAACATCCCTTTAGCTGCTTATGCAGGTTTAAAATTTGTTCTTAAAATTCACCTTTTTCATAAACACAAGTTATTTAGACACCGAAATCTAATATTCTGCAACTGAGAAAAATATAAGGTGTAATTTGATTTTAGCCCATAAAAAAGAGATAAGTTTTAGAATTTGCACGGTTACTATCCGTGAATTTGGAGCCTGACCTTTTTTTAAAGGAACATTTGAATATAAATTGTGCAAATAACTGTTACATCAGCGATTCTCTTCTGAGTACCCTAGCACAGCCCTTTTTTGTTGAGCTGCCTCCTCTGACTGGAGAGGGGGTTAAAGTGTGGGAGACCCCACTGCCCACTGTCCACTGCTCACTGCTCAGTGCCCACTGTTCAATGCTCACTGCCCACTGCCCACTGCTCAGTGCCCACAGCCCACTGCCCACTGTCCACTGTCCACTGTCCACTGCCTGTTGCCCACAGCCCACTGCTCACTGCCTGCTGCTCACAGTCCACTGCCCACTGCCCACTGCCTACTGCTCAGTGCCTACAGCCCACTGCCCACAGCCCACTGCCCACTGCCCATTTCCCACTGCTCTCTGCCCCTTGCTCACTGCTCACTCACTGTCTACTCCCCACTGCTCACTGTTTTGAGCCATTGCCATTTCTGACTGAAGGTCAGACATACAGCTGTTGTGCCTTGGATTTGGCAAGTTACTCTCCTTCTTCCCAGCTATATTGTAGGGAAATAAACAGTGGAATCAGCAAACACTACCCCAACCTCGTCTCTTGGGATTTTTTTCTCTCTTTCTCTCACTTTTTATTAGTTCTTTGAGACTTTCATACAATGTATTTTGACTGAATTCACTCCCACCCTTTCCAGATCCATCCCTCAACCACACAACTTTATTCCTCCCCCACCCCACCCGAACACCCCCCACGCCCCCACCCTCTCACCCCTCACCCCCACCCCTGTCAACTACAGTTTGTGTCATATAGCCTTGCCAGTCTACACCCTTAAAGGAAACTAGCTCTCCCTTGCGTAGCTACTATCAGTAGCTCAAAGCTTCTTGGCTAGGGATAAGACTTTATACCCATGACCCTTCTCCTGGGAGTTTATCTGGCTTGAGTTTGCATATGTGTGACTGCCCTACTATGTCTTGGATGCTAACACTGATCTCAGATTGCAACTAGCCTATGGTGCTTCTGCTAGAGCCAGTGCTTTGAAACTAACTTCCCTGGCCCCTTCCCCTGGGCTGCCTTAGACTTAAGTGCACACCACCCCATGGATTTCAGTCTCAAACTCAGTCCCCCTCAACATGGTTATTTCTACTTCATTCAGTCGGGTCAACCTGAGGGATTTCTTCAAGACAGTGGGGCTGGAGTGGGGGAAAGAGCATAGAGGTTTAATGCTCAGCTTCAGAAAGCTCAACCTCATGAACCTTTCTCTAGAAAGATAAGGTTGACGCTATCTACATAAAATTGGAGAGAAGCATAGACTTAGAAATCCTACCATACTAGTTCACATTGAGCCTAAAGACAAGGCTAAGAAGTTCAGTCACAATCTCAAAGGTCTCAGTATGAAGGCCATCCCAGAGAAGCCACTGACTAAGGCAAGACAATCTAGAGTCTATTTCCCCAGCTCCACCATTAACTGCCAAAGTCAGACTCAGTGTGCACACGGGGGAAAGAGGAAAACTGAGGAGCTATCAGTTAAAGTAACCCTTCAAGATTGCACAGCCAATGCTTCACTGGGTGGAGATGAAGCTCCTGGGAGCTAACTTCTGGTACTTAGAAGAAGCTAGAATTACCTTCTCCTGTTTTTACACCACCTTCCTATGGGGTCTGTCCCAATTTTCTCTCTACCACTTTATTATTTATATCTGGAAATGAATCACAACATAAAAGATACAAATTGACTTATCTTTCTCCTCTACACATTTTTCTCACCTCAGACAAAAATTCTCTTAAGGTAAGGATGGTGCCTCAGATTATTTTTTTCCCTTTTCCATGCCCCAGACTAGAAACAGAACCCAGACTTAATCTGTTACAAGAAAGAAAGGATCTACACTTTACTTCTTCGCTAAAATATATTGAGGTTCAAACCAGTTAAATGCAGAGAACCAGTTTCTTAAGTCTGATTTGAGCAAAGAAATAAGATTCATTTTTGCGTGAAAGGGAAAGATAGGGCACAAAACTCCATGAAGCCTGGGGCTAGTGGGGATCAGAGAGCCTGCACATAGAGCTGTAACTGAATGCTGCTGTCATGATGCATTTGAATCCCATCAGGGGCAGGTGGACATGTTCATCCTTGTGCCCATCCCAGATACAAAGAATGAAAGTTCCTGGAGGGGGAACTCAGAAGTCAAGGCTTTAATGACATATACAGCTGATATTTTTAAAATTCCATATTCATTTGTTTGTTTTGCAGAGGTGTGTGTGTGTGTGTGTGTGTGTGTGTGTGTGTGTGTGTGTGTGTGTGTGTGTGTGTGTGTGTGTGGTGGTGCATATACAATGTATGCACATGGAAGCCATATGTCACTTCTCCAGAGCCATCTTTCTTCTTACTTGAGACAAGGTCTCTCACTGAGCTTGAGGTGCATCTATTTGGCTAGACTATTGAGCTAGTGAACCCCAGAAAGATCCTGTCTCTGCCTCTGGGTACTGGAATCCCAAGCATGTGCTGCCACACCCAGCCTTTTATGTAAGTGGTGAGGACTGAATTCAGGTCTTCCTGAGTCCACAGCAAGTATTTTCCAGCTGAGATCTTCCCAGCCCTTCCAGTTGATTCTCACACACACTGATGCTCCTTTCAGAGGGCTTCTTCTGGCCATTGCTTTATCTGAACACTGGCTCAGGGTTTGGGCACTCAGTGAATGAAGAAAAGATCAGCCTTTCTAGGCTTACTATAAACTGGGAAATGTACTGTGAGGATGTGTTATGATTGCTTTTGTCATTAATTTTCATTATTTATTTTTGTTATTCCATTTTTTATAGAGTAGTTTATTTTATATGCATGGGTGTTTTGCCTGTATGTGTCTGTGCACCACATGCATGTAGTGTCCAAAGAGGTGAGGGAATCAGATCCCCTGGAACTGGAGTTACAGACCATTGTGATGCATTCTGTGGGTGCTGGGAACTGAATCTGAATCCTCTTCAAGAGCATTCAGCTCTCTTGAACACTTGTTCTCCTTCCCCTGTTTCACTATTATTTATTAGCTATAATTATAGTACTATTAACATCATTTGTTATTACTAAGATGTCTATACAATACTTCCACTTCCCTCAAGACTACAATACCTTGCTACCACCATGTCAAAGAAGCCAAAAGTGGCCAGATGCGAATCACAGTCCCTGGGTGGGAAACCCTTGGAAAAGAACCCAAACAAGCACAAAGAACTCCGTGAACTGGAATTGGTTTGGTTCATTTCCTGATGCTTGAGTTACTTCAACACTTGGGCTAGTGAGTCAGAAGCTGGATTCTCGCCGTAGATTCCCCTGTCTTAGGACTCATTTGCTTTTCCCATGTCTCGGGATACCTAGAGGACAGTTAGTGAAGCCCAGGGTAGGAGAGGATGCATGTTTCCAAAAGCAGAGATACTTTATGGCAACAGATTTTCATCTCATAGCTCTTCCAATGGCTTGAATCCAAACTGAAGGCTCTTTCCACCCTAGATCGTGAACTTGATGGTAACATTATTCAGCTTAGCGTCATAGAGAGGCTGTTTTCTTTTTAGAAGGCAGCATGTTCTCCATTGATCCTAAGGAATAAAAATCCATTCAGGAACAATTTCAGTCAGGTTTCATTAACTGTGTTCATTAAACCTAATAGTTCCTGTGCATTCTTATATAGAGAACTTGACCTGTTACCACAGAACGCCGTGTGTGTGTGTGTGTGTGTGTGTGTGTGTGTGTGTGTGTGTGTGTGTACGCGCACATAAGCATGTGAAGCCAGAGGACTATCTTAGGTGCCATCCTCATTCACTCTCCATTTTAAAACAATATCTCACCCTTTTACCTGGAACTCACCATTTTAAATAGTCTGTGTAGTAGTGAGGTTTCTTGGTCCCAGGCAGCCAGAGGCCCAGACCCACAGACCTGCAGTCCCAGACCCCTTAGCTTCCTGCCGCTGCTGCTCAGGCCCCAGAAATGACTCAGACGCTTATATTAACTTCATGCTGTTTGGCCTATGGCTCAGGCACATTGCTAGCTTGCTCTTACATCTTAAATCAACCCATTTCTATTCATCTGTCTGCCACGTGGCCCGTGGCTCATCTGTGTTCCTCACATGTTTTTTCTTGGGCGGCTGGCTCAGTCTCTCTGACTCCACCCTGCTTCTCCTACCTATGCTCTGATTTCTCCTCCTACTTTTTCTATGGTGCCTGTCATGGGCCAAAACAGCTCCTTTATTTAAAGATTGATATTCATAGCATATAGAAAGCCATTTCCACATCAAGGCTGGGTGGCCAAGGAGCCCAAAGAGCACCTGTAATCACCTGTCTCCATTGCCCTAGAGTGGTAATTGTAAGCACAGGCTACCACACCTGGTTTGAGAGTAGAAGTGGGTCACTGGTTTTGAGAATGGAGTTAGGGTCCTCCTGCTTATAAGCAAGGACTTCACCAACTGAGAAGTCCTGTCAGTCTGAGCTTCTGGTTTTTAAGCATCTGTATCCTGTTCATAATTCCTCTCCTCAAATACCTCTAAATACATCAACACTCTTCTTTTCACTTCATCCAGAATGTTCCATTGTTCCTACTGCTTGCTGTACCCGTTCTCCAACTTGCTGTATCTGCTAACTTTCACCCCAGCATCTTCTTTGTCTGTAGAATGTGTAATTTTTATTGTTCATCTTCTACAGAAGATTTGTATAGTTTTGTTTTCAATTTAAATCCATGGGAGTCTTTTAAAGCCTAAGTGTGAGGATGCGTTGCTGAAGTAGTGTGTTGTGTTTCCCTTTCTTCTTGGGAGACCCCAGACCCGTGTGAAGTTTTATTCCCCCACATCATTAACATCAAATAAACCTGAGTGTCACTCCTGCACCATATCTGCCTGTGGCTTTGATTTCTTCCATGAGATATTTTTCCTACTCAGAGGCCAAGGCAAAAGGCAACTTTCTTTGATGTGTTTCCTGATCGTCTTTCTTTATTTATTTACCTCTACCTCAACCCCCATGAAAGACTCAAAGAACAGTGCAAAAGAAAGGATAGAAAGGATGTGAGCCCAAGAATGGGAGGGGTGCTGAGGAATACTGTCTTCAAGACATGACTTGATTGTTGCACACATGAACTCACTGTGTCTGCCTGCATGACACATGCACAAGATCAAGCCAGTTAAAAATTTCAGCATGGAGTGGGGAGGGGCTCCTAAGGCAAGGCTCTCCTACTTGAGAAGCCAGTGGCAGTTGATGGGTACTGTGGGAGGAGAGATAATTTTCTTTCATAGGTGACTACTGATAGATCCTCCATGCCCCAATGGGTGACCTGACACCCATGCACATATGGGCAGCACTAACTGAACTCAGTTGTGGGGGAGAAATATGTTGGGTGTCCTCTGAAGGGATGAGAGTTGGATATGACCAAGATACACTCTAGAAGAATTTTTTCAAAGGTGTGTGTTTCACACCGTACATATATACTCAAAGCTACATCTGCATTTGCAATGTGAGCAATAAGCAGACCCTAGAAGGCTTAACCAGTATTGATGAAGGGTATCAGCAAGCAGAACCCTTGTTATGAGTACCCAGGCCTCCTGTTTGCCTTGAGCTCAGATTTTTTTTTTCCAAAGCTAAGTACCTTTTCTCCTTCCTTTTTGCTAACCTTGACATTTTGGCTCATGATTTAATAACTATGAAAGAAGCATGAATATTCCAGGATCATAGCCATGTTTAAGAGAGAAAGAAGGGACATGGCTACCTGTCCATATTGAGTCTCTTCGGCCTACAAAGCAAATGTTTTCTTGGTTTCAGGGACTTCTTGTCTTAATTGATGATAACTGTGAGACTCTACAAAAGAACCTGAGAAAATGAACCTTAGGATGTGCTCATTGCTGCCTTTGTAGAATAGGCTTCTTCTGGAAAAAGAGGGTGGCAAAGTAGGAAGAAAATTAATGGTGCCTACCATTTAAAAGCCAACACAATGCCCAGCCCAAGCATGATGTTAATAAAATAGAGATAATGTAGAATATAATGGTGGTGTTGATGTTGGTGATTATGAAGGTGGTAATCATGATAATATTAATGCAGGTGATGATGATGTAGTGGTGGTAAGTGACAGTGGTGATTCACATGATGATGCTGGTAATGGTAATGATGATGGTGATGGTGGTGGTTCAAATGATATTTTATTTTCCTCATATTTTAGTCTATAGAGTTATATGAGGTAGCTTATAATAAAAAAATACACTAAATAAATGTGAGGGTCAAAAAATAGGACTTACATTATTATAAGATTGTCATCTCATTTATAGATGTTAAATTTTATAAGTGTAGAACATTCTTACTTTACTAAAAAGGTCTTTGCTGTAAGAAAAAAATAGTTACCCAGGGATGGAAATAAATAGACAGACAGAAAGACAGAAAATACAATAAAATTGATAGATGGATGAATGGTTGGATGGATAGGCTGATGTGCGTCTGTGTGTGTGTGTGTGTGTGTGTGTGTGTGTGTGTGTATGTGTGTGTGTATACATTAACCAAAGTCATGACAGTGAAGACAGCCAATAGCTAATAAGATAATAAAGAATATAACTCTCTGGAGCTCTTAGTAAGACAGTATTAGAAATTAATGTCAGAGTCCCACCTCATGTCATTTGCATTAAAATATCTTATTTTGTTTAGGTTGAGTAAGTTCTAAACAGCACACATCTGTAAGCTGGATGACTATCACACAATTGCTTTGTGGCCCTCAGTTCAATTGTTGGTGAGAATGTACTACTTCTGTGGTCCATTAAAATATGAATTTTCATGTATTAAACTCCAGCTCATACTGCCGCCAAGAGGATCTGCATAGTGCTTTATAGACAGTGAAATTGAACCTTCAAGATGGTAAGATTTGAGGCTTTACCAGGACCTAGCTCTTATTCCCACCCAGGTAGGGTGAGTGTGCTTATGTTCAACCTGCTGGAACCCCCACCCCCACCCATGTTCCCTTGCCTTGTGGGATTTATTACATAGTACCCAAAAAGTTTTTCATCTAGCTGAAAATGAAGAAACAATTCTTTTGGTCTATGTCATTGTGGTAATTGGAATGTAACCGGCCCCGATAATCTCATAGAAAGTGGCATGATTAGGAGGTATGGCTTTGTTGGAGTAGGTATGGCATTTTTGGAGGAAGTACGTCACTATGGGGGCAGGGTTTGAGGTCTCCTATGCTCAGGATACCACCCACTGTCTCAGTTGACTTCCTGTTGCCTGCAAGATATAATTCTCTCAATATTCCAGCACCATCTGTATGCAGGCCACTGTGTTCTCCTCCATGATGATAAAGAATTGAACCTTTGAAAGTGGAAGTGAGTCACCTCAATTAAATATTTGTCTTATAAACATTGCCCTGGCCGTGGTGTCTTTTTGCAGCAATAGAAACCATAACTTGGACAGCCATATTTGCAAAAATAAGATAGCAACAAACAGATAAAACTGGAAGCCACAATGCTCACTACTTTCCAACCTATGAATGTCACATGGGGCGAGGGTGGTAGAGAAGAGATCAGAAAAGTTTATCATCTGTAAGACACTCCAAGGTTAGGTGTTCAGGTCCAGTTTTTTTTAACCCTTTTGCATTTTAGTGTTTGCTTTTCTTTCTTTTCTTAAGTATTTTGGTGGTCAAACCAGAATATCATGTGCTACACTTAGGCTTATGAACTGATAGTGGCTGGCAGCCTGTCATCACTTCCTAGACAAAGGTTAGTCATCTCAGACATCAAAAGAAAGTCATTCGCTCACATTATACAAGTGGTTTTCCCACATGTCACCTCAACCACTCAGAACATATCAGGACAAACCTTGCCTTAAGTTAGAAAGTGTCAACCAAAGAAACAGCTCTCACTTCAAAGGAATGGAAGAAGTGCTTTATTCTAGTGTCAAATGTAAGTGACTATGTCCCAGAGACACAGATTTGGGTCTTCCCCCAAATGCCATGTTCTAATAAGGTCCAATGCCGTGACATATTTACAGAACAAATGAAACTGGATGGTTTCAATCTTCAAATACATTAATGGACACATCTGGAAGACCATTACAGAAGGATGGACTAGAACTCTGCTATAAGACTTGCATGGCACCTGACAGCACCCTTAGCCCTAGACTGGGGAAAAGCAAGGGTTTTGTTAAGGTAATATAATCGAAAAACATTTTATCTGTTTGCCACAGGATATTAGGTCTGCTACAAATATGAGTAAGGGACAGCAACAGCTATTTAGTGAGGAAAAAAAATAGGCCACGACAAATTATAATTAGGCTCTGGATCTGTAACCTTCTCTACATCTCTGGAGTTCCAGTCAGTCAGTCTTTGAAGACAGCTTCCTTCCAAGAATCCTCACACACAAAAGCAATTTTGGGAAGAATTAGATTGTCAAGAAACATATCAGAATACCCACACTGGTATCCTTACTATCTTAATCCTGTGTTAACTTTAGTATATAATGTGGGCATGAAAAGAACTTAATTGTTTTTAGTACTTTGGGCCTGATTGTCCCCAGATTCCCGTGTTGAAAGTCACCAGCTGTCCATTGTCTTCTCAAAAGGAGCACAGCAAATTTCTACCTCACAGTCTCTCAAGCTCTGCTGGCACCACACTCAAGCCTGCAGACTAGATTTGCCAGCATGGAAATCAAAGATCAATTCCTAGGAAGGACAAAATGAGACCTTTTGCAAACCAGGCACCTGGGGACAATGACCTCTATGATCCATAGCTGCTGTCCCTTCTTAGAAAGGCAGAGCCACCTTCCTGGGCCACAGCTCATATCTGTAGATATGAGTACCTAAAGACATCTGATCCCCACACTGGAGAATGCATGTGCATATGTACGTGCTTGAGCATACACAGAGACACATCATTCACACACACACACACACAAATTCAGGAAGGACATTAACTCATTTCTTTCCTACTAAACATCATGACAGATCTTCCCATTTTTCTCCCTCTGTCTCCCTGGCTGCCCCCCTGCACAGTCCCCTGTTTTATTAGTATTATTATTCTCTTAAGTGGCATGTGTACTACCACTTCCTGCTCCATCAGGCCCTGCCGAAAGCGACGGAAGCTCGCTTTCCTCACGGTGACATCTGTCTTGGTGGCAGCCTCCTCAGGCAGTTCTCTTGGCAGCCTCTGCGATGCCACCAGGCCTGTCGGGTGGCTCAGCAGCTGACGGGCTGTCACAACCGCCTCATCTTGGGGGCTGCCATTTTCTTTTGATTACCTTTTGATTCAGAACCATTTGCAGGCTTTAATCACTTGGTGGACAAAGTCCCTGCAAGTCCCCTATGGCTGCCTCCTATGTAGACAGGTAGGAAAGAGATCGATCCCTATGTGACTTGGCTTTGAGGTGTAAATGGGGGCTTGGCTAGCCCATGCCATGCAATGCAGCAGCCGCACATGTAGACTGTCAATTTCCAGACCCTCTCTCCTGCTCAGATGCCATCAATGGCGTGGGTCAATTAGTTTACTACACAGCCCACTCGGTATGCGGGACATTGAAGGCTCAAAAGAATGGAGTTTGCCCTTCCTTAGCTGGTCAGAAGAGCTTATTAAAGCAGGCCCCTCTCTCCCCAGAAAAGTCTCTGCTTCTGTGCACCTCCCAATGACACAATTCACACTGCACTGCCCCTCCCCTCCCGGGGCAGAGAGAAGCAAAGACAGGGTTAAATTGTTAATCGAGGTTTCGTGAGGTCTGCCAGAGCCGAGTCTCCAACACTTACATCTGTTCAACAATTATTACAGCATTTTTGTCATAAAAAATTCAACACCCTGAGTGTCGAGCGAGCAAAACCTGAAAATTTATTCAGTGAATAGAATAGCTAATTTCTCAGAGGAAATGCAAGGGGGAAATTACAGATCTTACTTAAATTCCAAACACCAGAGTGCATGCATCTGATGCCCTCCTTGGGATTCTTTTTTTTTTTTTTTTTTGGTCACAGTGACGGACCAAAGTAAGACTTGCTGTTCACCAGGAAGAGATTGACTTTTCTGTGCAGAAGCTGATCTTAGGGAAGTCACATTGTAAAGCTTCAAATGAAGAGGAGGGTGGGTGCACCCACGCATGCCAACTTTCTTGAAAGGCCCTCTCCCCTAGTTAAATCCACAACGGGAAGGAGAGGACAGCAGCTCCCCAGTGAGTTGCTTATTGGTTTGTGTTTTGGCCACTCCCATTTTGCAACTTGCCCCATGCATTTCTTTAAAAGGAGTGAGTGGTAAAAACTGCTAAGGCTATTGAAGGGCCTTAGGAGCCTTGGGAATCTTTAAACTCTTTAATGTATTCTAATGCTGTTTGATGCTCACAGGGGCAGCTTTAGAGCTCACTTCTCAGCTCCATAAGGGTCCAGAATATGGATTTTATGCTAAAACTAAAGCTGTCTAGTTAGGATGCCAGTCGAGTGAAACAATGTGCTACAGGCACTCGGCACTATTCTCCAGGGCCGAAGTCTGACTTACTTCTACTGGGTGCTTGCTGCTGCAAGAATCCCTCTTAGTGGAGGAGCGGGGTCCCTTGCACAGTCACTCTGGTGGTACAATCAATGTGATGTGAATTTTCAGAGAATCTGCTACAAACAGGACCCTTGCTATATTCTCTGTAACTACTCCCGGATTTCTGATGCTTCTCCCTTGGACAAAATGGCCCGGTCAGTTTGTATTGTAAGCTCTCCCCACTGCCTCCCCATGAGGCTGGGGCCAGAATAGCTCAGTAAAATAAGAGACTGAGCTGTACCTCCTGTTTTCAACATGGTGAGCACTTCAGCCCTCCCCTTCTGGGGTAGAGGATTTTCTCATCTCCTCTGTTTTCAGACACATATCAAAGTCGCAATGTAGCTTCAGAGAAGTCCATGGAGGGTGGGACTCACAGTGTCCAGACTGGCAGGCATGGCTTACCAGGCCTATGCAAGTGTCAGTGACATCATGTGACAGCCCCTCCTCTCCAGAGTTGCCTGTGGCACAGAGCTCCCAGGAGACCGAAGAAGGCCTCACCTGGCTCCCAGCCCAAGCTTCCCTTGCAGTTAGAGCCTCTCTCCTGGCTCCAGTGTCACAGTCCAGGTGCTACCTCTGGCTCTGTCATATGGCGAGGCCTCCTGGTAGGTCAGCTTGTTGTACAGCCCTCCTGTCTGGCATCCAACACACACGTACACACACACACACACACACACACACACACACACACACACACACATACACACACACACACACACTCACATATTGCATCTGTCTCAAGACTAGAGAACCATGAGGAGGATCTTATAACTATAAAGCTTATCAGGGAGATCAGAAAAGTGAGATTCCTGAGCCCTGGGATGATCATAAAAATACTGAAAATCTTCACAGCGAACAAACTTCTGGGATACTGAAGAGGGCTGTGTCCCAGGCTCTTGCCAATTATTTTGGTGTATCCACAGAGCCACCCTATAAAGTGTGTTTTGTCAGCCCCTTTCCTAGCTAAGGACTCAAAGGCCAAGGTCAGGTCAAAGGCTAATCTGCTTTGTATCACTTCTGCCTGCAATGGGCCACACTGTCAACGGAGCTGAGAAATAGTTCAGTATCTGATGTCCTATGTAAAAGGCAAAAGGACGGAACTATGGAGTTGTTTGCCTATTGTTGACCATTCGGAGGCAGCTGATCAGCAAGAAAAAGAACAGAAAGTCAGCTGACGAGATAACCTTGCTGTCTATGCTGGTTAGTGTTCACATATGACTTGGCTGTATTTTGAGTCATCTCAGGGGTACAGTGTGACTGAGGCTATTTCTGAGTCTGTCTGAAGAACAGGGCGATCCCCCTCCATGTGAGTGGTACCATCCCATGTTCTGGGGTTTGGGGCTGAGGGAAAAAGAAGAAAGTAAGCTGAACACCATGACTCTTCTCAGTCTACTTCCGGACTACAGAGGCCACCATGACGTCCTATGATGGCCTGTGCTCTCCAACTATGGACCAGAATAGAAATATGCTGCCTTCAGCTACTTGGTCTCAGCTCTTCGGTCACAGCAAAGAGGAAAGTAATGGATGTAATGTCTAAGCCATGGTTCCAAAGGATGGCCCCTTGTCCTTTTGCTCCTGAGATCTGTGATTTTTTATTCATGTCCTAAGTGGTTTTGTGCCCATTGTGATGAAGATATCAAAGCCACTTTCGTCTGTCTCTACATAAGGCACTCCAGACCTCAACATCAGCACCAGCAGTGTAGTGGTCAGTTTTGCTGTGTAACAAAGAATACTGGTTGGAAAGCAAGAAATGTTCATTATATCACAGTTTCATAGCTGGAACACGGCACCACTTAACAGAACCTCTGTTTCAGGGTCTTTCAGAAATTCTCCAAGGGTCATAATGTAAAATGGAAGAAGAATCTCCGGGCTGCTTTCTGTAGTTCTGGGAGGGACTAGGTTTTGTTTGTCTGTTTGTTTGTTGTTTAGTTGGTTGGTTTTGGATTTTGGTTTCTAGTTTTTGTTTTGTTTTGTTTCTGACAGCTTTTTTCAACAGCCTAAAACCTCTCCTGGATATCATCTGAAGGTCATCCCCATGTCCTGGCCTCGTGGCTTCCTCATAACACAGTACACAGCATGGTAACGTATTTATCTCAAATAATGAAGTGAGTAGGCATACAGAGGGGCAGTGATTGTGTAAGACAGCCTGTCACTCTTGTCACACAGTGTTGGTCACATTCAGAGAGGAATTGGCCAAGATACCCAAACCAGGAAACATCTGAGCTGCTGGTATTGCATGCCATGACAGATAAGTAAGACTGATCATCAAATCATTTGATCGAATGGGGAAATAGGTTGGGGACTACTGAGGCTCACCTCTGGGCGAGTCTGTGAGGGTGTTTTCATAGAGGTTTAAGTAAGTAGAGAAATGTCTTTCCAGAGCTTGAAGAGCAGCAGCAGTTTGGCGCATTGGCTGTCAGTGAGGCCTCGAGTTTGAGGTCAGGGGAGCAGGGCTGCTTTTAAGCAATAGAAAATAGGGGCTGGAGAGATAGTCTAGTGCCTAAGAGCACTTGTTATTGTAGAGGAGGACCTGGGTTTGGTTCCCATCACCCACGTGGTGGTTTACAACCATCTATCCTCCAGTTTCAGGGGAATCCAAAGCTCTCTGCTGGGCTCCACAGTCACCAGGTATATCCCTGTGGTGCTCATGCATTCAGTGTACATACAGAACAAAATAAACCAAAAAAAAAAAAAAAAAAAAAAAAAAAAAGAAGAAGAAGAAGAACCAAAGAGGTTGGAGGAAAAACCTGGTTCTTGTTCATTTAAAGCTAAAGACAGAACAAATGAAGCCACATCCAGGGACGTACAAGAAACCATTAACAGCCTAGTGTGTTATGCACACCTATATTCTTGGAACTTGGGAAGCTGAGTCAGGAGTTGAGGCCAGCCTGGGCTACTGAGGCCAACCTGGGCTACATAGCAAGCATCTTTAAAACTAAAGGGTAGAGATGACCCTATTGCCAGAGGTGTAGGTGAGATAGTCCTGAGGGTATGAGAGTGGTATAGCTGTGGACTATTCTGCCCTGTGGTGGTAAAGGCAAAGGAAAGATGCCCTCCCCACCTTGACCTGCCCCCTGAGGCAGATGAGGGAGCTGACCCTCCCCATCACCAGATGCCACACTTAGGAAAGTGGATCCTGCCCCTCACCTGGGCAGCACAGTAGAGCTGATCCTGTTGGTAGAAATGTGGGTGAGACAGCCCTGATGTGAGCGTGGGAGAGCTATCTCCTCCACTCATTTGTCATGAGGCAGGGAAAAGATACCCTCCCCCACCACCTTCAATGCCTGCAGGTTGGAAAGCTGGCCTTGATGTCATAAAAGCAGAAGAGCTTTCCCTGCCTCTCATCAGCTTCAGCACTCAGGAGAGTGGCCCATATGCCCTGCCTAGACAGCCCAGTAGTGCCAGCCCTGAAGGTAGAGGCTTGGAAGATCCAACCCTGGGGACAGGAAAGGAGGGGAACTGGCCCCACCCCTGGCTCAATTTGGCAAAGAGTAAATTAGCCAGAGCACTGCAAGAGAGATACTGGTGGTGAGGACAAGGCAGAGGGGTGGGTTCACCAGTCCTGCAACTACCCAGGCCCAGACCCTGGGTTATATGTTGGCCCACCCCAACACCCACCCCATCTGTGATCTCCTGGAGCATGGGGTGAGAGGGATCGGTCCTGAGGACCCAGGGTTGCAGGATCTCCGTGACACAGGGCAGCTGCAGGATGTCCAGGAAGAGTTCCCGTGAGGGCCCAGCATCGATGGTGCAGCAGAGACCAGGGGCCTCAAACCAGACCGATGAGTCTTTGGGATGAAAGCCTGCATGTAAAAACGTATGGATAAAAGGCTTCACCATGTGCCTCACTGTAAACTGCAGCTTCATGACAAAAATTTACCCATCTTCCTTTATTATTATTTTTCTCTTACATTTTAATTTGGGGGGGGGGTTCAGGGGGAGGTACATGGGATTGGGAGGCATGATGTTAAAGACACAAAGAATAAATAAAAAGAAAGTCGAAATGAATAAGTAAATAAGAAAACAGAGTTTTAAATATTCTAGTGAAAATCATGTCCCAGATGGGGATTCATTATAGGAAAAACTACAGGACAAATTTCACTATTCAAATATTCTATAGTATCTTTACATAATAATACAAAAATATGAGATACGGTAAGAAATAGGTAATTTATAATGCGACTGGTTTTAACCTACCTGGGTCAAGTGATCTTAAATGGGACCTGAAAGAAATAATGAGAAAGTGAATAACAGCTAATTCTTGCCAAGGACTTGCAGTGTCCCAGGCATTGTACTACAATAGCTTATGCCCATTAGCTCTGTCAATCCCGTGACCAGTGTGCCCTCTCATAAGAGCTGAGAAGTTAAATATCTTTCACAACTCAAAAGCCCAATAAATGAAAGTGTAGAGATTTCAACTCAGGCAGCCTAGTAAACAACCTGACTGATATGGATATCTTTCTCTGTTCTGTGAATATGTTTTATTATCATTTATTAGTAAAGAAGCTGTTTTGGCCTATGGCAAGGCAACTTAGAGGCAGGTGGGAAATCCAAGTGGAGATACAGAGGAAGGAGGGTGGAGTCAAAGGGAAGCTACCGCCCAAGGAAACAAGATGATATGGGACACGGGTAAAGCCACAGAGCCAAGTGGCAATACATAGATTAATAAAATGGATTGGATTAAGATGTAAGAGCTAGTTGGTAATGAGCCCAAGCTATTAAAAAACAGTTTATAATTAATATTAGCCTCTGAGAAATTATTTTATAAGAGGTGAGGGACCTAGGGTAAGAAAGATTTCTCCAGACTGTAGCCCTGACAGGTCAGAAAACTTCAGGCTACAACACCAAGCAAAGAAAGCTCCCAAGGAAGTACGCAGAAGTGAGAAAATTTCAGCATGTAGGCTGTTTGTCCCACTGCTCATTTGTGTCAATAATACTTTATCAGAACAAAACTGTACACAGTTGCTTTTGAATGTTGATGGTCATGTGTTGTTCCCCGTAAGAGAGAGTTGGCAATCCACAGCACAGACTTTCTGGCCTTCAGAACTATATATATACTTATTTAATTTTATAGAAAAAAAATAGTTTATTGATCCCCAGTTTAGAGACAAATGGCATGAGATGTAAATCATTTGAGGAAAGCTGAAGATGTAAATGAGAATGAAGACCTGAGAGCAGGTCACAGGGTGTGGCCAGGGCCAAGAGAACAACCAATCAAACACTCAGAGGAGAATCAGAGCTGGAAACATGAGTGTGTTCATCCAAAGGAGTCAAGTTATTCTGAACAAGCTCACAACCACTAAAAGTCAATTTTCTAAAGAGGTTAATTTATTAAATAGTTTTCAACTCTCAGGGAATTTGTTGTTCCTGTAATTGCAAGAGCAATTACTCACAGGAAGAAACAAAATCATGGTTATTGTAAAACTTCAGAGGTTGTCATCACTACAAAATAGGGATGGATATGAAAGAATCTATTGCATGTGGGAAGTTAGTAGATTGACTTAAGAATTTTATACCCAGCCAAGCGATCAGACAGAAAAGAAAGGCATTCTGATATGCAAAAATGTATTACCTCAAGGATACTTACTGTGGCAAATGTGGTTTGTAGATACACTCATAGTGACTGAGTAGTTAATCAAAATAAATTATTCATGACAAAGAAACAATAATTCAAAAACAAATATTGGTGAATGCAGATCACAAGTATTAAAACTATATAGTCAAGCCTAAATCTGTTCAATAGGGATAAAAAATATATAAAAATTAAAACATATTGAAATAAAGGATGTAATTTAAAAATAATAAACCATCTCAAGGAAAGCAAAATAAATCTAGGGACAAAATAAGCAAAGCAAGAAATGCAATAAATTTTAAGATTAATTAATTATAACCACACATAATAACATTAATAAATAAACATGAGAACTGCTATTTAGGAAGACACAATAAAGTAGACAAACCATTATTAAATCCAAATTAAGAAACAAACAAATGAATAAATATGCAGGATTGGGTGTGAGAAATTAGAGATAGTATCAGAAGAGACTTAAACATTAGAAAATTAGAGATGCATGGCCTTACATAAAATCATTAGGAAATGTAATGAGTTCTATGATTTTCTGGGAAATTAAAATAACAAAAATGAATGTAAGGATTAGGAAACTTCAGCACGCCAGCTCTGAGAAATATGGAAAAAGAATTGTTAACACACACATCTCTCAAAAGAATACTATGGCAAATTATTGTACTATTTCTGCACAGGTTCAGGGTTCACTTGTTATTAATACTGATGGCTTGATCCAGAGCATGCAAAGCAATGGAACGGTCCTCCATTCACATGCTACACCCACATCAAAGCCCACAATAGGGGTGTGTCCTAGCTTGACGCCTCTTGTTGCAGTAAATAACGTGAGCAAAAGTAAAGGGGGGTTAAAGGGTTTATTTCATTTTACAGTCCCATGTCCCACTGAGGGAAGTCGGGACACGAACCCAAATAGGACCTGAAGCTGAGACCATGAAGGAAGGGTGCTTGCTGGCCTTCTCACTGGGACATCTCTAATGTTTTTGTATGAACCAGGTCCACCGGTCTAAAGATGATACTTCTCACAGTGGGCTGAGCCCTCCGACATCACTTTTGCAACCAAAACAATACTCTATAGATCCATCTGATGAAGTAACTCGTCAACTAAGGTTTCCCCTTCTGTAGAGACTCAGAGTTGTGTCACACTAACAATCAAAATTAGCCATCACATGGTACAAAAACTGCTACATATGTAATTATTTTATGTATTCAATTATATTTTTATTGTTTTGTATTTTATTATTTTGGATAATTATCAATAATCACAATATGTAATTAATTATATATGTAATTTATTTGTGAAGAAACAGTCATTGGTAACTTAAATCAAATTAATTTAAACACAAAATAAGAATTCTGAGTATTTTGCAGAAGTCTAAGAGATCTTAATATTAAGAGCCTATTAAATTGATCTATAATACCACAATAAGAAGCTAAAGTTAATTTTTAAATGTCTATGCATGAGACCATATTCATAGAAGACAAAAGAAAATCCATACATTCAATAGTTATTCCTTGAAGCATAAACATTGCATTTGAAGACTAACAGGTCACTCCCTTCATAATCTAAAGATGGGTTCTCCAGAAACAGTAAGCATCCATGGACTACTGGAGCCCACACACATTCTCATTTAAGTCAGAATAAGAGAGTGGACACTAGGTCTTGGCATTTTCTTGCACATTCAGAAGATGCTGGGAGCCAGGACCAATAAACATCAATTACACAAAACATAAAGGAGAAGTGCTCATTAGTTATTTATAACCACTCATTTTATAAATCATTAGCTAACAGCTCTGTCACATCATTTGTAGTGAACGGATGGAAAAATCCACACAGCTTTAAGCCAATTCAATAAACTAACCAGGTACAGAACAAGCATTCAGGATGAAGTTGGATGCCCAGAGCCAAGTTAGCATCGGTCATGTCCAGAAGAAGACCGCAAATGTAATACCCAAAAATAATAGAAAATGTTTATCTTTTCTATTATGATGAAAAAATACTGGTTTTACAATACGCTGCACAAATTAAAACTTCTTTAGTGTTCCCGGTCAGCATGGAGCATTCTGGGAGTACATGTATCTATACAATGAGTCTGAACTCACCTTCCCTTGTTCACATTCAGCACAGACCATTACCTATTTAAAAAGCTCCAAGTCATACTTTCTTAACATGGGAAAAGCAACCAGTCCCTTCTGGTTAATTAATACTTACGGTGAGCACAATTCTAGCTAACGTGACCTTTTCTTTTTAGTTCTATACAAAAATATAGACAACTGAGGTGAAGTGTAAAAGCTGTTGCCATGTTGTTGATGATGATGATGATGTCAGGAAGGAGGCTGAAAAGATAGTTCAGTTGTTAAAAGTGCTATTATAAGGGGGACAGAGTTCAATTCCCAGCATGGGCGTCTCACAACCATATGTAACTCCAGATAACACACTCTTCTGGCCTCCTTGGGCACTGCACTTATGTGCTCAAATGGTTCATCTAGGCATTTAACTAAATAAATACTAAGTGGCTCTTTTGAAGATAAAAGAAAGTGTTGTTTATTACATATGAGGAATTAGGATATCACGTTAATAACCATTCAAGGAGTGTGATGGTGCTTCGTGTTAAACATATTTGCCTGTGCACTTAGGTTTAAATTTCACAAAAGACAAGAGCAACACAGTAAACAACTCTTGTCTAATGTGTGCCAGGCCCTGAGTGTGATTCTCGGCCCTGTAAAGAGAGAGAGAAAGAAAATAATAGTCACATTCCAATCCTCCAGAGACTAATGGTCCTGTAGATGAGGTTGGATAGCAACAGATTATAAAAAGAAAGGCTTGGTTCTAACTTGGGTGTGTCGAATTTAAATCAGAATTTATGAGACAAATAGTGAGCTAGAAAGCTGGGAAGTGGATGGCACTAAAGTCTGGAAGTGTAAAAAGATTGAATAAACATCAGATTTGAGATGGTCTGAATGATTGCATCATGACAAGATTCCTAGGTGACTGTACCCAAGGGGATAAAGTGGGAGGTGAGGTCTTTGGAGGTAGTAGGAAAGAAAGAAGTAGAACTTTCCAGAAGGAGACTGAGATAGGAGAGAAGCACAGAAAGTTTGGGGGAACATGAGAAAGGAGATGAGGTGCCCACACTATCCTGCCTGCATTTCCTCGTTTCACATGTACTTTAAAAAAAATATTGTTAGTAAATTTTATAATCCTGCTTCATTATACTGGCTTGTACTAGAATTCTTTTTGGCATTGGAACCATGAATTCTCCTTTGTCCTGAGTCAAGATTCCTAAAATAATAAGGGTTCTTCTACTGATGGGAACCGTATCCAGAGAGATGCCTCCAACCTTGCATCCTTGGAATTCAGAGTTACAGAGGCAGTGAACAAAAGCTGTCTGCTGCATTGACCACAGACTTTCCATCTTCCCAAACTGTGAAGAAACTCTTGGTTGTTCCTACATTTTGTTACAGGGTTCCAAACTGACAATGCAAGATGCCTTGGCAGAAATTCTCATTATGTCTTGCCAGATAAAACCTTAAAACTTTCTCATCAAATACTACCATCAATAAAATTAAAATACCATACAGAAGAATGGCTTGCATACACATCAGTGAGGAACATTAGTGGCCCAAAGACTTAAAGATAGCCAACAGATTAAAACAGATACACAGACACACACACATACTATAAGGCAACATCCATAAATAAATACCTTGAAGTAAAATGCATATGTAACTGAACAAATAAGTCAATTTCATTTCTTATTAGTAATTTTAAGCAAATAATTAAAATTAACTAAGGATTTTAATTTTTATCCAAGACTTTTTTGGAGCAAGGAAGCCATTGATTCCCAACACTGGTTGGGGAGGGCATATCGGTCAGGCTCCTGGGTAAAGCTCCCCCAGAAAAAAAATGTTTACAGTCAAGAATAGAATCTATTTCCAGAAGGGAGAAAGCAAGTATTTATTTGTTTTTGTTGATAATTTCACTCCTGTAGAGGTATTTACTATGAATCATCTAATATTCAGTTAAAGACAAGATATAGAAATGTTTATCATAATAAAATATGTAATTTAAATAAATGGAAATGGGGGCTGCGGAGATGGTTCGGTGGTAAAGAGCTGGTTGCTGTTGTAAAGGACTGGAAGTCAGATCCCAGCACCACTCCGAACAGTTCCCAACTGCCTGGGACTCCAGTCCCAGGGGAATCCAACCCTTTTTCTGGCCTCTGTGGACACAAACACAGACAGAATACACAATAAAATAAACCTTTACAAATGACAAATGGAGCTGCGTGGTAGTGTTGCACACACCTTTAATCCCAACACTTGGGAGGCAGAGGCGAGCAGATCTCTGGGTTTGTGGCCAGTCTGGTCTACAGATTGAGTTCTGGAACAACCAAGGCTACACTGAAAATAGATAGATAGATAGATAGATAGATAGATAGATAGATAGATAGATAGATAGATAGATAGATAGATAGATAGATAGATAGATATCCTATTTAAAAAATAAATAAGTAAATAAATAAATAAACAAGCAAATAATAAAACACCAAATGGGAATATGTCTAGCAGGTACTGGGTGTTGCCTCAGTGTGCTGGTGTCCTAGAAGAATAATTGCCAACCTCGTTGGACTTTGTGGCACAGTCAAGTACTAGGTTAGTGACACACATTAGATTTGAAATAGGTTGGTTTTTATGCCATTAAAGGATGGCGTATTCTTTACTATTTCTTTAGGGATGCTTTTCAAAGAGGGATGCTAGTGAGTGAGTGACCTGACTTGCTCAGGGTCTTAAAATTTAGTTAAAAATTTGCGTCAAGTGTCTGCTGTGTCAAAGAAGTTTACAATAGTAAAAATTTACACTGGACAAGGAAGAGATTGCTACAAAGATTAGCTGACTTGGAGTGACACTCTGAAGATGGTTGTCTTCCATCCCCAGTCATCTAGGAGACTCGAGGAGGCTGGCCTGACCATCATCTCTAACAAGGAACCAGAGCTCCTGCCCTGTCAGCCTGCACTCGGGTGAGTGAGCACACACAGGTCGATGCCGCAAACATCAAGCCTGGAGCTGCTACAAGGTTCTGGGGAAGGGAAAGCTCCCAAAGCAGCCTGTCCTCACGAAGGCCAAATTCTTCTGCAGACCAGCTGAAGAGATTAAGGGGTATTGGGGGTTCCTGTGTCCTGGTGGTTAGAAGGCACCCAGAGAGGTTCAATAAATGCTAATATTTAAGAAAAAAATGTCTAGTAGGAAGGATAAATTGTGTCAAGGAAATTACCACATAGATAGTGTTTTTATTTTTTTTAAATCATTTTGTACCCAAAGTATTTAATGGTAAAAGTGAATTGTTATGAATATTCTATAGACTGAAAAAAGAAGATAATGATTGTGCGTGTGTGTCCCTGCCCATAGAGCACGTAAGAGCCAGCTGTCACAGGAAGTCAGTTCCTCATTCTCACTGTCCCTAGGGCTGGTCCCAGGCACCCAGCAGGTCTCATGCTTTTGTTTGAGCTGTAGGAGGTCCAGATGCTTCCAGCCATCTCTGGGTCACTTATGATGCCCAGACTATACCCTGCACATGCACTGGGCATGATAGTCATGTCAAGGATGGATGCTGATGGATGCTGCTGGGTTTGTTCTATTGTCCATGTTCAGCACTCCATCCAGGAGCCTTTATGATCTCACTTTTTCTGTCTCTGACCACCAACCTTTCCAGTTGTGTGTCATCTCCCAGTTGCCTCATAAAGGAATCATTTTATGAGCCGCAGACCATAGGACACCCCGTGGGGCATTGTTCTGTTGCTGACACTCCTATGTGGCAGCTCCCTGCCTCCATTTATTCTCATCAGTCTCCTTCAGGCTATCCCAGGACTTTCTTAGTGTTCCCTCCTGAGTTAACTGCCATTGGCCAGTGCTCCCTCCTGAGTTAACTGCCATTGGCCATGTGCTGTCCACCTGCCCATCAGCTGTGTTGGCCTGCTCACAGATCTTTATAAGTCAAGGACAGTCCAGACTCCCAGGGGAGCAAAGTCTCCAGAGCTGCATGAAGCCTAACCAATTCAACTGTCCCAGACCTGGCTCTCAGCTTAGGACACAGAATAATTCCCACAGATGTTTGTAGGTTAAAAAAAGAAGAAGAATGGATGGATGGATGGAGGATGGAGGAACAGAAGAAATAGGGTAGAGGTAGAGAGATCCAGCACTGGCATTGCCATCAGAGGCTGTGTGCTGCCCAACCCACCCCCATTTAGACCAGACTAGAAAGTCTACACCTCAACATCACCCAGTGCATTGTGCCTGGCCTCCTAGCATCTAGGGCTGCCACACTGACAGATGGACCCACAAAATCATCACCTCCTCACTGGCTTCTACTTCCCAGCTAAACCTTCTAAAACAAGAACACATAGCCAAGACCCCACACAAAGGGACTTTTCCTAGCATATCAGACCTGGAACATGGGCAGTGACTCAGAGATAACCCACCTCTCCCCAGCCATGGAAATGTAGCCTTAGCTTTAATTTATGTCAAGGTGGGCAGAGAAGGGGCAGTCATTGTCGGCAGACTGTGATGATGGTTTAATCCCATCTAGGGACACTCTGTGCAATGACTTATGGATAATGAGTGTTTTAAAACTCTCCAGTCATTCCCTGGTATGAGGCTTTTTACAGAGGCAAGAAAGAGGTGATGTCGCCGCTCATAAGCTCTTACTGGTGATTCGTTGGACATAAATTCTGCCACAGTCTATTAACAACTACAGTTGAAAGTTAGTGCCTCCGCTTTCCATGTGGCCTCACAGAAACAAGAGTAGTAACAGGGTGATCGATACTTCCTGTTTGCTATAGGACCTGAGGTAAGTGAAAGCGGTCATAAGATTTCCATTTATTGACTATTATGTCAATAAGGTCCCATTCAGAGAATCATAAAACAAGTTATAGGCAATGTCAGGGTTGCTTATCCCCAGGAAAGGCATGGTGTGTATTTCACTTTTTAAAAGCCTACAGCCTTTATCTAAAGTAATACATTTACATTGATTCTGGCAGGTGTCAAAACACATGATGTCCTGAGAAATGGACAGGCCTGAGGCTGCATGGTTAAAAGCAGAACCTTGTTTCCTGACCTGAGTACTGAGGGAAGTCTGAGGTGTCTGTTCCAGGCATGTGTGCAAGCTTGGCCTTGCTCTCTGTTACACACACACCCAAATATTGTAGCAAGCAAAGAAATGACTAAATGTACTAGATGAGGAGGCAGCATCTCTGTATACTGATTTCTGCTTCTAGTTCTCAAACCAAGCAGAAGTCTAAAAAAAAAAAAAAAAAAAAAAAAAAAAAAAAAAAAAAAAAAAAAAAAAAAAAAAACTGGAATTTCAGTGATTAGAACCTGACAGCTTGCAGTCATAGTGTGCTGACATGTGAAATGGAATTAACAAGCACAGCCAGCAAATGGACATTAATGATTGTGTAAGGGAAATCATTTATTTTAGTACTGAGAACCAGCATGGCGGTAGAGCACCAGACGTTCAATAAAGGGCACACCGAAACTTTCCAAGGCCTTGTGCTCCTTCTTAAGAGGTCTGCTTGGGAACCTTAATTACAGGCTCAGTAGAGACACTTCCTACAATACAAAAACAAAGGAGGTCTATTTAAGACAGACAGGAGTTTCCACAGGCTCTGCAGATGCAGAGAAGGGGCTGAAGGATTCTACCCAGTGGGGGTCTCTGGAGAGATTAGAGTTTTAATTGGGTCATCTTTTCAGAGCAGCTCTTGGCCTTTCTTATTCACTCCCTTACAACAGAGGCTTTATTATGTGTGCTGTGTGCCAGACACCATCCTGGCTGCCAGGACCAGAAAAGGGTTGACATCTAATGCCTTCTAAGGATTAAGCAATAAACATTCTGTCACCACAGGCCAGAAGTTTAAGATCTAGAAATCAAAAACCTCACCTGGAATGGTAAAGTTGTAGGGTAGTCAAGAGCCTTGGGGCCCTGACTTTAAGAAATCCTGTGCTTCTGGCTCCTTTGGTATATTTAGTCCATCCTTATCCTGAATGAAGACAGTAATCATGCTTAGGGACATGATGAGATCGAGCTGGTCAATAACTAAGTGGGTATCAGATGATTGGCATTCACCTGCAGAGAGGATTCTGGAGAAATGACCAGACACCATCACAGCCTTGGAGGGACCCAGGTGAGAAACCAGAAAAGAGTGTAGCTTTCACTACTGGAATTTGGATGTCTTTGGAGTCTCTGACCTCTTCCTATTGTATAATCTACCTAGTAGTATGAACTAACTGGCCTACACCTATCACTGGTGTGTTTAACAAGCATATGTCATTTTGTATTTTCCAAATGGCAGCTGGAGAAGTCTGGTGTTTCAAGGTTAGCCCCAGCCACCTCTGATTTTGGTGTAAGCTGATGTTTGAATTGGGCTTCAGACTTGGAGTTGACCTGGGGATAGGTTTAGACTTTCAGGGATGTTGGGACAAGTGAGTATACTTTGTAGACAGGAAAGGCCTGATTGGGGGGAGGGGGAAAGAGGGCTGAGTTCTACCCCCTCAGATCCCTATGTTCAGGTCCTGATTCCCAGTCCCTCAGATTATGAACTTAGAAAATTCTTTGCAAGGTGATTCAGTTAGGATGTCACTGAGAAGGGACTCTAAGCCACAACTTGGTCTCTCCATAAGAGAAGTTTGAGACACAAACACACCAGGGGATAATAACAGGAAAACACAAGAAGGGGACATTTCAAGGAAACCTGTCTACACCTTGGCCTGCCACTACCAGCCCCAGCACTGTGAAGAAACATGGAGCGCTCCTCACTGAGGAGGGTTTGACTGATTATATATTTATTTGTTTGTATGATGGAGGTAAAAACGTGATAGGCAGGATAGAAATTAGACTTTCAATTTTGGACTTTGTTCTTCCCCCTCTTCCCCGGGTTAGAGTGGGACCATCCACTCCTATCCTGTGAAGCTGAGGAGATTCAGAGACACTCTCTGGCCTGCTGTGTGGCTAAACTAGGCCTTGTGGCAAGCTGGGTAGAGGGAACTAATTTTCTGTTTAAGAACATTCCCCTCTGGAAGCTGAAGGTCCTTAGAAAGCAAGTTGTTTAAGCCGCTTGGAGGGACTCAGTTCATTAAGGCAGCTAAAACAGAGCTCTGAAAGAATTCCCTGGTCTTTCCCCCAGGGACCTGGCTAAGAAGTTCACATTGCTACCAGAAAGTGTGACAACCCTGGATGAATAGAAGAGCAGAGATAAGCTTCCTGCCTGACTTCTATCCCTTGCTCACCCAGGGGAGCTGACCACCCTGACTCTCAACATCCTCCCTTGAAGATGAAGGAGTGAATAACATCCACCATTAGAAGTTTCCATCAATATCATCATGGCCAAAAAATAATAATAATAACAAACACCCTACATGTTGGCCTTTTCGGCAATGAAGGGGTTTCCTTGAGCAAGGGAAATGACAGGACATGGGGAGAATATGGATGCCATGTTCTGATGGCTATGGAGACAAAGCTCAGTCTGGAAATCACATTCAAGGGATCCTCACACAGCTGGAGGACAAAGATACCACACAGTTCAAATGTTGTATAAACATCTTTAAAGAGTTTGTTCTAGAAGGCATTCGTCCAGGGTTCCCTGCGACAGGAGAGGGCTATGTCCCCACTGTGCTCTGTGGTGCCTCGAACTCAAGAGAAAGTAGTGATGGACTGTAGGCACCCTTCCCAGAATTTGTCACGGGCATTTGTTATATTAACTCTGCTTTGTGTTCTCCCAGACCTGGCATTTGATGAAGAGCCTCAGAGAGAGTTTGGAATGAGAGGTAGGAGGTAGAGAGGGTTGGAGAGCTGGATGTTGGTTGAGGGGTAGTGGGTAACTTGGAAGAGACACGTGAAGGAAGATAGTCCAAGTGTTGGGAAGGCTGGTCTGTAGCACACACTTTGCATTCCATTTTCAATTTCTGCTGAGAAGCCCGGAGAGGCGGGTTAAGTCATTTACAGGGTGATTAATTTTCTTGCGAGGGATATAGGCCTATTCCCGAAGGCCTCAAGTAATTCAAAACTAGCACAATTCAAGATTAATTCTCGGGAAGGGGGAAATGTAAAGTAGGGTTTCTGTTAGCACTGACTCTGCATAAACTGAGACTATTAATGCATTATAGATCACAACCTCTCATTCATACTGCTCAGAGCCATAGAACTCACAACCACACCCTACATAGATTGTGTGGCCAAGAGAGCTATGTAGCAGACAAGAAGATGGACTGTCAGTTGCTTGGGGGATATAAAGACATCATGCTTAATCAGGGCACCCCTATTGGGATTGTCTCATCTTCCAAATCCCTGAAGCATTTTATAAAGCAGTTCCACAATTCCCATCCCCACACCTCCAGCATTCTCTGAAGATTGTCCTGGGATGAGACAGGACAATTTAGTGGCCAAAGGTTCAGCTCCAACTTAAGAGAGGGACATAGTCTTACTCTGTAGCCCAGGTTGGCTTAACACTTGCTATAGAAACCAGGCTGTCCTTTGAACTCATGGTAATCTTTCTACTCTGTCTCCCCAGTGCTAGGATTACAGATGTGTGCTACCAAATCCCAGTTTTAGATGTACACTCCAATTTGTTTATTAGAGTCTGGACCAAGCAAGGATCCATCATCCTTTTGACTCTCTAGTCATGGGGTAAAGCTGGAACCCTCTAGACAGAACTAACACCAGAGTCACCCCTGAGTGACCAGTCAGCAGATATGCCTTGCGGATGCACTGACACTTCAATAATGGTAGGACACTATGCACTGTAAAAAACAGGCACATAATGGCTTACTAAAGGCTCATAAAAATAATTGGGATCCAGCCCGGCCTTTGTCACTAGCAATTTATCACCCAGCCCCTCTTTTTGTTAATGCAGTTTATACAAGTAAAGTGAATTATGTGCAAATGAGGAGGCATGTTAGACTTGAAGTTGGAAAGTGGCGTGCATGGGTATAAATAAGATATTTTCCAATTTGTTAAATCCCTGATGGAGGCAGGTATAATGGTTACAAGATATTCTGCTACAGGAAGGCAGAAAGCCACCCTTCCTCAGAGAGACCAAGTTAATGGTTCCTACTTCTGCTGCTATAGGACCATATACCCCAAGATGGCCTTGATCCCATCCATCCCCACCTCGCACTGCACCCAGTCAACTGATACCAAGACCTAAGCTTGAAAGCTATCTCCCATCTTGTGAGGTGGGTACTCTGTTTCTTGACCTTATCCCATTGATCTGAAAGGTTTCTAGATGTGCCCAGCATGTGACAGCCCATGAGTGCTCAAGGACCAACGACAGGCTCTAGGCTCAGGCATCCTGTCCCCTCACATCCCAGATTCTTTGAGTCTCTGCTTTCATCCTTTGCCACAAGAGCTATCACAACACCTTTGGCACGTCCAACTCCCTTCCCTGCTTCCCTGCTGTATTTCACCAAGCCTGTGTGTCTTAATCATTTCATCATTTCTATTCTCTCTCTCTCTCTCTCTCTCTCTCTCTCTCTCTCTCTCTCTCTCTCTCTCTCTCTCTCTCTCTCTCTCTCTCTTCAATTTCCTTAGTAACCTTTGAACTCTTTCCATGTGATCCACCTTAGAGAAGCATCTGAGCCCTGTATGAGATGCCTGATGGTTAGTAGGAAGGGAACATGAAAAAGACAGATGTCTATTAAGTCACTCCAAGCTGTCCAGGATAAGTCAATAATCTCCTGGTTGCCGAACTCTGGTCTTCCAAAGAAATTTCCTCATTACAATGCTCACTAAATGTGGGTGGGATAAAGAAAACAGGTCACTGAGGTGACCCTTCTGGTGGCTTGAATATTAAATGTCCCTCACAGGCTCAAGTGTCTGAACACTTGGTCATCAACTGGTAGCACGGATTCAGAAAGTTATGGCTCCTTTAAGAGAGGAAGCCCTGCCTGAGGAAGTAAGTCACTAGGGTTCCCAGTGGCACTTCCTGCTTATTTGGTTTCCTGTTCCCCTGGTGTGTGAGGAAGTAAGCTGCACATTCCTGTCTCTGTGGAGCCTCTGGTGACATTGCTTCTCCAAAACAGACTGTGTCCCCTCTAACTGTGAGCCAAAGAGAACTCCTCTGTATGTTGTTTTCCTGTTGGTTGTTTGGTCACAGCAACAAGTGAGGAAGTGAGGATACAATGGCACATACGGGGACTCAACTGTAGTCTGTGTGGCCCACAGGCCATACTTGCATAGTATCACCTTGGGCTCCTTAATAAGGGTCTAAATGAAAAGAGGAAGAAGAAGAGGAGGGAGGGAGGGAGGGAAGGAAGGAAGGAGGGAGGGATGGAGGGAGGGAGAGAAGGTGGGCAAATGCCAGTGAAGCATTAGAACAAAGAGACTTGGCTGTCATAGCAGAGATGGGAGGGACAAGAAATTGGAAAGGAATGGGATGAGCAGGTTCTAAACAAACTAAAGCACATGTCCTACCTCAGGTCTCCTTGTTGAGACTTGGTGCTTTTAGTGGTCCCAAATTTTTGGCCAGGCCAGTGACCCTGAAGCTTATGACAACCTTCTAGCAAGTAGCTTGGGAAACCCAAAGCTCCAGATAGTCACAGGATTACTGGGGAACTCAGTTCAGGTGAATGTCACTGTTGAGCACACCCAAAATGAGGCTCTCCCTGAATGCATGTGTTAATGCTCTAGTATCAGGGTCCTTGAGGACAAGCATGTTTCTCTCTTATCAAGGTCCCCTCCAAGGTGGATTACACACATGATACATTCAATTAATTCCTAAATGAATGAAAGGAAGTCCCCAGTCTACAGAAACTCAGGATGATGACCAAGCAGTTAAGAAAATCATAAAGTGCATTTCTATTCATTAATGTGTTTGAATCGCTCCTGGTGGTCAGACTCTGTTCAGTGAATACTAAGCTTCAGGACCACATAACACTCCAGGAAGGCAGCTGCCCACATACCCCTGTTTTCCAGATGAGGGAGCTGAGTGCCAGCAGTTACTGTGTGAGAATGGACTGGGGCAATAGCATCATCTGCTCAAGAAAGATGTGTTAAATTCTGGTCAGTCACTATACAAATGCTGTCCACAGGGCACAGTGAGTCACTGGCATAGAAAGGAGCCACAGGTTACCCAATAAGACAGAAATGCAGGCCTCCTTGGCCTCAGAGTTCCAGTCTAATAAAGAACTAGACTTAAGACAAGGTTAGGGTATGTCTTTATCAAAAACAAAAACAAAAAGTTCATCCAAAGAAGGGAATAAATGCCGATGTCTCTGCTAGGGGACATCACAGAAAGGTAATCTGAGGACTGTTAAACAAGGCTGGAGACTTTGGAAGGACAGGCATGGAGGTGCATGGTGTTGATCATGACAGTTTTGAAGGCCACTTGGGGATTCCTTGAAAAACTTTTATTTATTTGTTCACAATATTATCACATAAATGTGTGACATAGATGATAGATAGATAGATAGATAGATAGATAGATAGATAGATAGATAGATAGATAGATAGATAGATAGATAGATAGACAGATAGATGATAGATAGATAAATGATAGATATAGATAGATAGATAGATAGATAGATAGATAGATAGATAGATAGATAGATAGATAGATAGATAGATAGATAGATAGATAGAGACAGATAGATGATAGATAGATAAATGATATAGATAGATAGATGAAAGATAGATGATGGATGAATACATCGATACATAGATAGATAATATGGCCATTTTTGCAGAGGACCCAGGCTTAGTTCCCAGTGCTCACATGGTGGCTTACAAATTACTTTAACTCAAGTTTCAGGAAATTCAGTGCAGTCTCCTGGCCTCCATAGGAACCAGACAAGTACACAGTGTACATACATATATGCAGGCAAGCACTCATATTCATAAGAGTCTACAGGACAGAAATGAGGTGTAGAGAATAAAGCTCACAGACCAGTGGGCTACACAGTATTACCCTCATCTTGCCTCTGGACCTCTGATGCCTCTGCCCTCTGTCCTCATGGCCTGGAAGGTTCTCTCCTTCTTCTGCCTCTTTGCCATTCACCTCCACACTCAATCATATCTCTCTTGAGCCCCAGACTAGGGTGAGTCCCTCTACACTAATGTGCTCAGAACACCCTGCAATTTCCCTTCAATGCTTTGTAAGGGTGGGTGACTGCACATGTGTGATTATTCAATTACAGTCTGTCTTCCCATGAGGGGAGAGATCACATCTGTTCTTGCTCTTCATGGTGGTTTGGTAGCCCATGCCTGAAAGTGCTCACCGGATGAGGTAGCCCAGCAGGCAGTTCACTGAGCTGTCCCCAGATGGAACTGTGTAGGGCAGAACCAACAGTGGCAGAGCATGGAGCATATGACAGCATGTGTTGGGGCAGGGGTGGCAGAGGGCCTGGGGAGGTTGTGGGATGTCCTCAGAGAGATGAAGACCTATTCCATCCAAGCACTTCTTCACCCACACAAGCACTTATCAGACTGCCAGGCACTGAGGGCATTTCACCTCTTAGCCCTTTCCTAAGAAGGAGAGACTCCCTGAGTGGGCACAAAATGTGAGGGTCTATAAACAGCCCTAGGAGAGGACACTGAGGGGACAGTGGGTGGTAAGGAGAAAAATGGGAGATGTTGTCACAAATGTGGGAGATATCCGTTTTCATTAACAAGTGATATAAATGTCTAGTTGGTGGAAATGAACACAAAACTAATGGCCATGGAGTGATTCAAAATCAGGTAAGTTTTGAACTTTATGGTAGTGTTCTCAGTGGGAAGTATGGGGTCCATGGAAATCATCAGGTTCCTTCAGGCACTGGATGGAAAATCAAATGACACCAGGATCAGATAAGAGTTATGCCACCTATCCTGAAAACCACTGTACGACTCCATGTTCTCTGCAAAGATGATTCCCACCCTTTTCAACACCCTCTGAAGGGGACATGGCAGAACGGACAAGGCATCCCAGCCCACAAAGACTCCAGAGGCTCCTAGAGATTGAAGGAAGAACGTGGACTGGGAGCCAAGAACGTGTGGTAGACAGACAAGACAGGGAAGAGGCATTTTGCTCAACCAGTGCACACCCTAGGTCACATGGGGGCAGGAGCTGGATCCTCAGATTCCGCTCTCACACACAGAACATCGCACAAGCGAGCCGTTCCTCCTGGTGCTAGGTCACGAAGGGACCGCAGAAGTTATTCTCTCCCCTGCTCCCCCCTTCTCACCCCTGTGCATGTGTCTGCCCCTCTCTCTGTGCCCCTTCCTCTCATTTTTCATCTCCATTATCACTCTCTTCTTTTTCTTGTCCTGAGCTTTTCACTCACTCAGTTCTCTTCTCTCCCCCTCCCTCTTCCATATTGTCGCTCTTTCCTATCTCTCCCTCTCTCTTCTGTCCTCTCCTCCCTTCTCCCTCCCCTCCGTCTCTTCTGTCTCTCTCCTCTTGCTCTCTCTCTCATCTTTTCTCCTCTCTCTTTCTTCTCCCCCCCCCATTTCTTCCTCTCTTTCACCTGCTTCTCTCCTCCCCCTCTTTGCTTCTTTCTCTTGACTTTCTTCCTCCTTCTCCGCTTGTGACCTGAGTTCATCAGCAGACAGCACTTGTGAGAGACCAGCCTGGAGCAGACGCTCGTAGCTGCAGATGATTGAAGACGTTTGCACAGCGACTTGGGCACGGCAGCCACATCATATGTTCAGTGTACCTTCGGAAAGTCAAGAAGAGGCTACAGAAGGAAAGATGGAGGATGGTTAGCTGACATTTGGGACAAGTGTTTGGTTCTCCACTTCCCCCCCCCCCAAAAAAAAACCCTGCACAAGTTAGTGAACTCTTCTAAACTTTTTGAATTGATCCATCTGTGACTATTACGATAAGTGTCTAAAAGATTGCTTTAACTTTACGATTATTAAGTATTTATGTTTATTAAGTTTTGTTTGCTGTTATTTGAGAGGGGATCTTTTCTACACAGGCTGGTTTGGAACTCCAAAGCTATTTTATAGTTGATGACGACTTTTAACTTCAGGTCTTCCTGCCTCTACCTCATGAATGATAGGATGGGAGGCACTGACCCTCACACCAGCTCATGCAATGCTGTGGATCAACCCAGAGTTTCATGTACACTAGTCAGGCACCTGAGCTATGCCTCAGCCCATAAACACATCAGAGATTTATAAGACTAGAATATGGACTTAAATCTTAGTCTTCAACATAATTTCACTTATTGCGAATTTTCAGAAACTCATTTTTCTCCATTAAGAGAATGGGTTCAGAGAGCCAACCACAGAAAGCTACAATGCAGTTCAATTAGATAATATTTAAATATACACACAGTTTCTGCCCACATGAACTCTGTACATCTTTTCTCTTTCCTTCATCCCTCTTCAGAAAGATGGACATGTGAACTACAATAATGGCCTAATATAATCTCAGTCCGTACTTATAGCAATAGCAGCCTTTCCATAAATGCACGTGACTTTTGCAGGGACTGTTCAAGCTGATCAATGACACTGAGTGCAGGATGAGCTGCCAGCTGCATGGAAACATTACCTGGAGTTCTGAGCTCAAGAAATTGTAATAGTGCATGTATTTGTGTGTGCATGTGAGCACATGTATATGTGTGTGTGTGCATGCCTCTGTGTATGTGCATGCCTCTGTGTGTGTGCATGTGTGTGCACGTGTGGGCGAGTGTTCCCCGATGAATGAGAACCCAAATAGGTTTCTAAAATAAATTTGGATAATTTGGCCATTTGAACAACCAAGTTGAACAGATTTTAATGGCATTTTAAGCCTTGGAAAATAAGGCTGCTAATGTAAATGCTGACAGACCCTCAACCATAACCAGACATCTATCGACACAGTAATAGCTTTAAGAGGAAGAGTAACCCACCTATTTACATTTTGAGTGCAAGCCTATTCCCTAGGCACAGGCACACTTGAATCAGATAAAAGACTCAGAAACCAGTGCAGCCTGAATGACAGGAGAATGAACAGGGATCAGGCTTAAACACAACCACTAGAAATTGGTTCCCATTTAAAAATCAAATGTTGTCATCATGGAATCATGTTTGCTGGGCAGTTAGACCTTTGTCTATTTTACATTTTCAGACATTGTCTGGAATGAATATGGTAAAGATGGCCCCTGACCAGTAGTTTCTATCCAGGGAGCTGTGAGTAGCAAACGAATGGGCATTGAGGGCTGATTCCTCTCCACGACCCGTGTCCAACATGAAGAAGGTGTTCCATCATTATCATTTGAGAGGCCAGAAGGTGAGAGGGTACCAGGAAAGAAGGAGGTAGGTAGAAGATGGGCCAGGGGCATGTTGGGATTCTGAAGGATTCTAGAAGATGATCAGGTTCCTGCCTACAGATGGAGCTGAGAGTTCATCCATCTGAGAAAGTTCTGCTTTGGGGCCTGGATTATCCCAGTCTCATAAAGCTGGGGAGGGGATGTCTAATGGTCCTTGCCTGGCTCTTTCTTTTAAGTATTGCTGTCCCCTTCAAGTCTATGTGAGATACTGGTGAAGGACTCTGAATGCTGCAGGCAAAGGTGACACCCACCTCCACCCTGCCATGGCCACATCATGATTGCTGTCCTTCACCAATGCATGCCAAAGCCTTCTCAGCATCCCTTCTCCCAGTCCATCCTCTAACCTGACACCTTCCATTACAAGCTCTGTCTCCTGCTCCTTCCATCTTAGCCGCCTACAGGGATTCCAACCCTCCAGGACTTAGATATTGAAGAGCTGATGCATTGCTGTGCCAAGCTCTCTCAGCCAAGACTGGGGAAACTGAGTCTTAGAGACGTGGAATGCTGAACATAAAGTCACGAGACAGGAAAGGATTAGCTGAGCAGGCCCTGGCAAAGGTGGGTACTTGGCTCTTCAGACCTCGCTCTCTCAGACACACAGCCCTTCCCAGATTCCCAAGCCACATCCTGGCATTGCTGCGCCAGTGTAAGCTCTGCCACTGTCTTGAGGAAGTGTCATTCTGAATTCCAAATGTGCCAGCCTTATTACCACCACCAACAGACTTCATAATGATGCTGCCAATACCATCAATGGCATCTCTTAATGACACTTCATCAAGAGAGAGGATCCCGTAGCTGCCTCTGGCACTACTGTTTGGCTCCTTTGCTCCATGGCAGACTTAGAATATATTCTCTGAATTAAGAGTATGAGGACAATAACAATGATGGCAATAATAATAACATTTAACAGTGATTAAACATGAATCCTGTGCCAGGTACTGTGTGTATGGGGGAAGAATTGGCCCAAATGATTATGGTTTTAAAGGCTATCAGGTCACACATGTTTAAGGATTGAACAGCTGATACATGACCCCCTCCACAGTAGCTGCTGTGTTATGATGCCTATAAGGGGATTCTACACACATCATCTCAATGCCTGGTTTAAATCAGCATGGGCTTTAGGCCCATCATCCAAGTTCTCCAGGAATGAATATCATGGCACGTATAGACAGAGATGATTACTCAAGATTAACTAGCTAGTGGACCACTGTCCATCAGAATCAGAAACTGTAGTGGGTGTCCAAAGCTTTTTTGCTGCCTTTGGCTATACCAGGTACCTGCCCATCATGCTCAAGTGTCTGATGTTCAAGCCTGGGAAATCCCAGGGAAGCCTGGGAAAGATGGAGGAAAACAGAGCAACTCTTAGCTTCTGAGTCTGAAGAAAGCACCAGAAAACAGCAGCCACATCTGGAAGCTGGTGTGAGTTCCCATGATACAATGAGCCTTTGCAATTGCTCCCATCTTTCTCAGCACTGAGGATCGGACTTGACAGACTAACCTAGAAGGCAAAGCATTAGTATCAAACTTGTTCTAAGAAGAGATGATGTTCCAAAATGTGGGCACTAACAGAATTAACCCCAAGTGCTGAGCAGACTTCAATGCAGAATTCTTGAGTTAGCCAGAAGGCAGCACCATCATCGACATCTTCACTAAAGGAGGATGGTTATGAAGGGATCTTCAGCCTGGCAAGGCAGGAGGCTGACTCCGAGAGACCTAGCATGGTGCTCACTTGCTGTGTGTCCTTGAGAAAACTCTCATAGACCTTCCGGATAAGCCTGTCTCCCTATGTTAAGTGGGACATCATGCTGACTAAGAAGCTAATTTCTTGAGGGTAGCCAGTCACTAGGATGGTAGGCACTGGAAAACCCAGCAGAGACTCAAGCTCAGCTCCATTACTCACAAGCTGACCCACCTTGGCAAGGTACCTAAACTTGCTGTGCTTCAATTTTCTTATCTGCACAATAAAAGATGAGCTGACAGGGCTGTTTGAGCACACGTAGAGATCAAGAAAGAGAGGAAAGTAAAGCCCAAAGGGTGTCTTGGCCTCACAGTTTGTGACTTGGCTTTGCAGCTTAGGTTAGGTTCTCCTGGTACTCAGCCATGTGATTTCAACAGATAAAGGGTTTGATCGCAACATTGTGAATAGGTAAACAGAGAGACTGGTAAAATGGATGGACAGATTATAGATAGATAGGTAGATAGATAGATAGAAGATAGGCAGGTGATATACAGATGATAGACTGATGATAAATAGATGATAGATAGATTATAAATGATAGACTGTTGATATAGAGGATAGACTGAATGGTAGATAGATGATCTATAGATAGATAGATAGATAGATAGATAGATAGATAGATAGATAGATAGATAGATGATAAAATGTGCATACAAATGAGTAGGTGCATAGGCAGACAGCATAGATTGATAGATAATAAAAAGACAGATGATAGAGTTTTGATGATAAAACTATGTAAACTCAAAATTGACCACTGCCTTTGAAATCCACTTAGAGAATGTTCTATGCCAATCCATCATTATGCAAGCTGAGAGATGGCTGGATGATCGATTGACATTCACGTAGAACTGATGATGGTACCTACTAATCTCACCTGAAAATCTTTTTAAATTTCTTACTCTGTGAAGGAACCAATAGCCCTCCCAGTGACTCAGTGATGGAAAGGGCTTTCACGAGATTGCCAGATTTTATTTAAACTTGATCAATAATTTGAATTAGTGGTATGTGCTAGTGACATTGACTGTAACACTTCAACACACATATAGTCTGTGTATGTGCAGACAGACAGTAAAACTTGACACCATCTCTCACTGCATAAAAATCGGTTCAACAAGTCTCTAAGACCTAAATGTGACCTCTCAAGCAACAAAACCATTGAAAAGAGATCTTGGTACAGACAATGATTCTTTGGCCATTTCGGCCCAAAAGCACAAGAAATAAAAACAAGAGCAGACCCATGAGTTCAGTTCAAACTAGATCAAGCTTCCACACAGAAAAGGAAACAAGCATAGCATGGAGAAAAGGTACCAGCTCTCCATCTGACAGACGGCTGATATCCAGAATACATAAGGAACTCTAAATAAATAACAAAACAAGCAATCCGATTAAAGCCAAGCAACTGATCTGAATAGACACTGCTCAAAAGAAACAGTCTCCAAAGCCAAAGAACACAGCTTTGATAACAAAAGCCTTGCTTGGCTTTCTTCTGGCCAAGCTGGTCACTGCTGCAGTTCCTATAAATTAGAATGGGGGGGGAGGGGCTTGCAGTCTGAAGGAGACACCATGGCAAGAGAGAGGAAGTAGACAGGGCATCAACAGCTCAAAGGCCCTTGTTCACTGCTGGGTCCACCCTTAGGATTTCTGTTTTCACTCTCAGTGTGTACTGATTTTGTGCTGTCACGGTTTTGCTCCCCCCCCCCCAACACTTCTTTTTCCTTCTCTTTTGTTTTAATTGAAACAGAGCAGCATGCATTCCAGGCTGGCCCAGGAACTCACTCTAGCTGTGATGTCTTCTTAAAGTCCTGATCCTCCTGCCTCAGTATCCAAAACTGCTGGGATTATGGTCATGAACTACCACCAAAGCTCCCAGTCTTCTCCGTAATGATTTCTTTCTAAAAGTATTTTTTATTAGCATATATTAGTTATGGACAGCTACTAAACAGAGGCCCAGAGAGGAAATATTCTCCCTGAGTCTTCTGATGTCATGCCATAGTGGACTCTCAGGTCTCTCACACTTTAGTCATAGCACAACAATTAGGTCAAAGGCCAACAGCATGAGTCACAAGTCAAACCCCAGTGCATCATCTAAAAGAAACACAGGATCCAGCAAATCTGTGGAACTGGACCAAATTCCATCAGCAGAGGGCACAGAGGCAGCAGAGCCAGGCAGCATGTCCCAGGTCTCCCACTGCCTGCCGTCATGAGTAGCCTTTCTGTTTTATGAAGTGTTCAATTATGTCACACTACTGTGATAAATTTTAAATTTGTTTTAAAAATCCCATTCTCTCTCTTGCTTCATGGAATATCCAGTTTTTACTTATGTTTGAATAAGAAGCTAAGAATAGAGCTGGAAAAATGACTCCACCATTAAGAATACGTCCTGCTCCAGCAGATGACCAGAGTCTAACACCAACATCTAGTGAGGAAGCTCACAATAGTCTGCCACTCCGGCTCTAGGAAGGTCACATGCCTCCAGGTTCTATAAGCATCTGTATACACACACAGGCACACACAAACATACAGACACACACACACACAGAGTAAAGTATCATTTTGTGTGTTTGTTTGTTATAATGAAGATGATAAAGAAACTTACCCAACTTTCCAGGTCAGTTAGTATTTTCAAAGTTCAAAGCATCAGCCACGTGACTGAAGTCTGACCCTATGAGGGCCACAAGATAGGACCTAAAAATGAAGTTGGGGTACAATTGCTGGGCAATTCAGTCAATGAAAGAAAAATCCAGACTACTGTACAACTAAATGCTTCCATGAATCAGGTACATGCTGTCTTGCACTGCTCAGACAGTATGGAGTGGCCCTCTTGGAAGACCACCTGCACGGGTTCTGCAGACAGACCAGGCCCAGAGGTTCCAGGGGCCTGAAAAATTTCTTCACAACAGCCCTTTCCTCATATCCTAACTCCTGAGGGCAACCTTCTGCTTGTGCCATCATGGCGCCCGAGCTCACTAAGTCCCGTATACTAACAAGTTGTGACTTTGAAGTTTTTAAATGTTAGACCATGCAATGAAAAGGGCAGGGAAGTGTTTCTAAATATCAATGAATTCCAGCATGCTGAGTTGCCAGAAGGTTCTTCCTCCGGTTCCTGTCCAGGCATTTGGGATTCACACATGATGTGGGCTTCTATGAGGAAGGAAACCCACCCTTCCCCCACAGAGTTCTGAGACAGGCAGCTGCATGGGGCAGTGTGCCATGATAAGAGCCATGTGCTGTGATGGGCAAGTGCCCTAGGACACCAACAAACCCCAGCTCCCCTTTGCTGGTCTCTATAGTTGTATGTAGAGGTAATGAGTAGCCTCAGAGAACAGCTAAAAGTAGTGTCTATGGCCAGATTTTGAGGAAATTTCATAGAAGTTGATTTAACTCTTATCAAATGTAAGAAAAGAGGAGTTTTTACTCGGAGAAGAAACTGGGTTAAGCCATGGTCTGTTTCTTTCTGCAGTATCAACATGAAGAGAATTGTTTCCATCTGGGACTGGGACTCTGTCCCTGCCTGGGGAGTTCTTTGGATCCTCACACATCCTCTGGTAGACACTGCTATGTTACACTCTTCCCCTGTAGGAGATCCTAGAATCTTGGTGTGTGTGTGTGTGTGTGTGTGTGTGTGTGTGTGTGTGTGTGTGTGTGTGTGTGTGTGGCTATATCATATTATACCAGACCAAAGGGAAGCCTACACTGTTATCACAGGCTTTCAATACCATGGGTCAATACTTTGATCATCGGACTAGCCTGTCACTCAGCAAATCATAGACTATCCTGTGTAGACCCCATAAGCTGACAAAGACCAGCTGAGTATAGTACAGGGCTGTGAGCTGGAACTTCAGGCCTAGGAGTCCTCTTAGGAAGCAATGAAAGCTGTAGTCACTCCACCAGTCTATCGTTCAGCCCACATTCCTTGTGCACCTACTATGTGTACAGGGCCTGCCAGGTGTTAGGCACTGTATTCAGGAACCTTCCGTCCTAGCCCAAAATCCAACTGTGTAAACCTGTATTGAAGAGAAATGGACACATCTGCCAGAAGCCAAAGGACCCTGGGGGAGGGTGGTATCCACCATCATTGCACAGAAATAATACAGAAATAAAGGTGTGGGCCAAGTTAAAGGGTATAGGGGGATTGTGTTGCTTCATTGTAAATAATTATCCCACCCACTGGTTTAATAAAAAGCGCTGATTGGCCAAAGACAGGCAGGAAGTGTGGGTGGGGCTACCAGACTAGGAAAACTCTGAGAACAGGAAGCACAGATCAGAACGCCAGAGATAAGCCGGAAGAAGTTGAGGACAACTATGTTGCTCTAAAGAAAGGTACCAAGCCACATGGCTGAACAGGAAGAATCATGGGTTAGATAAAGGGTAGAGAGCTAGCAAGTGATATGCCTGGGCCTTTGGCCGATCAACTGAAAACTATTGTAAACATCTGTGTGTCTCAGAGGGTCTATAGGTCTGTGGGTCTGTGGGTCTGTGGGTCTGTGGGTCTGTGGGTCCTAAACCTTGAGGCTAGGTCCAAAAGTCCCGGGCCAGAAACCTCATACTACAAAAGGGTACACCAAAGAAATAGGGGGCATTGGGCCAGTTCTCTGGAGATGAGTCTCCTAAGGAGAGATACTCCTCAGACATCCAGAAAACTTTACATAGAGGTTTGATGGAAGGAAATGGCAAATAATAGCTTCAGCTCAGTCTGCACTTAGTCTGAGCAAGACAACTGCTCCACAGGCCTCACCATTTAGCATCTCTTTCCAGAAGTATCCTGGGAAACTTGCGTGGATCTAAGGCTCTATAAACCCGCTCAGGCCTGCAGCATCACCGTGCTTTGCATAGCAGTAACCCCTCCACAATCCATACTGTCACTAGCTTCCAGAACCACAGCGCAAAGGAAAGCATAGCACCAGGTTTGCAAGGATGGAATTAGGTACCCCTATAAATAAACGGGCTCAAAGTCCCTTCGGGTCTTTCCTCATCCTGCCACATGAGGGAATACAACATCTCTTTTTCCACAGGCTACAGTGAGATACCTGGATCCCATGAGGGCAGGACAGAACAGCAAAATGTCCAAAAGCCTGACTTTTCAAGTCCCAGATCATCACCTCAACCTCCTCTAAAAGACTACCCAAGTTTCTAAGGTCCACAAAGGTCAAAGGCAGATGACCTTGATTCCATGTCCTTTTGGAAGGAAACTGTAAGTGTTCATATCCACTTTTATTCTATCACAGTCCTCTGAGAGAGTCTCAGGCTGTGGGTGGAAAAGGTGTAACATAGACTTGGTCATTCATTCCTTCATCCACCTAAGCCTTGGATTCCCATTTGCATACTGAGGATAGTAGTCTACAGCTAGCAAGACATAGGAGGGGAGTCTCTGTACTCCGCTCCATGTTACATCCAGCCCAGCCCACAGTTGGAGTTCCCTTGCTATTGCTTCATGACAGCCTGGCCTGTAGCCACCAAGGACAACATAATCTGCCTTAAGTCACGTTGCAGAAAGGCAGAGCGGATACCCCAAGAGGACCCAGGATGCTCAGCCTGTGTGTGTGCCACAGTGTATTAGGACAGTAGTTGGCTGTTTTATGAGAAGCTCAATTTCCCCAATCCAGGGCGAGCAGCCACTGCTCCTATTCCAACTAACTAGACTGATTCAATTAACGGTGCTAAATACAGTTCCTACTTGAAAATAACTTCAGTTTACTGCTTCCACAAACCTCATTACATTTGATTAAACAAAATACATAGTAATAGAAAAAAAGAGAAAAAAGAAAAAGATGTTACAAACTTTTGGCCATGGCCCATTGACTCGGGCCCTGAAGCACTCAGTGGCAAAGAGGAAAGATAAGTGTGAGTCTCAGAGTTACTCAGACCCAGACTGCAAGCTCAGATGTAACTTATGGAAACTCTGGGGCCCTGGATTAAGATCAGTGAAGAAGCAAGCTGTGGAGTTCACTTCTGTGGCTGTGGGGCTCATTTCTGTGGCTGTGGGGCTGACTCACTTCCGTGGCTGGTAGGCTGGTTCACTTCTGTGGCTGGCAGGCTGGCTCACTTTTGTGGCTGTGGAGCTCACTTCTGTGGCTGTGAGGCTGCTCACTTATATGGCTATGGGGTTCACTTCTGTAGCTTTGGGGCTGGCTCACTTCTGTGGCTGTGGGTCTGGCTCTCTTCTGTGGCTGTGGAGTTAACTTATGTGGCTGTGGGGCTGGCTCACTTCTGTGGCTGTGGAGTTAACTTATGTGGCTATGGGGCTGGCTCACTTCTGTGGCTGTGGGGCCAGGAACAAAATGAAAAAGAGACTGTGAAGAGAGGTGAGTCTCCATGCTAGCCAATAGACTTTCACTTTGCCATTAGCAATTTCTTGTCTTTTAACTATTTAACTGACAGAGAAAAGAGTCCCACCTGCTAGCCTGTCTCACTGCCAACACGGATACCCAATAGCAAACTTGGCCCCAAGATTCAAGAGTTGAAGCCCTAACTCTGATCTGATTGTGTATGGCCACAAGATAAGGACACTTCCAGGCCAAGGAGAGGTCACAGAGACAGGAGCAAATCTCATGGGCTGATTTGTGTCCTTGTAAGGGAAGGAAGCAGAGACAGGATGTCTCTGCTTCTTTCTATTCACACATAGAGAAAAGGTTACTTGGAGAACATAGCAAATGGCAGCTTCCAACAAACCAGAAAGAGATCATAGTAAAGACCAGATCCCTCAGCCCTTGGTCATGGGCTACAGATCAGTATCTGTGGACCAGCCCATGACCCTGCAAACACTTCTTCCCACGTTCCTATCTCCTTTGTCACTGCCAGCTGTTCATGTCTACATCTCCCTCCTCCTCAACTCAGTTACTAAAGCAGACACCTACTGGTCCCAGGGTCACCTGGGTTCACTTCTGTACTTGCTTTGTTACCATGGCAGTATGCCACAAGCTGGGTGGCTGAAGTTTCGTTAATCACATGTCAAGTCTCCATGTGGTAACTGGATCGTGACATTTCTGGCACTAGTGAAAGAGTTTCTGAAGGCACAACAGTGGAAAGTTAATTCAAAATCAAACACATGATAAATCCAAGATGTTTCTAGCAGTGCTTACCTGTCTTGTGGAGTGTGGGATGACCCATGCCTCGCATCACATAAGACATGAGACACCCCTGCTCTCCTACTCAGGACTGCTATATGCCACGATCTGCAGTGTTTTTACTATGCATACAAAGGCTTATGCTCTTCTAGAAAGATAATGAATTTAATTACATAAAATAAAAACATTTACTATTTTTCTACCATTATTCCTCAGCCTATATAAACTAGTATATATTTAGAATGTATTGTGCAAGTGTTTGTCTGCACATATGTCTATGCATCGTGCATGTGTGTGTGTGTGTGTGTGTGTGTGTGTGTGTGTGTGTGTGTGTGTGTGTGTGTGTGTGTGTGTTTGGGTAGCACCATGTGGGTGCTGGAAATTAAACCTGAGTCCTCTAAGAGCAGCCAGTGTTCTTAACTTCTAAGCCCCAGCTCAAGCCCCAGCAGCGATTATTTTAAAATGAGAGGCTTTTGCAAAGGAAAGTAAATGATGAATGGAAAGAGAGTTAGCTTCAAGCCAAGTCTGGTGGGCTTTGCTCCAAGAGCCCCACTTCCCAGACATAAGCATCTGAACCAGTCCCCTGGTTTAAGAAAATACTGGTAGGTACCTGCTGGGATTTCCATCTTCTTGTATCATAGAACAAGAAGGAAATTAGAGAGATACACAGAGTGGACAATAGCAGCCATTGAGACAGTTGTACAAAAAAGTGCGCACTTTCAAAGACTGGGCTCAGCAACTCAAGGATGGCCATTCCTGCAGACTGGAAACTTTACTGGTGGTCTGAGTGGCATGTACTTTTTTGTTTAACATGCTTAGTGCATGCGGCTTAGAATAAACTTGGGGTGACCTTCATGAGGCAATGTGCATACAAAGCTTCAGAGAGAGAATCCCTCATTGCTGTGTGATGGAGGTGCCCCAGGTAGATATTCTGTTTTCCAAAAACACTTATTACTGCCCCTTACATACTAAAATCCTACTGCTTCTCATTGCTACACAAGCAGAAGGATCATTTCTCAACACCTCCAGGAGAGAGACTCGAAGCCCAGGGCTGGGCTGAGCACTGCAAAATAGAAACAAGTCTTTCCTTAAAATCCACATGTAATCAAAACAAATTGTATCTCCACCCTTATTTCCATAGGGAGCAGTGCTATAATGATTAATGCTTGACAATGATATTTAATTAAAGCTTATTTACTTTATAAGTACTTCCCTGGTATTTTTTCTGGGCTAGACCAAGCATTAGCATCCCAAGGTAATCTAACTTATCATAGGTGAAGACAAGGGTTATAATAACCAGAGGAAACACACCCGCATCAGGCACAGCCTGAAACCATTTTTTATAATAAAGCATCTTCGAGGTGCACAAATTTGAAAACAATTTTATTCATCAGGTCTGAAGCGCTGTTTCTCTCTCCTCTCTCTCCCCCCTCTGCCTCCTTGCTTGTCTCCTTCCCACAAAACATACATCCCATGTACAAAAATAGGTGTGTCAATAATAAGGTTTCATCTGGCTTTTGTTGTGAAAAACCCTCACCTTCCCACTGCAGGCTTTCTCGGCTTCTGTCATAATTAACCCTGAAATGTTCAGCTGAGTGTATTTCTGCTCAGAAATCTAGACAAAAAAATCAACACATCAGGCCTGTCCCATCCCACACCAGAGATGCTCGGATTGCCTGTGGTGTCAGGACATGCAAGAGATACTGTGAAATTCAATTCTGGAAAATGCATCTTATGTCTACAATATTTCTACAGATTCCAGCAGATTAGGTTTAAACTCATAGTTCTGATTATTTTCTTTAACACCTCTGAATTTGTGATCTCCAGTAAACAGAAATGGTTGTAGTTAAGGTAATTTCTGTATGAGGTATGACAAACCATCCAAGCATCTAAAAACAAAGTTAAATTTTGGGGGAAAAACATCCACCTTTTAAAAAGAATTTTTAAAGTCAGTAATTTGTCATTTGAATCAGCTGCCAGAAACATGAATGGCATGGGCTGTGATTGTTCAGAGGTGGACAGAAGAGCGAAGGGTTCCTCTGCCCAGGACTCTGCCTTGCAATGATGTTTCTTCTCGGGCAAGAAAACACAGTGAAATCAGGTCTCATGGAGCAGGGCTGTAGTGTCAGGTACCAGGGAGGAGAGAATTGGAGTATGCAAAGTTCAAGGCCTGCCTGAGCTACAGGAAGTTCAAAGCCAGTCTAAGCAACTCATCAGGACCCCATCTCAAAACAGAAACTAAAAAGAAGGCTGGGATTTTAGCTCAGTAATATATCACTTGTGCAGTATGTGGTAGTATGTGCAAAGTGCTGCCTGAGTTCAATCCCCAGTGTTAGGTTTGGGGTGGGGGGAGAGGAGAGAGATCAGAAGAGGGATGCTGAGTCAAGCCATCCTTCAAGCCAGAGATTTATCAGTGAGGAGCTTCAGTCTGAACCAGTCACAGCAGGATGTCTATTCTTGAAAGTGTCAGAGGGAAGTAGATGCATTGTAAGGAAGCAGGCTTAGTTAATATGTGATTTGTCTACAGGGCAGGGGTATTGGAGTAAAGAGCACCTTATGTAGCTTAGACTATGTCACAGAGATCAGTCACTGTTTCTCTGAGCAGGGGAGTAGGGCTAAGTTAATGTATGGCCTTAGGACTGGACTCTAGGCAGTCTGCCTCAGCCTCCATGTTGCAGAGTTATGTATGTGTGTGTGTGTGCACTCCTGTACTGCTTAAAACCTTCTCTGTTTAAAGCCTGATCACTTAAAGGTTCTGGGTCCCCTTATACCCAGTAGAAGAAAGTAATACAAACACATGACCTTGCCCACTGAGAAAAAAGCCTGTATGCTCTGCAAGGAATCTCTGGAGGTGGTTCAGTGAGTAAGGGAATTTGGGCCCAAGATTGAACTTGAGTTCAATCCCCAAGACTCACAAAGTGGAAGGAAAGAACAGGTCCTCTGAGCTCCATGAGTGAGTCTAGGTACAGTTGCACCCACACAGGTACACAGAAGCACAAACACTCACACTCACACGCAGACATATCATACTCACTCTCTCTCACACACACACACACACACACACACACACACACACACATACTGGCTCACTCAGACACAGGCAAACATACTCACACACACTAATTCATATAAACTCATATACAGAGACAAACAGGCACACTCACTCATATATACACACACATAGGCACCCTCACATACAGGCATACTCACACACACAGACACACACACACACAACAAATAAATACATAAATGTTTTAAAAATTTACAAAAAGAAAATCTCTGCTTGATCCTTAAGAATATGCTTGTATTCTGGAAAGCCCTGGGTACTGCAGAGTGCTAGGCAGCCCATAGACACTGCTACCACTCCCCTGGCCAATATGGAGGCTCCTGCCTCTCCTATAGAAATCCTGAAGGTCCCTGTCAATTGGAATCTGTCTAATTCTGATCCCATATCTTGTGTGTGTCCTAACAAAAAACAGCAGGAGTGTCCCGCTCCAAACACAAAAGAGGATGAAGGGAAGCTATGGCATTCCTAAGGTGTCTTCACCATATGAAGCTATGGCATTCATATTAATTAGTCTTGCAGGACAAATTCAAACTCTGAAATGACTTTACATATATGTATATATTCTAACACACGATGTGAAATGAAGACACAAGGGAAATCATTTTTACTTTGCATGGTTTTATCTAAAGGCACATAATTCAAGTAAGACTCCTTTTTGCTCCAAGGCCCATTTTATAGGCAGAAGAGGCATCCTACCCTATGATCCCAAAATCCAGGGCAATCTGTTGTAGCCAGCTGCCCCCTGGGTTGACCTCTCCAGTGTTTGTTTGATATGTTCTCAATGTGCATTCTGGTGAAGGACTGTGTGTCGGCCTGGGGAGGTCAGAAGTCAATGTCTGCTCTGTCCTTCATCACTTGCTGCCTTTAATTTTTGAAACAGTCTGATTTCTCATAAAATCTGAAGCATGTAGATTGGGCTAAGCTGACTGACTGGCCTGGGATCTTCGGAGTCTGCCTGACTCCCAGCCCACTCCCCCATACACCATTCCTGCTACTCCTATTTTGGGTGTGGACTACCACATTTGGCGTTTAACTCAGGTCCTCACTTTACCAGCTAACCTGTCTTCCCAAGCCCAGTCAAACCTATTGAACGACCCATAGTCCAATTTGAAATTCCACACCACACTACATCAGTGAAATCAGATCTTCTTGGGGGCTGTTCACACTACAGGTCAAAGACACACAGGATGTTGTCAACAGTTGCTTTTAACTCACTCAAGACCCACCAGAGGAGTCATCCCCACAGACACCGTGGCTTGAAATAAATTAAATTTACTTGATTTGACTTTTAATTGATGAAAAAGACATCCCCTCTGCTTTCAATCAGCTGATATTCCCAATACAGTGCAGCTTTTCTCTCTAATGATGATGAAAGCCCATTTTATAATGAGGTGTTCCATTGCCTCTTACTGTTCCTCTACAAGCACACAAGAATGTACAATGAGACGGGGAAGAATTAGAGCCAGTTTTAATGCTTTTAAAAGCAAAGGTGACATCAATTTAGACTGGCTTTTCCAATAGATTCCCCCCCCCCTCTTTTTCACCTGAGGAAAAATATATAATTGCTAAGTTTATGCAATTTAACCAAGTATTTTTAGCCTCAGAATAATAAATCCCTCTTAAATGGATGGTCTTTGTATTTATTACAAAGAGTTAATAGCATAAGGCAAGTAGAAAAATAAGTGGCGTTATTAAATACTTTATTGATAAGTTGAGACCAGGACTTACACCAACAGAGGGTGGGAGGGTGATAAAGCTAAAATATAAACAAATATATAATGCCACTTTACGGAATTAAGTGCACTGTCTAAAAGAAAAATTTAAGGAAATCATTTAAATAAATGGCATAATAAGATCCTTCCGAGAGACAGCTGTTGGAATCCATATTTAGAATTGTGCTCTTTTATCTGTTCTATAAATAGCCAGCTTTTGTTATTTCCTTACATAAAACCATTTTTAAATAAATTTCCAGCGTTACAACTCACTGGGTGTGAGTCCTCCTAAGGCACACAGCTGTCCTGCCTCTGAGGAGTTCAGGCTCTGGAGTCTTTGTTTAATAATGGAACCTGGGTGGCTAAGGGGTTTTCTTATTTAATTTTATGGTCAAGAAGTCACTTTTTCTAGTCAACACTGGACGATTTAACCACTTTAAAAGAGAGACTATTGATCATCTTTGCCAAATACTTTTCGCAAAGGCTTTACTGAGTTTCAAGACACAAATGTCTATGTGTTTGAATTTGTAAAACCTTAAAGAGTCATCATTTTGTCAAAAGCAATTTTCCAAGATATTTGTCCACAGCATATACTGGTCTTTGGGGCATATTTAAAGCAAAAAAAGAATATGTGTTAAATAGGCAAGCTGTTGAGAAGGCCTGTAATAAAGGACTGTCCGGTTTCTGTGATTCAGGAATCACACACCATATGAACATGTTCTACCGTCACAATGAGCATTTGCAGTGATTCACATGATCGACATTTACAAAGAGGGTTCCAACATCCAGCCAGCAATAAAAAGTCTGTACTATAAGCCGTAAGTCAGAGTGTGAACTATAGTTTATAGAAGAGAAGGAGGAGCAAGGGGAGGAGGAGGAGGAAGAGGAAGGTGAGGGGAAGCAGTAGCAGCCACACCTACCCAAACTTTCTAAGATTATAACTGATTTAAACATCCGTGGGTGTGGAAAGGGCAGAATGTCACCCATCCAGAGCCAAAAGATCTTGGACCTTACCATCTAATCACTACTCACCTCTGTGTGTGACCTGACATCCTTTTGACTATTCGGTAAATCCTTTTGGAATGAACACACAGATCCTATCTTCTACCAACCCCAAGTTTAAGAATGTCATCTGGCAGCACATGCGAGGCCAGAGTTCTCCTACGCTGTATGCCCTCCCACTCCACCCTCTCCCACTCCCACCCATGGTCCCACCTATGTATTTGGGAATTGTTCAGGTTGGTGATTTCTTTGTTCTGTCACTATAAAACCTCACTGCACTGTTACCACATTGGAATGTGGAATTTGTGGGTACTCTAAATCTGTGTGCCTGGACCCTGATCACTCAGATTTGATTCCAGAGTAAATCATCTCGTTCTCTCTGAAGCCAAAGCCGTATTCTCTACATTGCCCAGAGTGGGCACTGCTGTATATGCTGTAGGTGCCTGGTACTCTCACGGGCAGCTCAGCCAGTCACTGGTACCTTAGTAAGAATTACTCTTGCCTGATGAATCGTGGAGCAACCTTACTCACTTGTGTGTTTAAGTCTTAGTAAGGGAGAAAGACCAACTGTGCCTGGTTGTCTGGGTCTAGGGATGAGGATGTTCCAAGCAACAAGGGGCAGAAGGGAGGAATGTTGGGAATTTTGTTTGACTTGGCAAGCACTACAGAAGCACAGAGGGAACAGTCTGAGAAAGTAACAGGATTGCTTCAGGGACAGGAGGGAAGGCAGCAACAAACCAGAGAAGAATTCATGAATGTTACATAATAAAGACCTGTAGCAGGGGCATTTCATCTCAACAACCAGAAGAGTCACCAGTCACCGGCTCTTGGGTGGAATAATATGTCCACATGCATCCTGACTTCAGACTCCTTGATTTGCAGTATTGATTGTGTAGGGTTTTTACACATTCATTTATTTTGTGGGGGTAGACACACATGGGTGTGTGTGACAGTCACAGGACAGCCTACAGAAGTCAATTCTCTCCTGGCCTCTAGGATTGGATTCAGGCTCTTGGGCTGGATGACCAATTCCCTCATTTTGGCCCATCTTGCCCATCTGGGTTTAATGTTATTTTCTTCAATAAATGGATTTTTTTTTTGGTCCAGTACATAATCAATACCAATTTTGGGTGAGGAGTTTAAAAAAAAATATGTTCTCTCAGTCAGGCCTAGAGAATTGGCTTAGTGGTTGAGTGCAGACTGCTTCTGCAGGGGACCTGAGTTCAATTCCCAGCACCCACATGGCTGTTCAAAACTGTATGTAACTCCAGTTCAGGAGATCTTTTCCTGTCTTCTGGCTTCCATGGACACCAGACACTCACAGAGTACACAGGTATATATGCAGGCAAAACACTCATACATATTAAATAAAATAACCTAAAAATACCTTTTATGATTTATTTACCTTGGCTGATATAGCTAATAAATGATAAACATGACAATTGTAAGAAATCTTGAATTTTTTTTTAAAAAAAACAGAATGAGTTCACAAGAGATTACAGGAGCACATTTTTAAACATCAGACTAAATTCCTACTTTAAAGGAATTTAGGATAAAGACAAAGGTGCCATTGGTCTCCAACAAATGCCATCCAGAAGGAAGCTTTTGAAATGTAGCCTTATTTTTTAAAAAGCTCATGAAATTCATCCACTTGAGTGTTTCCCAAGTCAAGCCAGCATAGAAATGAGATTCAAAGCATCTAGAATGTTCCAGTATGTGACCTCGAGTTGTATGCTCATAGCCCTCCTGGGACTGAGAACTCAGATCTCAGTAGCTCCACTCACTAAAGAAGAGTTACACAATAATTTAGATTCCTGTCTGGGACCCAACGAAGGAGAGGCAGGACCTGGAAATGTCACACATCATCCCTGCTCTGGGGGAACCCATTTCTCTTATACAAAACAAATGGCAAGAGTGTGGTCCTTCTGGACCAACACACTCTGCTCTGTTGATTTTCACCATCAACCCAGCACCAGGTTCCTCTCTGTTGTTGTTATGGTTGTTTTAAAGCAAGTTTCGCCAAGGAAATGAGGCTCAGAGAGGTCCCTTGCTTGTGAAGAAGGGGATTTAGCCTCTCTTTAGTCCATTCACATGGCTGTCACTGCTTTCTCAGAGGGGAGCTCTCTGTGACAGCTGGCGGCTTGTTGAGGGCTACTTATTCTAGCCCTCCTTGGGGGATGGGGCAGAAGGTCCTGAGCAATCAAGCCAGGCAAATCCATCTTCCTATCCTAATACTTCAAGGTAGCTGCAGAAATCTGGACATTAAATTTTTCTTTGAATTTTCTCTTCTATAAGTTGATTGATCCTTGGGCTTCTCAGAAAGTTAAATATGCAATGACCATGTGTTCCCCCCAAAGCCGTTCAAAATGTGTTACAAGTAGATGGCTCTCCATCAAGATTCACAACCGTGCAATTCATAGTGTGCACAGGTAGAAACAACTCAAGTCAAGCACAGAAGAGCAGACGATCAGACATGGTCTGTCACACAGTAGAATAAGACTCAGCTGTGAAAACAAAGTTCTCATATAGGCAACAGTGTGAATGTTAAAATGTGAGCAAGATGATCCGGATCCAAAGGAGACAGTCACTGTGCAACACTACTCACAGATGGAAAATTATATGGTCTGGAAAGATAGCTCTGTGGGTAAAGTACTTGGAGCTCAAGAATGAAGACTTGAGTTCGAATCCCTCAACCTCATAAAGCCAGGTTTCTTAATGTACATCTGTGATCCCAGATCTCTAACAGCAAGATAGAAGAGGGAGACAGGAGAGCATCCTGAATGACATGGACCAGCTCCAAGGAAGTATGTGAGTGCTGAGGACCACCAACACTTGAAGTTGCCCCCCCCACCTCCAAATGACCTATGTGCACACACACTCACACACATGCACACGCATCAAGACACACTCACAGATTTATGAAAAAATAAAACACTAAGACAAAAGAATAGCAAAGGACACTGGGCCTATTCTGGCTGGTCTTCGCTCTCTCCATGCCAGGGGATCCTCTACTGGTTACCTGACCTCCATGTATGTGCTACGCTGAACAGTTCTAGGGAGAAGCTGTCCGTGTGTGCCAGGCCCTCATACCACCAGCTCAGGAAGTGTTCTTTTACTGAGGGGTGAGGGGACCATGGGACAGGAGATGTCTGCTGCTGACAAAAGCAATTACCAAGGCAAACAGGGTAGCACTTATTTTTCCCCCAGTTGTGAGCTTTAAAATTCTCTGCATCTAGAAACTAAATTTAAAATGCAATCATTGTGCAGTAATTAACTTTGTCCAAATGAGGGCCATTCAGAACCAGCTTTCTTCAGAGACATTATTGAGCCTCGTGAGGTTTTTTTTCTTTCTTTTTTTTTTTTCCGTTGCTTTGTTATGTTTTGTTTTGTTTTGTATTTTTTTCCAATAAAGTTTTTATGGTCAAATTGCCGAAGTTAAAAAAAAAAAGTCTGATTTGATACATTTGGATTCTTTCCAAGAACTCTGCAGTGGCGTTCAGAGTTTCACCCTTCCACTTGTGGGGAAGGAAAGGGAGTTTCAGTTCTGTAAATCAAATGTGTTTGCTGCCCCATGAAGGAAAATCTGCCTCCAGCTAGAAGAGACAGTGAAAGCAGCCAGGGAACCTGGGCCCTGCCCTCCCTCCAAACTAAACAACATTAGCCCTCAAAGTCTCTAAGACTCCCTATCCCAGGAGAAGGAAGGGGGAGGAAGGAGGGGACTGGAACGGAGGAGGGGTGAAGGAGGAAGGGGAGGGAGGATGACATCATAACTCAGACGGACACCTGACTGATGGCAATATAATGGGTCTCTGTGTGATAACCACCTGCATATGGCCAAATCTTCCAGTTCTTTTGTTTTTCCCCATTTACCAAGTAGGACATCCTGTCCCAGTTAACACTCAGGGACCTTGACATGGCTGGGTAGAGAGATGGTCAAGTCAAGGCCAAGATAGAAGGAAAGTAGACTGGACCCAACAAAAGTCCAAGTCTCTCTACTCTTCTGGGGAATGGTCAGAGCATGGCTCACCATGGAGAGCTCACTGCGAGGTTTCTGAACTCAAGAAAATTTAAAAATTAAATAAATAAATAACCTCTCTTCCCTTCCTAAATGATGGGAGATTTAAAAAAAAAAAAATAAATGCTGGGCTGTCTTGGAAGATCACCTAGAAGGGAAATTCTGACTGTGTCTAAGGCTGTGCAGCCAGGGCTGAATCCCTGACTACCCTGTTCTCAACACAACAGAAGGTAATTCTGAAGGGGTGACTGACTCTTCCTTGTAGCACAGAACCTTGGGAGATCTGACCCCTCTTAAGTCCCCAGCCCCTTCCTCTCCTGTTTCCAAGGGGAAGAAAGGAGAAAAAAGGAGGGGGATCCTAGTAGATATGCATTGGCCCCGCAGATGACTCTCTGTTTAACTTGTAATCAAAACAACTCAAAGCCAGTTACTGTTTGCATATCTGCCAGGTTTCTCAACTTCAGCAGGCTGCAGGCTCCGGGTATGACAGGCTGTCTTTCAGACTCCAGCAGGATCTGCCAAAGCCCCAGTAACTGGTAAATCAAATACCAGTGAGCTAGGGCAGTCCTTCACCTTCCCTTCCCTCACCCTGCTGAGGTAGTGAGGACCCAGGGTCCTACCTACCCACGTCACTTTCAGAGATCATTTGCCACCTAGAGCCTGTGGGACATTCTTAGTGCACGGGTAGAAAGAAATTAGAATGGAAAGGACACAGCATCTCTTCCCTCATCAATAGGTGAAGGATCTTCTCCATTTAAATAGACAAGAAAAAGAAAGAATGAAAAATAGAAAGAAAGAAGGAGGGAAACTGTTCTTACTTTCAAGGGCTCAGTGATATCCGCCAATCTGCAGATAATGTTAGGTATTCAGATTTTCTGGGAAGTGTAATTGAAAATAAAATAGACATTAAATGCACAGGGCTTATCTATAAATCTCTTACCGTAAAAGCTTCTTTCGAAACTGAAGATAAGGTCTTTTTTCTTGGAAAGTGCATTTTAAATCTATTCAATCCTTCTGGGGAAGGGACTGGACCCTGCAGATTGAGCCACAGTTAACAACTATTGGTACTGATTACCATAGCAGATATTAATGAACAGGCATTGTTTTGACTATGATTTTTCTTACTATAACCTGCTGATTTAATGGTTCACACTAAGTTTAGGGAGTGCAGGCTGCAGTCTTAATTATGGGAATATGACTGCACTCCCCTATTAATAACAGCCAGCAGAAATCTGAAGACTTGACAGAGACAGGTACTGCATTGAACACAAAAGCGACACACTGCTCAAAAACCCAAGGGCAGGGTACCACAAAACTATCTCCTGGTACCACTACATTATCAAAATTCTGCTTCTAGGATACAATTTTTTTAAGTGGATATTGACACTCAAAACAAGGCATTAAAACTTGCTTTAAAGTTTTTAAATAGTAGAGACAGACACTGGTGGAAAAAGAGATTGCCTGTGTGGTGGGGGCCCTTGTAGAAGGAGTACTGTTAGGGTGTGTACCTGGGCTAGCAAGTCAGTGAGGCCTGCCAGGAAGAGACAGCTGTAGATGCTCTGCCCAGGCTATGCACATATGCTGAAGTCTGTTCGTGGCGTGTGTTCTCTGAGAGCATCCCTACTCCCAGGCCCTGCCAGGGCCAGAAGAGGAAGGCAGTGCTGGAGAGACCCCCTGGGGAGTGGGCTGCTTAATCTTGGGGGCTGACGTGTATGGCCCACTCTTGTCTGCCATCATTTGGCGGGATCTTTTACAGACCAACAGAAAGTGAAAGGGATTTGAATATAGTCTCTTGGGTCTGAGCAGGGGACCATGGACCATCCTTGTCAAAGCCATGAGCAATCTTTTCCAAAACCACAGTTGAGTTGGGAAGGAATGAATGTAATTTAATAATCAGCAGGTATCCATTCTTAAACCAGAAATATTTCCAAAAGAAATCAGATTTCTGGTTTTACCGTGAGTCCGACTACCTGATGGACAATCGCCGCCTTGGGAAAGCAGCTGAGAAATTCCTGTTCACCAATTTGAATTAGCTGACAAGTGAATTCCTGTTAAATTTGTATTGTTTCATCTGGGGAAAATAGGGGTGAATTAGATCTATTTCTGAGAAAAGTGTGTGTTTGTGTGTGTGTGTGTGTGTGTGTGTGTGTGTGTGTGTGTGTGTGTGTGTGTGTGTGTGTGTGTGTGTACTGGAGTCTGGAGGTAACTTCGGGGCCTTTGGTCTCCTTAGAGATGTATATATCCACAGCCACACTCTTCTAATGTCCAATGTTCCACCCAGTGAAGGCCCCAGCCCAGGCTCTCAGCCTCTCTGGCAAAAACAGTTTACTGCCAGAGCCTCATTGGTATGCTAATGCCCAGAGCGGCCTCAATTTGCAATTCTCCCCTGGAAACGGTATTCAGAAGTCTGCTACTCTGGTCTAGTCTAGGTGGAGGATGCTGGGAATATTTTTCTCCTTTTCCTGGTCATACAGGTAAAATAAACTTAGCACTGGTGACAGTAGGCACACATCACCTCCCTGAGGCCTTCTTTGGTCTGCACAGGAAGACACCGCATGGCCAAGTTAAAATACGAATACTGTCTTTTTTCAGAGCAGGAGGTAGGGGTGAGAAGGCCCGGTTGTGTTTGCAAATTGTTTTCCACAATTACACATTTCTAGTCTTTTGTGCAAATGGTGATCCAGCCCCAATGTCTTCCTTAAGCACTGAGGTTGGGGAAGGGGTTGCTAGAGAGAACCCCTTTTCTTTGCCTGTGAAAGGTAAATGTAAAGTTTACCTTGAAAACAAATGATTAATGAAATGTTTTCAATATACCTCAGCTGTTCGCCATAATAGAATAGCTTGATATTTGGGGGTCCTAAAGCCATCAATGGCAATTGACTTTTCTAGAAAAAAAAAAAAATGTTTTTGGAGGGGGCAAAGGGGTTGAGTGATTAAAGGGTTAATATTCAAATCAGAAATTTGCAAGGCCTGCATAATGGGAGCGCCACCCTCATAACAATAGGAATTTTTAACAATATCCAGCCCTTGTTAGCAAAGAGAGTTACAAGCACCGAGGGCAATCAGTGTGTCTTGTCACTTTCTTTTTATCTACCATCTCCAACCGCCGAGGAGCCGAAATGAAGCACTTTGGAATTATCAATTTCAGCCACATTTGCATAACAAAGCCCCCGAGGAAGAGGCATGATAAATGTAAAGGACCCCTCTTGGAAAAGGAACTGTCAACCGCGCCCCGAAAGATTCTCCGACCGACTGCATTCTCCCGGACCGCAGTCAGCGAAAATAAAAGGAAACCATTAAAGAAAGTCATTCTCTCAGAGAGAAAAATCTCCCCCTCTGCACAGACAGAGCTGGATGAAATGACATTATGCATATGAAAATGTCCAGAAAGATGTTTGATTTATGTATGCATTAGATGCAAATTCCATTACGGTGCGCGCGCTGTTGTGTGATTTGGCGCTGAACACATCAGCGCCCTGATCAGATCTGATCTCATTAATTCCGACAAGGAGAGAGAGAGGGAATTGAGAAGAATTTATGGCCTGGACACTTGAAAGAAGTAAATTGTAATTCTGTTTAAAGCTGTAGCGAACCCTTTAAACACCTTTTATTATAAGAAGGCAGAACTCACTTGCCTTACACTGTAAGGACTTGCTTCATCCTGGGCGGGGGGCTTCTGGTCTTCATTTAGGGGGCAAAAAAAAACTATAACTTTATTTAAAGGGAAACAAAAGCAAATAAAAATGTCTCTTTTGAAGCAAATTCCAGCGAAAGTCTGGTGACAGGAAGATCAAAAGATCTCCGAACGATTGGGTAAATGTTTGGCTTTGAAGGTCTCTTGTTCTGCAAGTTTTGGTTGGTTGGTTTAGTTTTTAGTGATTTAATATTTTCGAATAAGATACTAAAAGGTAATTGAAGATTTTTATGGGGCCAGCTAACCAATTCACATGTTCAAACGTCTTTAATTGTTTTATGGAGGAAGATGCTGCGCAAAATATTCCAGAAGCGATTACAGTGAGAAAAGATGTCTCTTGAAAGCTCGAGGCACCGGAACCGCCAGCAAAACTCAGTCAATTTCAGACCCAAATTAATAATCATCATGATAATCACCCAACTGCCAAAACAGTTTTCAGAGAAAATATATTTTTATAGGGGAAACTGTGGATTGCTCCTCGCTATCAATACTGATTTCTTATCCTCCCTTTGCCCGGGAACAAAACCTTAATAAGTCGCTTCCTCCTCTTAGGAGCTATAATCACCCTTCATGGGTGAGATGCCCTATATTTACTCCAGAGGGAGTGAAAAGCAGAAAGTGTCTCAATATGTTATTGCATCAAGGAATCATGGTCCCTCCCCCAGCTTTCATGACCCCCCGGGGTGCAGCTTTGCCTGGGAGAGTTCCGCGCGCCTCCTGCATCTTTCATCTTCCAAGGCTGTGATTAACTGTCTTCTCAGGGCCGGAGGTGGGGGGCAGACGCTGGCTTCGGAAAACCTTAGTTACCGATCAGGTTTGATTTCGGATGGAAATGAAGATATCGAGGCGGCATGCTCCCAGTTGCAGCTTTCAGCTTGCTGGGGATAGAAATCACTGTTGGGTTTAGGAAATAAACGATCCCAATTGATGCCGTAAAACTTAGGCTCGACCGGGGATAAACAGCGTTTGGAAGGGCGAAGGGGGTTCGGGACCAGGTAAATCTGCTTAAACTTCACATTTTGTGAAAGGCTAATCCCCAGGTCATTATTCATATCTGTCCTAGTCCGAAAAGTATCTCCTGGCGCTGGTACTGGTCTGCCTCCACGCCGAGTTTCTCCGCTCTGCGTGTGTGTGTGTGTGTGTGTGTGTGTGTGTGTGTGTGTGTGTGTGTGTGTGGACACGGGGATTGCGTGGCATCTATTGGTTTGCCCACATGGCAACGTGTAACACTGGCAAATCGGGAAAATAATTGGCTTTTCTTTGAAAAGGGAGGAGGGTAGAAAGAATTCCTCTTCCTGTGATGTTTTAAAAATTCAAAATTTCCTCATCTCTCTCTTTGCGATGGTTCTAACCACACAGTTGAAAAGGTTCATGTGGGCTGCGAAGATTGTATTTTAAAAGGTGGAAAATTCAAGCCTGAGTTCACTTGGGGAAAATGAAAGGGCTGTGCACACTTTGAACAAGATTATCAGCAAGTAAGGGGGGGGGGGGTCCCCTATCCACGATATTAGTGAGGTTGCTGTGTCCCCGTCCTCCCCACCCCCAGGTATTTTAATGTGTTTGGGTCCCTGGGAAAAGATTCACCACAACACATCCGGCACGGTTCTCCTCCACGGACTCATTCCTCAAATTTACAGGGATAGAAATGTCCATGTTAAACTCACAAATAATGGGAGTGGACCAAACTCACTTGTATCTTCGAAGTATGCAGGATACTGGACACATCTCACACTTACTCACAAATGCACACGTGTGCAGACACGGAATGAACAAGCCTAGGTGATTAAGGTCCTGTAGTTTGTCCAATCCCTACTCAGCCTAATGGGACTGATGAACAACGCCTTTGAACTTCCTGGCTCTGGCCTGCCTGCATGCTAATGGATCCCAAATCCTTGGCAATGAATTTAGCAGCCATCCACCCATTCCTGCAAAGGCCACTGACCCAACTCAAAAGTTGTATTGTATCTAGCAACAAAAAGAAAAAGTCTTTTTGTAGGGAAGGCCTTTGAGCTCAGAGCTACTCCCTAGCTCCCCCTGTGATGCTTTTAGAAATAAAAAGTGTTGGTCCAGAACCGGGAATTAGGTTTTGAGATGCATGGTCGAACTTTAGAGAAGGTCACTCCTATGCCTGTGACCCCATACCTTAAAATAACAAGCCTTGGCTGATAGGTTACTTGAAAGGCATTTCCCCCAAACCATTCTTGAAACAACAGAAAACCTGGGGTCCATTTAACTCCTTTAGAAGCCAGTGGACAGGCCCCTACTCAACCTTTATTTAGAATTTAAAATCCTTGGTTCCAGCTGGACTTCTGTGCATCCATTCTGGCTTTCCTTAAAACACCACATTAAATTCTTTCTTTCTGAGGCTGACATGTGGACAATCTCAAGTTTGGCATCAAGGTATAGAGTCCTCCTGACCCCTCGAATCTCCTCCAGTGTCGCCAGTGGCATGGTGACATCCTTGTTATATTCTAGTGGAAATGAAGAGGAAAGAGATGAGACCTGTAAAAATATTTATACCTTCCCTCCCAAATTTATTCCTATTTACTTATAAATTTAAAGTGAACTGAGAGCAACTGGAAGGATGCTATTCAGGAAGACTTGTGATTGTCAGCTGGGAGGGAGAGCTCTATCATGGATGCAAGCAAACATCCACCCAAAAACTCCTGAGCAAAAGAGCTTCGCGGCAGGGGCCTTTCAAAATTGTGTCATTTAGCAACGAATTAACCAGGAGCTAAAAACACTAGGTTCTTACTACTAATAGGTCAAAATTATCTTCTTGGTACAACCTCAGAAAGAAATTAAAAAATAATCTATTTGCGGGGCAGACAATCATCCAAAGATTTTAATAAATGCAAAAAGAGTGAAAATTCTAATCCAAAGAATTGAACAAATTTTTAAAGATAAAATAAACCTCTCCTCAGCTAAGACGCTGTGAGTCTTACTGGACAGTAGCGTTTTCTTGACATTTGCCTTGGATCTATGTTAGAAGAGACTCCTCTTGCTCATACACAGTTTTACCTGACCCTCACCTGTCCAACACCCAGATGTGAAACAAAAGGCATCACTTTTGGTGCTTTTCACTCTAGCCTCCCCCATGGCTACCAGTCTTGCTGAGTGAAAGGCCCAACACTGGTCCCCATGGGTGGCCAAGTCTCACAGCAAGGTGAGGTACAGTGCTGCCAGCCGTGCTCCTCGGGTTCCACAATGTTCCATTTCAGTATGAAAGCTCTTTTCTAAGGACACGTTGTTCTAAAAGAGACAGGAAGAAGAAGAAAAAAACTGTCTGTAATTTGTCATGAATTTCAATTACAAAAAAAAAAAAAAAAAAAAAAACCAACTTTTTTTTCTTTTTGAAGAAAAAAATATTGGCATGCTTCCAAGTTTTAAGAATACGGTTAACACAGAAAATGACAGAAAGATTGTGTGAGTGTGTGTGTGTGTGTGTGTTTATAGAAATATCTCAGAACACTGTGTTCTCAGGCCAGGATGAGTTATCCTGGATAAAGGTACACATGGCACTCTGGTCGAGAAAGAGGATTTTGCATTAATGAGCAATGAGATTGTTCTGGAGGTTCCACAGCATGCCCCAGAGATGTCAAAGAAATGTTTACCAGCACCCCCTCCACACACACACACACACACACACACACACACACACACACACACACACACACACACACACACACACCAGAGAACCAGTCTACAGAGTACACACTGCTCACAAAGGGTTTTGGAGAGGAGATGGGAATCATTCTGTCATTGGAAAGTACAAGGAACCCCCACCCCACAGACACACAGAATACTCAACAAACGGGAGCAGAACGATTTTTTTTTTTGAAATGTGCAACTGTGTGAAACTTGTCTGGTTTCAGATTTACACAGAAATGTGGGCCCATCTTGTTTTCATCCAAACAAACTCAAGCTGAGGAGCATCTTGCTTAAACTGGGAGCACATTCCCAATTCCTCAGCCCACCAGCGCTGGGTTCCCCTGGAGCTTACTAAATATGCACGGAGAAAAGTGGTGTTTCTGCCCTGTTTTCTGGAGGCTGAGCCCAGTGCCAGCCTAATAAACAGGAAAACTGAAAAGAAACATTAAAAACACAGCACAAATAATAGCGACTGGTCCCCAGTCTTGAAAAGCGGTCTGTCTGACTCCTGAAGCACTGTGTGTATTGTGTGATATCAAATAATGTCTGCCACGGAAGAAAATAAATTGAATCCTGCGATAGGTCGGGAAGGTGTACCCTAACATGCTATGGGAGTGGCCTAAGACCCTCTAACAAGATGTCAGAGGTCCCCGAGGCTAACTGGTGAGGATCAGTGCTTCCCTCAACTCAGCTCTGCAAGGAACAGTGAAAGGTGGTTTTGCATCAGAGAGCAGTGGGATGCCGTCCTGTGAAGTCCTGTCATGGGGTTTTCCGGCTCAGGCCCTTGGTACAGTGGGCTGGAGTTTGAGAAGCGCATCCTGAAAGGGAATGGCTTAGGGACAAGTAAAGGAAGGTGCGCATGCGCCTCTGGGGGAACGAGAGGGAAACTGCACTTACAGAGCATATCAGAAGGCCTGGGCGCAAAGGGATGCTAGAGCTGCACCAGGGAGCCCTTGTGTGGAGCAGAGAGGCAAGAGGTGCAGAGGATACAAATCCCGCTGGAGTTCAAAGGTCACTGCAAGGGCTTTGACTCTGAGAGAAGTGGGGAGTCAGCTGATTCGGGCATATTTGGGAAGGGTGTGGGAACACGAGCAGAGATGCTCAGAGAGTCCAAGTTAAGACACAGGCAGTCCTCCGAGGCTCGAGTGTTGTTGCTGTGTCTTTTTGGTTTGGGTTTTGGTTTTCACGTTTCAGTTTACAAAAGGGTGATGATGATAAATACACAGCCGTCATTAGGAAGAGAGCGTGCTCTCCTGCCTGCCTGCCTTCATACAGAGAAGCTGGGCTGAGCTGGGGAGGTGACTCCCTGCTTAAAATGCTCGCTGAGCAAGAATGAGGGCCGGAATAGAGCTCTGAAACCCACATAAAAAGCCAGGCGTGGTGACACACTCAGCACTGGGGGATGAAGGTAGGGGGGCGAGATGGACAGAATCCCAAGCTCACTAGCATAGTAGACCAGTCTACTGGATGAGGACCAGGCCATGGAGATGCCCTGTTGTAGGGAGTAATTCAGGAAGACACCTGGCATGTTCTCTGGGCTTATATATACCTGTGCACACACGTTCACATACACTGTCCCCATTCATCCTGTATGCAGAAACAGATACACACACACAGACACAGAGAGAGAGAAACACACACACACACACACACACACACACACACATACACGGTGGAAGTAAAGGAGGGAAAAGTAAAGGGAGAGAGGCCCTTTCTGAACAGTGAGAAAGTCATATTAGAGACCCCTTACCTTCTTTAAGTGGGTCCCAATTCTAGGCACCTTCTCTGAAAACCAGATTGCTTGCTGCTCTTAGTATATTGAGGGATTGTGATACCAACCCACAATACAGGGTAGCTGGCAGTCTCCAGCTCTGCCTCCCACCGAACTAGTCACAGGCTCCATCGTCTCATCTCTAAGATGGAAACCCTAACTCACTTCTGGCTGCCTATAGAGGGGCAGGCACACCTGAAAGTGCTGTGCAGATAAACACAAGTGATATTTGTCTAATTATGTGTCGTTATATTCTTGGGCTTGTAAAGGGACAAAAGAAAGCAAGTTAGAAAGAAACCTAAGGAACAGCCTAAGTGATCTACATCGAGAGAGAGCATGTGTATACATATACATACTCATAATGAAGACTTCAAATGTGACCATACCAAATCTAAGTAAAATTAATAGCACTTCCACCCCTTGGAGAAAAATGAAATTTACTTTTTATTTTAATTTCTGGGTTTTTTTTCTACATTAAGAAAATGATGTAAGCAGTTGCATAGTATTATTTGCGCCTGTGTCATTTCAATGTGTGGAGGATGTAACACAGCCATGACTATCTTCTATGCTAACCAACACCTGCTAGACAGTGTTGCCAGAGCTGCAAGACGTGGTAGAGGAATCAAATATGACACAGCATAATTATTTTATAGTTATGGAAATATGCATGTGTTTGCAAATACCAGGAAGACTTATCTCACTAAATTCATTTTTATGAAACTAGTACAGATTCTTAACTTTAAAAATGTATCAGTAAATCATATGTACTGTTTTAAGGCATGGGCAGTACCTAACTACCTAGATAGTGAGACTAACTAGGCAGTACCTACTTAGTATTTCTACTATGTTTTCACTGACTAACAATGACAACAATTCTTCTAGTCGGCTAACGGTGCCACAGGAAGCTCATCATTCTGTACCTTTCTATTTTCACTTTAAATATTTGGAATAAATAAATAATAGTGTCTTTTGGAGCCCAGTACTTATGGTAGAACTCCTTGGGGAGGGGCTTGGCCCTGCCTCAAGGGAATGTACCAAGCTGACTCCCCACGGAGTCACTTCCTCCTTTGGAGGAGGGAATGGGGGTGGCTGGGGAGGGGAAAGCTAGAGAGTGATAGAGAGGAAGGATGAGAGAGGGATCAGTGGTTGGTATGTAAAATAGGTATTTTTTTTCTTAAATAAAAAAGAAAAGAAAAAAGAAAGCAGCAGAGACAAGGGAAGGGATGAGAGAGCTCAGTTGCTAAGGTGAAACTGTGAGGTCACAGGATCACACCCTGAACATGAGTCCCTTCCCACTCCCCTCCAGCTTGAATTTCCTACACTGCAAGCAAGTGGAGAAGCCGTCCTCAGAAATCATTTGTGCTTGTTTTTCTTGAGATTGACTGCTATTGTTCTTTGGGTTCCTACTCTGTATTAGTGATTGGCAGGAGCTCTTTATGTATTAAGGAAACTTGCCTGAGATAAATCATGTGCTTCACAATATGGGAGTTTTGTACGGACTGACAATGAGCCCTCAGACAAAGTTCTTGCCACCAAAGCTGGGAGACCTGAGAGAAATTCGCTGGTGAGCCAAGGCGAAGCACAGGAAGAAACACTAGAATTCTAGGGAATTCCTGGAAAGATGAGGCACACAAGGGTGGCAGATGCAGGAGGCTGTGGGAGGATATATCAAGGAACACCATGCCCCTCTCATTTTAAACCCTCATTATTTTGCTAATAGTTAATAGAATCCTTAATAGGCTACAGAAAACAAAAAAGGTCCATGATCAAACATGGGCCATTAGGCACATGTGAGCCAAATACGATTGTGGAGCAAACCTAGGTCAGCATTGTAATCTAAGAAACTCTGCTCTCGGCAGTTCGTGGAGCTCAGCCCTGTGCTGGGGTGGCTGTCTAGGTCCTTCACAGCCTTGTTAAATTCCTGTTTGACCTTGCAGAAATGCTAGCTCTTCCCTCCAGGGCCACATAAACTAAAGATCAACAGTCAGCCCGAAGGGATGAAGACGATCTAAGAAAGAAGTAACTGTAGGGAACAGGGGAGGCTCCCTTGACTGACATGATGGTGTGCTCCTGGGCCCATGTAGAGAGTCAGCCTTGGGTCCCTTGGACATAGCACAGTGCCGTAGGAGAACAGAACCACTCCCAGCCCCCACATCTCACTGGGTTGAGAGATGACGGGTGTAAGCTACCTCTCATCCTCTGAGACTATAGCTCAGCACATGTGGGCAACCAGCCAATCAGGAAAGGAAGGACACTGAGGTCAGGTTCATCCATGGGTTCCCAGCCCAGTGCAGGCCCTCACATGAAGATGCTGGGGGCGGGTTGGGGGGAGGTGGGTCTCCACAGGCTTCATACCCAGACTATTCTTGGAGGCCCTATGTGAACTCTTTGAAATGCTAAGACAGTGGGTATGAAAGCAAATCCTGGATCCATGAATGAAATTCTATGCTCTTTGGGTATGCCTCCCTAATCTGCCTATCCTCAACCCAAGACACCAGGATAGAGAGGCTGAAAGGCCTTGCTCATTTGCTTCTGCCTCATAGAGAGCGGTCACAGCTCTCCGGTCTCGGGAGGAGATGTGTTGTGATACTTCCTTGGACCACCACAGAATGAATCTTTTCAACAAAGATGACCATGGGCCCATCACCACTGCCTTTTTTGTCTGTGATTGATGGTTCTGCTGGCTGCCATTCTTGTCATCCTGTTCCTATGAGCTTTACAAGGGTGGAATGAACTTGGACTTGCCCGCTGGACTTTTGGGGGTTGATGTAGTATAAGCAAAGGTACATTTAGCCTTTCAGTTGGCCTGAGAAGGGGATTACGGCTCTCCCAGCCAGCTCAGATCTGTGTCGAGAAGAGAGTATCACTAGTGGATCCCAGTCTGGAGCAAGCCACAGTAGGCAAGTGAGTCTAACAGCAGTAATACTTGTCACAGCCATAAGGCCTACTGCTTGCTTATAACTTAGTGTTATTATGGTAATAGCTAACTGACACAAAACTGCTATTTGGTTCATTCATGTTACTATAACAAAAAGACTTTAAATAATAATTTTAAAAAATTCTTGTGTGTGTGTGCGAGCGCGCACGTATGTGTATATATATATATGTAGGAACATATGTGCCATGACACGTATGTGGAAGCCAGAGGACAGCACAAAAGAGTCTATCTCTTTTTCTATTCTATAGATAGGTTGAGCCCAGGAATCAAACTCAGGTCATCAAGCTTGCTAATAAATGCCTTTACTTGGCCCAAATGACGATTTATAGCCAAGTAGTTCATAAATTACTGTTCATGGTTCTAGGGTCTGAGTGCAAGCCCCAGTAGGTTCAGTCAAGGGCTTGATTTCCACTTATATGGAGCCTTCTGGATACAGCTTCCCATACTGGAAGATAGAAAGGCAATCCATGTGCTCTGCTCTGGCAAAAAGGGTCAGGAACTCTCTATAGCCTCCAATATTGATCCCATATGTGAAGCCAAGACTTCATGTAAAGCCTGATGTCTCCTGAAGGCATCAACTCTAAATACAACCACACTGAGTATTAGGATTCAAATATGAATCTGGGGGCAATACAGATGTTTGGACCCAGGATCTGAATTAAGTTTTAATTATTTGGCCACATATCACACAAGGTTAGCAGCTTGAAATTATACATATCAACCTGTGCCCCACATTCTCCTAGGATTGACAGTCTCGGTGCCAGTAAGTGGAAGCCTCTTCTGTCTCCCCAGACTGAAACCAAGATGGCAAGAGGCAGCTGAGCTCAAATCATAGCTGGAACTCAGGTCTTCAGGACCGTTGGCTGATAGCAGAGTCAGGTTCTGGAGGTTGGAACATTTCTTTTAGGTCCTTGTCACATACTCTCATTTACAGCTTATCAGAAAAAGGCAAATCTTACCTTTCCCAGGCCAATTAGAAAAGGGACCCTACTTAGAAAAGTTTATCAATTAAGTGAGGACCCCAAGGACCCAAGTCACTTGTAGGTAGCCTTACAGACATCCCCAGAATGTCCCGTTACCATGAGTCACAAGCAATGAGTATTGTTCATCCACTCATGGGCTCTGACCCCTTCGAGACGAGGGGACTTCATCAACATGTACACTAGGTGACAGGAGTCTTGGGTGTGGAAGTCTTGGGTCTGCAGGTCTGTGGGTCTGTGGGCCTAAACCTTGAGGCTAGGCCTGAAAATCCAGAACAGAAACCTCCTACTACAAATGGCAGCCCAATGTGGGGCATATACACGATAAATACCCACATAAAGCCACAGAAAGCTTAAAAAAAATGGTCTAGAGCCCAAAGCAGCCTCTGAATTGCGTCTCCCATGTGAGCCGTGGTACAGAGACGCCCTGGTGAGGCACATGGGCTTGAGCTACAATGGTGAGCTTTTGGAGTGCAGCTTAAGGTGTAAAATGGCTAGTTCCTGAAGTCTCACAGGAGTTCAGATGTAAGCAAAAAGTTGTAAATGATGTATTTAAGGTTTTTTGTTCATAAGGACAAAAATAGAACAGAATCAAAGATGGCTTTCTAGTGGTGGTGTTTTCTTGGATCAGCTCTGTTTGCCGGAGGCAAAGTGAGGCTTGGGTTTTTGAAGAGAAGCTTCCTGATTCAGCCTTAGAGGCAAAACACTTGTGAGTCTTTTAAGAGGCCCTGCTGCCAAATACTTAAATGGAGTTAATGAGCTGCAGATGGCAAAGCTTTACTTGGTAATTATATGGACCCTAAAATTCCCCAGAGTACCTGGGTTTAAAAGATAAATTTTATGAAGTTAGACTAGGAGCTGGGTGGAGCCATCCACCCATCCTACCAACCTTGAATTCTGGCAGATTAAAGGTGTGTTCAGAAACAGAAAGAAATAGAAGAATCTGGGTAGAGTCAATTACCCTAGCCAAGCAAAAGTGTGGTCAGAGACAGAAAAAGTTAAGAAATAAATACACAGTAAAGACAGTTTTTTAAAATAAAAAAAAGTCTTAAGTGGTTTAGAGTGTGTTGAAAATATATATACATAGGTTTAGAGAAAGAAAAGGTAGAGAAAGCCCTTAAAAAAGAAATAGAGTAAAATAAATAAATAAAAAAACATAAGCCACGTAAAGATGGAAAATACAAAGAATGTCTGGATACTGTATGTTATTGTCTTATCTTTAAGCCTCTTGACTGAAAATGATGTAGTAAAAGCTGCTAAAAGACAGTTGATTATAAATGCTGTTGGATTAATTCAACCTATGAGTTTACTTTAAAATTGAAATGCAAAGATATGCTACTTTGGAGAAGAGGTTTTCATTTCCCACAGAAAATGTGGATTTATTTCTGGATAAAGAACATAAAGTTTGATAAAGGAAGATCCCCTGAAAAATCTCCAATGGAAATGGATGGCCCAGATGATTCAGCATTTCAGAGCACTTCTGTTGAAGTTTCCAGAGCTCTGTATCCAGAACAATTTCAAGGAGACTGGCTGTGATGACCCAGCCTTACAGATTACCCCACTAAAGACTTGTCCATAATCCTACATTTTTCTTTGGATTCCCTTGAGATTACCAACACCCCCATTCAGCAGGAAGTAGCCTAGAGAGCAACGCCCACATTCCCAAAACATAGATTATGGATGTTTGTGTTTATTTACAGTGTTGTTTATAAGTTGTTATAGATAATGGGGGGGGGGAGAATATTAGATTTGGAGTTCTTTTTGTTTTGAGAAGAGAAAAGGGGATATGTGGGAGATTGTGTTGTTTCATTGTAAATAATTATCCCACCCACTGGTTTAATAAAAAGCACTGATTGGCCAAAGGCAGGCAGGAAGTGTGGGCGGGGCTACCAGACTAAGAAAACTCTGAGAACAGGAAGCACAGAGCAGAACGCCAGAGAGAAGCCGGATGAAGCAGAGGACAACCATGCTGCTGTGAGAAAAGGTACCGAGCCCCATGGTTGAACAGGTTGAGTCATGGGTTAGATGAAGGGTAGAGAGCTAGCAAGTGATATGCCTGGGCCTGAGGCCGGTCAGCCTAAAACAACTGTAAACATCTGTGTGTCTCTGCAGGTCTGTGGGATTGCGGCTCTGCGGGTCTGTGGGCCTAAACCTTGAGGCTAGGGCCAAAAGTCCAGGCCAGAAACCTCCTACTACACTTGGACCTGGGTTGGGAGCTGTCTTTGAATTTAGCTCAGCAGTTTCACTCTCCAAGGCTGAAGGACCCTGAGCTCACTGAGCTCACAGAGGCTTCATAGTTTTATGCCAGTGCTCCAAGGTTACATCTTTTCTCACATGTGGGCAACCATTTCCTTCACTTTCCTTCCTCCATCTTCGCCCTCGGGGCCTGACACTTCATGAGTGGAGTTACAAGGCTGCGGGGTGGCCCACCTGTCCAGAGCACAAGTCCTGGGTAAGACTCCTGGGGGGCGGGGAGGTTAAGTGTTAGAGGAAAAACGAAACAACTGGAGAACAGGGAAAGAAGGATGGGCTCTGAGAGCTCCTAAGGCATGTCACCCAGGATCCCTTCATTACAGTGACCCAGACTTGGCCATATGGCCATTACTAACTCCAGGTGGATGTCCACTAAAGATGATCACAAAGGAAAGATGCATGATGCAACTGGCTGGGGGAGGGGGGCAGAGAAGAGGTTCACTTGCTGGTTTTGTAGCATTCAAGTTATGACCAATTATACTGGAGACACACTATAGGGTGTGTGTGTGTGTGTGTGTGTGTGTGTGTGTGTGTGTGTGTGTGTGCGCGCGTGCGTGCGTGTGTGTGTGTGTGTGTGTGTGTGTGTGTGTTTTAAAAACTTGAATTTATGCTATGTAGTAGTGATGCACATCTTTAATTCTAGCTCTTGAGAAGCAGAGGCAGGCAGATCTCTGAGTTCAAGGCCAGCCTGGTCTACAAAGCGAGTTCTAGGACAGCTCAGACTACACAGAGACACCCTGTCTCCGAAAGACCAAGCAACCAAACAGACAGATTGAGTTTCTATAGTGTTGCCAGTGAGAAACAAAGAGAAAGAGGCTGGGAACAGTAGCTAAACTCCAAAGGCTGAGGCTGGTGGCCCACTCATTGAGAAGCTACACACATGCCAGGCAAGCCCAGGGCTCATGCAAGTCATGCGTGCTTCCTTCACTGGGTTGCTTCTCTACCCCTTTAACATTTCTATGATGAGCCCAAATTGTATTTCATGATGGAGCTGGACTACCCCTGTTTGAATACCAACTCTGCTAGTTAGTGACCCTGGGAAAGTTATCTTCCTTCTTCTGTCAGTTACCCGACAATAGCCATAGCAATAAGGATTGTAGAAGCCCAGAAACTTTCCGCTGGATGAAGCCAGGAGGTCTGAGTGAAATGGACCTAGCAAGCAAAGCACAGTGTCTGGCGTGGATGCGGCTTTGACTCATACCCTAAATCAAGTTTTAATCAGCCATTCATCTTCTCCTCATTCATTCTCTTTGGTGAATCACATTGTCACACTCTGCGAGGCACAGGGATGATGTAAGTTCATTGGACAAGTCTCCCACCAAGTCCACCAAGAGACTAGAACAAAGAACGGTCTTGATGTGTTCAGAGAAAATCTGAGTGTAGAAAGATTCAGAAAGGGTGGTGAATGATCTGGATAAACATTCAAGTTGGTGGGTGTAGTAGTACTTTTTTGTTGGGACGGCCAGCCTGCAGATAATGACAGGGAGACATGAAAGCTTGCTCTCTAGCTTAGGCTTGATTTTAACTAGCTCTTATAACTTAAATCAACCCATATTTTTAATATTCTATGTTCTAACACATGGTTTTTACCTCTGTCCCATTCTGTGTGTCTGACTCGCTTCACATCTAGGCCTAGATTCATCTAGAGTTTCCTCTCTTTGCCTCAAAGTTTTGCCTATCAATCCTGCCTAGCTATTGGCCATTCAGCTCTTTATTGAACCAATCAGAAGGTGCCTTGGCAAAGACACATCTTCACCTGGAAACAAATATTCTGCAACAGGTTGGGCATGGAGAGGAGGGGGCAAGGTCACCTCTTCCATTTTATCTTTGCATTTCACAAAATGCAGTTCTCACTGGTTGCTCTGGCCTTAAATGAACTAGCCACAGGAATGGACCATGAGCCCCAGGGGCACAGGATGGGTAGCTCTGAGCAGGAGAGGTCATAGTCTCTAGTTTGAATGGGCCACCAGTCTCAACGTTCGCAGTGTTCCCAGCTTCTTTGTTTCTTACCAGCAGTACATAAACTCTAATTTTTAATGCAGGTTCAATTCAGATGCAAATGACTCTGTCCAAGTGGTTAATGTGAGAGAAAGACCAGGGTGACAGCAGGGACATTATTCCTTCTCACACCATTTCCACATTCCCTGAATCAAAGCCATGTGAGCTAGGGTGGGGAATGATCCCCCCCCCACCTCTGCCCCAGCTTGAGTAATGAGGGGTGATTCACCATACGTTTTCCCTGGGAGCTGGATGGCAAATCCAATTAGTTATGTCTGAGGACAACCCGTAAATATTATCGGGACATAAAATATTGCAGGCATGGAACAAAAATACAGTCATCTAAATATTGATGTTTTCCAATGGAGAATTAAAATTTTAGAGCAGAAACCAGCTTGAAACATAATCTGCTCCCATCCAGAAATGAGGAGCTGAGTGTCCAGCAAGCCCACTTTTGGTCATCCACTCACACATGAGATAAGAACAGAGACTATTTCTTGACCAGGCCCCATGTAGGATCTGGGAAACTCTTCAAAATAAATAAGATACAGTTGCTATGATTGAAGGTTGTACAGTCTACTGAGCAAAACAGACAAGAAGATTTCATTTATAACATGATTGGGTCAGGAAAGCTCAGGGTACTGAGAAAAGTCTGTCCTGGGTCACCAATTAAGCAGGAATATCTGGATGCTCCCTGGAAGAGGTGACATCTGAGACAGTTTCTGCAAGACTATGCTCAGGGACTCGAAAATGTCAGAGGGCAAGAGCACTTGCTGGTCAAGCATGGGGACCTGAGTTTGGATCCCTAGCACCTGTATAAAAAGCAAAGTGTGGCCTCATGCTCACATAACTCCACCCTGAGTGAGGAGAGACCAGAAGCTTCACTGCCAACACACAGGGAGCTCCAGATTCAGTGAAAGACTTATCTCAGGAAATAAAGCAAAGTAATAGAGGAAAGTAGCCAGATCTGATGTTTGTAAGATGCCACCATGACATCCTTAACTAGTGGAAAAGCATTAACATCAAGCATTGCAAAATACCAAGGCAGGTGATTATTGTGACATCTGCCCAGCACAGTCTTCTTAGAAACAGAGAACCAGGGCTTTCCCTGGGCTCAGAACTGCCAATATTGTCAGTAAAAATTCAAATATATTTATCTTAAGAAACATTCCAACACGTGCATATTAGCAACTGACTGAACATTTTAAGCATTTCATGAGGACATAGCAACACACATGTCTCTGGTAAAGTTTATGGCTCATGGACTATTATTGGTTTGTGACTTCTAACTTACTGAGTTCACTTAATATTCATGTGTGTTTTGTATACATTATTGAAAAATATTTCAGAAACGTCAGTTATAGATATGTGGTTATTGGAGGTGCACAGAGGATAATAAAGGCTCAGTTCCTCAATATCATTCTCTATATCTCCACTTTATAAACAATGGAAAGGTAGATTGATGAATGAATGGATGGATGGTTAGAAGGATGGATGGATAACAGAATGGATGGGTAGATGATTGGATGAATGGATGGATAGGTGGATGGATGGATGATTAGATGGACCAGGTTTTAAGAGCTAAGGAAGGGATTCTAGACCATGGAAACCATGAGCAAACAACCCAACTGGACTAAATGAAGATGACCATGAAACTGTGTGGGTATGAGCTGAAAAGTGTAGAGCAAAACATCACTAAAAATAGAAAGTACCAGCCATGACTCTTGGATACTTGGCCAAAACATATAACCCTCATTCTGACATTACAAACTTCTTGGCTGCCCAGTGACTCAATTTCTCTGTGTGTGGAATGGGGACCAGGGCAGAACTCACTTCATGGGACATTTGGGAGCGCCAGATGATGTTCTGGTGCTCTGGTTCTGGTGAGCATAGGACTCTGGAGACACTAAGTTCTCAGCTCTCTTCAGTCACTGTCACAATAATGTGGTCCTGTATGCTATGACCCCCTCATCACTGTCACAATAATGTGGTCCTGTATGCTATGACCCCCCTCTGTCTTGGGGCATTCTGGAAACAGGGTCCTCACAGATCAGCCGGTTCTCTGGATATAAGATAGATGACATTACTAGACCTTCCAAGAATGCCTGTCTGCTAGGGATGGTGTCTTCCTCTTTTCACATTCAGTTGAGAAACTGATGGGATGTGAGGCCCCTGCTTTGGCTGTTGATCTTAAGCTAGAGGCCGAGGGAAGGCAGAGGCAATCCACTTCTGCTTCACAATGGGACACATCCACGCACAAGCTAGTACCTGTGATTCATGAATCCCAGGTATCTTGGTCCTACAGAGAGAGTTTGAGAAGGCAAGTCTAACCCTCTCACAGAGCAGGGACAGAGCTTTTCTAGTGAACTATCCAAACGGTGCCAGGTACCACATGCCCACGGGTACCCAGGTACCAAATCCTGGCCTGTGCTACCAATCCTTAGCCCTCTTCTGGAAGTCAGTGGTGACCATTTCATCATCTGCAAGAGACCAAAGTTCCAAAAGGCAAATGCTCACCTCCAGAGCCCTTTCTCTTGGCTGTTTCCAGAATGGCCAAGGGAAGCAGGGTCCTACAGAGCATGTGGATGAGGAAGTGCTCCCAGCTAATAGGAGCTGGGTGAAGAAACACCATCATAGATGAGACAGCAGAAGGAGCCCCTTCCCACACAGGGCACATCGTTGCCACAAAAACACACAGTTGTCTCAAGAAGCTTCCTTCTCCTTCTCCTGCCCTCCCCAGCCCATCACCAAATAAATAAACCAAGAAGGAGGGAGGGGAAAAGTTTCTGACTTTCTGTAACCTTTTCTTGGAGTTCAGGTTATTTCTTTAATGCATTTGTCTGCTTTAAAATTGTCTCCTTAGCCTCTCAAGGGAAGCCAATATAATACCACATCACATTTCTCACCGGAGAAAAAAGAACACTTACTCTTAATAGGTGGCAATTTTGCCAGGTGTTATTGACATAGTAAGTGAGAAATTTCCGTGCTCCTCGATGCAGAGTGCAGCAGATTAAAGAACAATGAGGCACAGTGCAAAATGAAGTTTCAAAAGCCGCAGTGTCAAAGGCAGGGAAGGTGCGAAAAAATTACATCTCCGCAACACTCCAAAGAACAAGTTTACTAATTACGTTATCCGGCACAAATTTTAAAGTAAATTCCCCAAGATTGGGAAAGTTTCCTGCAAGAGCCATTGTTCTCTCCCATCCCATTTCAACCTGTCAGGGCTTCTCTCTCGGTGCTGGAAAGGGAGGAAGGTATGAGCTAGGCTGTGGATTCCTTTAGCTCTGGCACAGGGCGCAGCGTGTGAGGTGGGTATGGGAACTTCAGAGACAGCACAGCACACACAAGAATGGTGGCACTGACTGTCCTCCTCCTGGACCATTGTCCTCTGACAGACAGCAAGACCAGAGACTGACCAAGCCAGCCCTTGTCACTTAAGCAGGACAGGTACAGAGTACCTAAGTAACAGCTATGGCCAATAACTAGCTCACCCTCGAAACCAATTTTGAGACAGGGAAGTGATGTTTATTGATCCCCAAATCACAGAGCAGTGCCATTCCAAACCTGGGCTTCAAAGGCAGGTCTTTTGTCCCCTGAATACTGTCCCCTGCACTCTCCAGGACAGATATCTCTATGTATGTATCTATATATCTATGTATCTATCTACTATCTATTGATATGATCTTATGGCACACAGTCTAGTCAATGCATAACACAAGGTGGCCTTCACCTCCAGACCCTCCTGTTCCATATTTCAAGCATTGGGATTTCAGGCACAAACCACCACTCACAGTCTTTAAAATCTTTTTAAAGCAGTGCAGACATGTTTCCAAATGAGCCCTTACATCCATATCCAAAATAGAAAACTGCTCAAAGCAGGGCATCTTCACCTGAGGGTGTGCAAGCAAAGTGTCTGGGGACTTAGAGTCACTCAACTTCTCTTTTCACACTTCCATAAAGGTTCTTGATGGGCAAGGAAACGGAATGGAGGCCTCATCAGAGAGTGTGAGCAGATGTGTGTAGATGTGTGTATATGCACAAACACACAAGCATAGTGCACACACACATGAACACATGAACAGGGAAAGACCCCATACATATTCATATACTTTCAGAATCTTCTGCTTCTTTCTAGGTTTTTATTTGAACAACCAAACTCCAGATAGAGCCGAGATGGTTCAGTGGATAAAGCAGTCGGCACACAAGTGTTAGGGGCCTGAGTTCAGAACCCCAGAGCCCAGATAAATGGAGGACAGGCAAGGCAGTCAGTCTGTACTTCCCGAGATTGAAAGGCAGAGACAATGGATCCCCAGAGTAAACCAGTAAGTTAGAGTAACAAAACCCCTAAGCTCTGGGTTCAACTGAAAGATTCGCCTTGATGAAGAAGGCAGAGAGCAGTTGGAAGTCAGACACTGGCTCCCACATGCACATACATCTCTACACACAAGTGTGCCTCCATATATTCAAGCACATAGGCACATGTTCAAATACACCACAGATACACAGAAGGGAGGGAGAGAGGGAAGGAGGGAGAGAGGGAGGGAAGAAAGAAGGAAGGAAGGAAGGAAGGAAGGAAGGAAGGAAGGAAGGAAGGAAGGAAGGAAGGAAGGAAGGAAGGGAAGGGAAGCAAGATAAACACATCACACTAAAGTTGGACTTACTCTAATTAAAAAGCACCCATTTCTTTCCTTCAAGACCTTAATAAATGACATGGGTATTAGAAATAGTGTCCGTGGCAGCTGCTTTGTAAAATTAACCCTCTTCCTTTGAGATGCTTGCTATCTCAAGTTCATATGCAACTAGGCCAAGCAACAGAGAAGCTCCCAATGATAGCACCATGTGTAACTGGTGCATCATTCAGCATGTTCCAATTCCCTCAGTTTTATTCATTTCTGTACTTGTTCATGTCCAATTTTTTTTAAATGAAATACTTCATAAACAAGCAAGCACAAGTGTAAAATTATTTCCTCTTCTGAGAAAAAGCACCAAAAAGTCAAGAGGCCCATTTTGTTCTGAATGCAGCAAATTTAAATCACGTTTTAAGCCAGTAAGCTGATGGCAGGCTCAAGCAGGTCCGCACCCAGGGAGCACGTTTACAGGAGCAGCTTGAAGGTATAGCCTGGGGGGCGGCTGTCATCTCAAGCAGGTGTTTGGATGGGGCAGCCTACTGCCCCAAGCCAACAGAGCTCAGATCCTACCTGATTGATGGAGTAAATCCTTGCCCTTGAGTGGTTCTGGGGCCAACAATAAAAAGGTGCTGGAGGAGTTGGTAAAGGAGAGTGAGTGTCTCTAACACCCCCCATCCCTCACCCCCAAGATTCAAAGGCTTCTCTTGGCCAGGTACAAAGAAATGCCAGGGCTGCCTTCTGGGGGAATTCCACAGTTCACATCTCCTGACCAAGTTCCTTTCAGCCTACCACTGCCCTAATCCACTAATCCATTTCCAACTTTCCAACACACAGAGGTCCATGGACCTCTGGTGACAGACTGTACCAGTACTGTCAGAGACAAGAGGTCACAGAATCCAAACTCTTTTTCCAGGATGAGAAAAAGAGGTCCAAAGACAGATGAGACCACTATGAGCGTGTAGTAGGAGGTTTCTGGCCTGGCCTTTCAGGCCTAGCCTCAAGGTTTGGGGCCCACAGACCCACAGTCCCGCAGAGACACACAGATGCATAGGATAGTTTTAGGCTGATCGACCTAAGGCCCAGGCATATAACTTGCTAGCTCTCTACCCTTTATCTAACCCGTGACTCTTATCCTGTTCAGCCATGAGGCTGGGTACCTTTTCTTAGAGCAGCATAATTGTCTTCTGCTTCTTCTGGCTTCTCCCTGGCAGTCTCTCTGGCATTCTGCTCTGTTCTTCCTGTTCTCAGAGTTCTCTTAGTCTGGTAGCCCCGCCCACACTTCCTGTCTGCCTTTGGCCAATCAGCGCTTTTTATTAAACCAGTGGGTGGGACAATTATTTACAATGTAGCAACACAATCCCCCTATATGAGCACAGTAAAGCTACACCATAGCCACTATACTGAGAAAAAATAACCTCCACAGCAAAAGTGACAGGGCTCTGTAAACTCTCTCAACCTGAATTTGCATCTACACAGGCAGGAATTATCATGTAGGATTCAGAGGGTAAAGCTTTTATTTTTTGTGCTCACATGGTTTACGTCCAGGTAATCAGCTCAGCCAAGGGACATGCAGGAGGGTTGCTGCGGTAAGCAACAGGCAAGCAAGATATCCTCAGCATGTGGAAGACAGCCAGCCACAACGTATCATCCTTGATGTAGATGGTCAATAAACTGATACTTTCTTCCTCAAGCTGGTCTGTTAGCTCCTTCCTTTTTTTCTTTTGCTGTAATGAAATACTGTCACAAGAGCAACTTAAGGGAGCAGGGCTTCGTGTTGATCATGGTTCCCAAGAGTATAGTCAGCCATTGTGTCAGAGAAGTCAAGGCTGAAGGAGTGGGTCACACCCACAACTGGAAGAAGGCGGCAGGAATGTGCTCAGCTTACTTTCTCCATGTATACAGACCAGGATCACAGCCAGGAAACAACAATAATGACACTCATCCACAGTGGGTGGGACTTCTCAATTGATGCAATCAAGATAACCACACACACACACACACACACACACACAGAGAGAGAGAGAGAGAGAGAGAGAGAGAGAGAGAGAGAGAGAGAGAGAGAGAGAAATCTTTAGGGTCCCATCTCACAGATGATTCTACATTCTATCAAGTTGGCAATTAATGTAAAATGTAGTTGGCTAGCATAATGTAAAAAGAGTGGATACATATAGGATTCTCTATGAAAAAAATGGCTGACTCATTGGTCTTGAAAACATGTTAAGTGTTACCCTTGTTTACAGAAGGTACTGAGCTCAAACACACATAAAACATGCATGTGAATCAGAATTAAGCTCCCCTTCTGTGATGCTTGGGGATGGGGCCCTGTCCAGGAGTTCTCAGCTGAGACCTGTGTGTGAGGAATAGAAAAATCCAGACTTCCAGGCAGGTCTTCAAATTTTTATTTTATTTTATTGGCTCTTTGAGTCAACAAATAGAAAACAAAAATAGAAACAAACCAACCACCAACAGCAACAACAGGTTCAGCTGACCAGAAAAAAAGCCTGATGACCTACAACATTTTCCTCTCTCTGAGAAATCTAGGCCTGAGACAGAGGGCAGCTCTAGGTGGGCCTCAGTGGTGCTCGGAGAAGCTTCTAGAGATGTGACCTTCTCTATGGCGGTGGTCCATGCAGACCAGCACTGTCCGGATAAAAGCCAACGTGTGGAAAGAGCAGAGAGAAGACCATGCAGTAAAGACCAGAAGCAGAAAGTCTGTACATTCAAAACATGAGACTAAGTGAAGGTCCCAGAATCCAGGAGACGAGCACCTAGAGGAGGTGTCTGGGGCAGGACAGAGCAGATAGAAACATACCAGAGGCAAAAAAGATCACAGACAACCAGAAACAGTGCAGATTGGTAGATAAATTTCAAGTAAAAGGAAACTTTGGAATAGGGAGTCTAAGAACTCAGGATACCCATGTGGAGCTCCAAAGAGTCAAAGCAACAAGGTGTATCCTGGGGTGCAAGAAAAACAGTCACCTGCTTCATCCAGCAAAGCCTGGCTACCTGGCAATGCTTCAGAGGCCCTGAGTTTCTTCAGCGATAAGACCAGGTTTTTTTTTTTCACATTCTTAAACCCATGCATTTAACTGTGCCTGCTCCTAGCATCTCGGGGGCTTTGTTTTATTTTGTTTGGTGAATGATTTAAACCCTTGGATCAGACTCAACTACAGTGGAGAGGGTAAGAATGTTGCAGGAGAGAGCTTCATGGAGGGCTTGGTGAGCACACACTGCAACTTTGGGTTCTCTCCTGCTGGGACTGTTTAGCTCTCCTTGAATTCTGCCCACTGTTTCCTCCTCTGCCCTTTCAGGCCACACAGCTGCCCCTATGGCTGCTGATCCTGGCAGTGCCACGGTCTTTTGCCACACACAACATAGCTCTCCCAACCACTATCTGGATATCCCACCTTTCCAGAAGGGTTTACAGAAGAGGCCGGCTACAGGACAAGGAGGCAGAGAAAGCATGATGTTAACACTTAGCTGATGTACCTTGGAGGTGGATTGTGGGCTCAAAGGCCATGCTGGAAGACGATGAAATGATTTGGTCCCAAAGTAAATGGTATAGTATCAACACAAGAGGCCTGCGATACATTTGATCTGGCTTTCATGTGTGCTAAATTGAGGGCAGACACCAAATCACTACGGGTAGGATTTTGAGATAAACCGTACCAATGCCCAGTGGGTCTTTGCAAAAGGTCTTGAGTCACTGCCTCCTCTTCTTTTCTCTTCTTCTTTTCCTTATTTCATTTTTTCTTCACTGCCTGGATGGAACCCAGGGTCTTGCACCTACTAGCCAAGTGCTCTGTCACTAAGAAATGTTCCAAAGACTCTTTTTGTCTTTGTTCCGGCAGGAGATCTCATTAAGTCACCTGAACTTTCCCTCCTCAGACTCTGAGGAAGATAACAGTTATGCAACAGGATTCTTGGCTTTCAATCTTCTCACCCTCTTCATCCTCCTCCTCCTCCTCATCATGATCATTCCCTCCTCTCCTCCCTCCTACTCTTCATCATTCTCCCCCCCTCCTGTTCCTCTTCCTTCTCCTCTTCCTCTTACATGCCCCCTTCTGTCCTTCTTCCCTTCTCTACCTTCCAGTTTATGTTAAACGTTCAAATTTAAGGATCTATAGATTTTAAAATAAAACTATGAATGAAAAACCTTTGCATAAAAATGTTCTTATAAAGAGTATTACTTCCTAGAGCTCAGTGAAACAAAAATAATAAAGGTTCGTATGACCATAAAGGTTGATCTAGCTAATATTGTCATTTTACAAATTAGAAACTAGAAGCCCTTTGCGGGGGGGGGGGGGGGGTTGCTTGGCATCTATACAACCATCCAAAATGGCTAGTAAAGTGTCCGGCCACTCTCTGCCCTGGTATGCTGTGATTGTTAGTACCTTTCACCTCACATTCTCCTACACCATCTTTGGAGTTCCTCATCCTGGTTGGCTTGCTTAGCCCCAGTGGCTTGTTCATTTCCCATCTACCTCGCTGTTTCTCACCATTTGACAGTTTCCCGTCTGAGCCTTCCCTGCTGCTGCCTCGAAAATTCTTTTTTTCACTTAATCACATGCATTTCCCTTCAAACCAAAACACTTCATAATATGACTGGCATGGCTTAGAGTTGAACTTGGACCACTCAGAGAGACACCTTGCTGACCCAGGAGAGGAAGGCTGAGAAGGGGCACTTTCCAGGGTCAAGGCAACATTGCTCAGAGGAGGGACAGTGAGTGAATCTGATGGCAAAAACATTCCCAGCCTGTGGTTGAGAGAAACCAGGAGGAACGAAGAGCCTGGGAATAGAAAGAGACTTAGAGATGAGTCACAGGATGGAAAGATGTGGCAGAGGGCAAAAGACACCCACACAATGACAAATCCCCAGACTTCTCAGGTGGAAAATGTCAACCCAATTTGGGACCCCATACACCCACTCCCTGAGATCAAAGCTGCCCAGGTGATGAGCAGCATGAACAATGGAATAGCATGTACCCCGAGTTCCTAGGCGCCCAGGGTCTGGAGAAGGAAGGAAAAGAGAGCCCTCACTCCTGAATGCATGGCAGGGCTGTTTGCTCCTTTGCTTTCCCAGCTGCACAGTTTGGTCTGAAGAGAGATAGCAATGAGGAGGTGGCCTGACTGGTCAAGTACTCACCTCACAATCATGAGGACCTGAGTTCCATGCCCATCAGTCTATGAACAAAGCCAGGTGTGGTGTGATGGTAGTGCTGGGGAGGCAGAGACACAGGGCCTCATCAACTCCATGCTGAGGGGAGACTTTGTCTCAAAACACAAGGTGAACAGCTTCTGAGAACAATACTCTATGTAGACCTCGGTCCTTCACACACGGGTACACTTAGACCAACACTCACACAGACACATGTGCACTCCAGTACAAATGCACGCACAAATACGGAGGCTTCACCAGCCTGGAACTACCCTCTGCAGTATGATGGGAGATGGGAGCTGAGACTTTAGACACAGAAGCTCCAGTTTCAAATTCTGATTGTTTCACTTCAACTGAGTGATCATAAAGCTTCCACCCCAGTTTCCCCTTCTATCAAATGGGAATGAAAAGACTGAATGTTGAGTGTTACAAGACCTAGCACGTGAGAAAGCTGTGATGGTTGTGCACTTGTGACTTTCAGTGTCTGATATGAGCACCCTGGATCCCTGTGAACATGTGTGGTGGGTGGGCAGAACAAGGAAATTAAGGCCCCAGTGCTGTGTAACTTAATTTATAGCTATTTCTTTGAAATAAGAGGGGAGATCGGAGGAGATAGGAAATGTAGAGGAAGAGGAAGCTGTGGCCAGGATGTATTGTACAAGAGAAGAATCTATTTTCAATAAATAAATAATAGAATTTGCTTCTAGAATGGTGGTTCATATGAGAAATGTCCCCCACAGGCTTACATACTTGAATCCTTGGCCCCTGGTTTGTGACATTTTGGGGCCCTTTAAAATGTACAGGCTTTCTGATGTACATCACCGGGAAGATGATGTACATGATGAGAATTGATACCTTTGCCTCAGTTCTAGTGGTTCTGTCTCTGCTTCGTGTTTGTGGTTGAAATGTGATCTCCAAGCTCCTAACACTTAACTTGCCAGTATGGAATTCCCCTTTGGAACCAAAAGCCCCACACAATCGCTTCCTTCTATAAGTTACTTTTGGTCCCAGCGTTTTCTTACAGTAATGGGAAATTAAGGAGTGCAGGCATGATCAAGAAAGGAAGGAAGAGTCCACTTCCCCGTGGGCACACATCTCAGATTCTTTCCTCCCTTCTCCCAGACCGTGCATCTCACTATGGGTGTCAAGTTCCCGGGCAGAGGAGCTGCGTATATAGCTAGATCTGCCTCCAGCCTGTGCTCTGAACATGACCAAGAGCAGCAGCAACAGAAAGGGGAAGGCGGAGAAAGAAAAATTGCTAAATATTTGAAAGCTTCCCATGTACAGCTCTGTCTTTGGATCGCCTCTGCAGTCTCATTTATGACTTCTCAGCATGCTACAATCAACCCAAACCTTCTCAAAAGCATCTACTCAGAGGTCCACGTCTCCTCTGGGCTTCCCATCACCACCACCCCTCACTGGCTAAAGTGTGCTAGGTCTTTAAGCCTGTCTGTGCTGGCCCTGAGGAGATTTTTTTTTCTCAATCTTGGTATAATTCCCTCTTTCTTCCTCTCCATCCTTTACTGGACTATGGGTTTCTGCAAAGGGAGAGGGCACTGTGTCTTCTGTCTTCCTCAGACCCTGACTTAGCCCAGTAGTGATTGGACAGGCAAACTGACAAGGGTGAGGTGGATAAGAGTGTGAAGAGGCATGACTGGCAAGGTCAGTGGGACTCCTGATGTTAAGACGGATGGAACCAACACAGGCTCTGAACAGACACATGGCAGAGGATGGCAAGAGGTCACTGCTGAGGGATTTGAGAGAATAGAAGTATCCTGCAAGTGAAGAGTCATAGTTCAAGTTCTCTTAAGGTGTATAAAATTTACTATCATTACTGTGCTTGTGTGTGTGAGTGCAAGCATCTCTCTCTTTCTCTCTCTCTCTCCTTGTGTGTGTGTGTGTGTGTGTGTGTGTGTGTGTGTGTGTGTGTGTGTGTGTGTGTGGTGATGGGCAAACAACTTTGTAGAACCAATTCTTGTCTGCTTTTCCATTGTTCCAGGAATCTAATTCAGGTTCTCAAGCTTATGTGGAAAGTCATTTTGTAATAATACGTTTCTGGCCCATACTAACATCACGATCCAGACCAGCAGTCCCAAATAGACTGCGCACAGCTGCATGGTCCCAAATAATCACACAGAATCTTATGACATGCTGTTCGGCCTATGACTCAGGCTCTCACATCTTAACCCGTTTCTGTTCATCTGTGTTTTGCACACGGCTTATGGCTTACCTGAGTTTGTTTACATCTTACTGTCTTAGTGGCTGCTCACCGTGTCTCTTTCTGACTCTCTCTTCTTTCTCTTTATCTATGCTTGGATTTCTTGCCTGCCTATAAGCTGGCTTGCCATAGGTCAAAACAATTCCTTTATTATCCAATGGTATTTAACAGAAAGACATCCCATATCACTTTTCATTTTTGGAACGTTCACTCCTGATCCTTCAGGTTCTGGACCCAGTAATGCTTAAGCCACTTTCAAGTCTGTGGGTGCTGGATATGATTTTGTTTTCAAACTAAGACCCTTGAAGGAAGCACAGATTAATCACACATGAAAATAACTACCACAAAGACTTCTGAGAACTTGAGACAATAGAGAAACAGTTTAAGGAAAAACTCTGAAGCCATCATGAGTCTAAGCTTCTGTGGGATGAAAGTAAGCCCTGGATGTACCCAAATGTCTTCACCCACTTCTTCAGTGGATGCACATGGTGGATGAATAAGAAGACCCTCTGCATTGTGGAAAGAAAATCCTCACTTCTATGCTGATTTTAATATTTGTGCTTGATTTCCATCCATCCATGTTTTCCCAAATTGACCTTTTGAAAGCTTTAATGCAAAGGGCATTTTTAAAATAAGTTCTTTTCCTCTGTTAAAGACTCCAACACCAATCAAGACAATAGAGGTACTTTTAACCAAGTAACTGGCAAAGACCCAGATCGATCCATACTGTGCTTTCATTGTATGGAGACAGGAAAGAGGTGGGGTGAGAGAGAAATGAGAAGAGGGAGAAGGGAAGAGGGGAGGGGGAGGGGATGAAAGGAATATCTCCATAGGGTTTAAATTAAACATTATGTTCATGGCACAGTGTGGTATGAAGGAATGACTGCCCAGCTTCTTATATAGCTGTATGTTCACCAATAGACCCCTTATAAACATTAGCAAGACCCCTTATGAAAGTCAGACCCCATCCTGGATGTTAGAGATTCAGTGAATGAAGTATTTTTCATGATGAGGAACAGAGTCTAGCAAGGTGCTCAGGAAGACAGTAGCTGTGACGCCATTGTCCTTGGTGAAGGTTGACCTAGGTGACACATTTAGTGCATGGCTGGGGGCTGAGAGAGAGCTCAGAGAAGTTGCCACATCAATCCAAGACTAATTTCCCTTCTGTCCCACACGTCACAGCTAACAGTCCAAGAGTGATGACATTTTCCATGGCATCAGGGACCTCTAAACACCTCCATTTCCAAGATGGTTGGTCCCACTTTTGGGAGGGAAAAAGAGAAATTGGTGTATTCCCTATGAATTTCCCAGGTCACTTGTATTAATGCCTGGTTGGCCTGAGCCTGATCACATGGCTACCCATAGTCACAGGGAGTTGCCAAAAACACAGGTGAGGTAAGGAGGTCCCATGTTGGGCAGAAGGAGTCATGGGTATTGAGGTTATTAACAGCCTTCCACAGTTCTACACCCATCTCCCCATCTCCCCATTTCCCACATTCCTTTCCCTGTCTACAAAACAATAAAGAAGCATGGGCAGCTCCAATAACTCTTCCAGTCCCCATGAAGAGCTAGAACACTCAAAAGAAAGTAAATGTCGGCCGTGATGACACCTGCCTGTAATCCTAGGACCTAAGAGAAGGAGGCAGAAGGATTAGGAGTTCAAAGCCAGCCTTAGGTAGAATATAGTGAGTTGAAGGGTAGCTACAAGAGACCCCGTAACTTCTTAACAATACTCTTGCAATTGATCCCAATTAAACTCACTGGGTCTACAAGAAAAAGTGAGACATCGGAGGGAAGAAGGAGATCACTGGGAGTAAAAGGCAGTGGAGGGTGGAGGTGATTGAGATACTTCATACACAGTGGAAAGGTCATCATGAAGCCTATTATTATGTATGATTACTATAGTCTAGCAAAGAGAAAGGCAAGTGAGCCAGAATGATGGAGGGGAAAGCAGGCGCAGGCAGGAAAGAAGGAAGGAAGGAAGGAAGGAAGGAAGGAAGGAAGGAAGGAAGGAAGGAAGGAAGGAAGGAAGGAAGGAAGGAAGGAAGGAGAAAATAGAATGAAGTACTATATTTGGACTCCAGAACATATAGAAGATAAGGACATGCTTGTTGCTTTTTATAAGAACAACTGCTTGTCCACAGCTGAGAATTTTATTTCTTGGTCTTTCAGAATCTACTCTCCTCTGACCCTGTAAGCTGTGCACATTTTGATTTCAAGTGTCCTGGTTCATATATTTTCGAGGCTGTCTCATCTTCTTAGGTGATTCAGGCATTTTGTGCCTCTGTCTCTTGAATTTCAAAACTGTTGTCAATCAAAGTTGATATTACCTTTTCTCAGTAAAGTTCTTCCGGTGGAGCAGAGACTCACGTAGCAGGAGGGCTTTAGAAGACATAAAGTGGGGTCACTGTCCATGTCAACACACACAGCTGCAGGGCCTTTCATAGCCATGGACCTTGCTTTGGTGCTCATTTGGACATATTAAGCTAAAGCAGCCTGTAAAAGCCGAGGGTGAACTGATTGGGTCCATCACTCACATCATGGGTCCAACACTCACAGTGGCAGTGGATTCTGCAATGTCCATTAAATAATTTTTTAAAAATGTTTTTAAAAAAAACCTTGAGAGTGATTTGTTACATCTGATGAAGATGGGGACCCATCACATGTCACTGTTGAGCTTAATCAATGGTGACTTCATCTAGAGTCTTTATTTATAGCTAATGCAGACATTAAAAAGATGTACAGCCATTAATTATTAGCGGAGTTGTTTTTTCAAAGCTCAAAGTACGCCTTGAATAAACGTACTTTAAGACACTTAAAGCCAAGGCATTCTTTATAAAATGACTAGCTAAAGAGTCCCTTGGGTTGCCTTTGAGCGGCTTTCAAGGCCCTAATAGCACTTTTCCCACCAAAGACACACCCCTTGAATCCTCTGAGAGGTACAATAGCATAATTGTTCTTTTAGGTTTCAAGGCCTTGACATATCTGTCAGGGAAAGAATGGGGAATGATAATACCAGAACTATTTTATGCAAATTCCACTTAGAGGTTTCAAGACTTCCCTGAGACAGATCTTGCCCTCTTGTTGACACTTACTGTGTCACATCAGCGTTCCATGAGAAAGTGCTTAGAGTTTGCCTTTTGTTAAATCATTCTCATTAAAGAAAAAGTCTTTAGATAAAGTTAAAAAACAAATATAAAAACAATGAGATGGAAACATCAATTTGAAGATGTGTCTAGGGGAAAAACAGTATTCACTGCAATGATTTTTGGCCCCTGCAGTTAATCACTTTGCCGAAGGAATTCTTTAACTTAAGGCATGGTGGCAGAAAAGAGATGCTTACAAAGGTGTTATGAAGATTCCAATTATGCAAACACACACACACACACACACACACACACACACACACACACACGAGCGAGTGTGTGCGTGCACGTACCCCATGTTACCTAACGTTGCCACAGGGGTGCCCTTTTAAAGGCTGTTCTTGTTGCTTCTCACACTTTGTACAACAAGTAAGAGTCATCGTTTTATAGTCAAAAAGCTTTTCTGGAAGGAGACTCACTCACTCAGCCAGAAGATGAGGGAATCAAAGAGAAAATGGAGTTCATAGGGTCGTGTTAACAGACATCTGCGGGGTCACACACTCTTAGGGCCACCAGCAACTTGAAAAATCCCCCACAAATTCCCAAAACACAAACTACAATCAAAGCCCATTAATTGCAATACAATGGAGAAAAATAATCCACATAGAATTCAAAGTATTAACAACTTAGTTTCTGCCCGTGAAGAGATTTATTAATCTAACCATGAATCCATTCATTCTTGCATCTGTTCCTTCATGTACGCATTCATTTCTCCAACCACCCATTCATCTATACATCCAACTGTCCATCCCTGCACTCATTCATTCACCTATTCTCCCATTCATTCATTCATTCATTCATTCATCCATTATCCTTTCATCCATCCACCTAGTCATCTACCCATTTATCCACACATGAGTTTATTCATTTATCTACTCCTGAACATATTATTCTTTCATCTTTCATCAGATCTTCACCCATTATCCTCAATGATAAAGGACCAAAATTTGATTCTGTAGATTCAAACATGCTGTGGATATATTCTCTGCCCTCCAGGACTCATAAAATTGAAAGAGAATATCACTAGAAGCTGAGAGAGAAAGGGAGATATTCTCTTCCTGGAAACTTCAGAGGGTATCTGGTCCTACAAACAACCAGCCATTCTTTTCCAGGATAAGCTTAATGGTCATGTGACTAACAGATGACAAACATTTCACCATATACGGCATCAGGATCTAGTCAAAAAATATAAGCAAATAGTTTCTGCTTAGCGTCTGCAAGCAAGCCTGTAAGCAGCGTTCTTCCATGTTTTCTGTTTCAAGCTCCTGTCCTGAGTTCCTGCCACAATGTTTCTCAGTGATGGATTGTGACCTGGAAATGTAATCCAAATAAACCTTTTCCTCTCCAAGTTATTTTTGGTGATAATATTTGTCATAGCAACAGAATGAAACCAGAACACAGGGCAAAGAGTGATAATTTGGATCTCAAGGAGTCCTACAGACCTATGTGCAAACAGCACCGGACTCTGTCTCCTTGGTGGTGTGACCTTGAGTGTGCAGTTCAACCTCTTAGACCTGCAGTCAGGTCTCCTATCTATACAGTGGGAGGTAATTACTGCTGTCATATGATCTAAAGGGGACAGAGATTCTGGCTTGGCACTTCACTGGTTCTGGTAATTGCTAGGTGTTTCCATGCTCCTTATTTTACCCCTTGGCCCAGACTACGCTGGCTCTCCTCCTCCGCTGCCTAATGATGCTCTGTAGACGCTGAAGTTTCGCTTATCCTCACCTGGATTGAAGGAAAACACTTTTGAGCCAAGAAGAGGAGAAACCTACCAGCTCATGCATCCATTTGGCATCTCCCCTGGGGAACCAAGAGGCTTAATGTTTATAAAGTACTTTGAGATCTTGAAACCAAAGACTTTGTACAAATGTGAGGTAATCATGATAATTAAAGCGCTGTTATTGAATCCAGGGAGGCCGTATTGTTCCCTCATCCTGCAGTGAGCAAACTCCTGGCGGACCCTTTTAGCACACTGAAGAGATAATTTGCCAAATCATATACCGCTGCCCTGAAAGTCTTACTCACCTACAGCCAGGGCCAAGTTCATACCCAACAATGAGGCTAATAGCAGGCCTCAGCTGCACAGTACTTTACAGTTTACAATGCAGCCTCAGACGGTGTCTCCCACTCTGTCAGGAGGATGAAAGTTAGAGGAGAGTAAAATTATTCCTGATAGATGGGTGAGAAGCCCAGGAACAGATGCGCATACTGACCCAGACTGAGGGTGACCAGAACACTTCAAGCCAGGACGAATGTCCAGCGTTTGTAAATGAGGATACTGAGGTTCAAAGAAAGAAGGTGCCCTGACCAGGGCCTCCAGGGCATATCTGTGCAAATTGTAAAACATATTCCTCTACCATATGGCACAGGTTTTGACAAAGGGTTGGGTTTTAGCTCCACTAGCCTGACAGGGAGCCTGCCTGTACATTCCACTTAAGAATAGTGTTGGGCTTTAAGACACCTTTTCTGTTCTTAACGAGATTTGTGATTAATTGATAAGGAAAGAATTGCTGTTACACCCCCTACTTCCCCTCACCCCTACCCTCCCACCGCTCCTCACCCCTTCCTCGAACATGAGCATGGTTATTGTTGTTTGACTCAAACTCATGTAGCCCAGGCTAGCTTCAGATTTTTTAGGTGGCCAAGGATGACCTTGAACTCCCGATTTTCCCATGACTACCTCACAAGTGGTAGGATGGCAGGTACATGTACGACTGTGCCCTGTTTGTGTGGGCACTGGGCATGGTAGGCAAGTACACCCAAATGGTTGTTTCAATGTTCTGAGATTCTAAGAGGAGGAAAATGCATACCATGGGGGCCACCTCAGGAAGTAGCAGAGAGGTACTGAGAAGGAGAACCCAAACAAGACCCTTTATCCTGCTTTCCACAAGACAAATGGGGCCTGCAGGCTTAGGAATGGCTTATTTGAATAAAGTGAACTGGAGACGTGAGAGTATCTCCTGTTACCCAGTGCTTGCCCATTGATTAAGGCAGAACATAGTATCCTGGCTATTAGAGATGTCCCAGGAAGGTGGCTTAGATGGGTGGGTTTTCACAGGAACTGGTGAATTGTATTCTATCACTAGGAATTAGCTAGCCTTTGGAGGGCAGTCACTACAATTCAGCAAGCCCTCAAGGTTGCAAAGTTTCAAAGAGATAGAATAGAAAGAGGTGGCTAATTTTTGTAGAAAAGCCCTCTAGAAAGCATGCTGTTGGCTGGGATTATGGCTCAGCCAGTAAAGTGACTACCAAGTGAACATGTGGATTGTATGTCAATCCCAAGAAGCCACATTAAAAACTAGGCTGAGACAAGGAGTTGCCCAGGGCTCTCTGGCCAACCATCCTACCTGCTCACTGATCTCCAGGCCAATAAGAGAAAAATAGTAAAAGCTGACCTGAGATTTCACCTCCATGCACATACACATACACATGTACACTGCACACACTGTACCTCCCCTACAACACACAGAGAGACACAGAGACACAGACACAGAGAAAGAGACACATCATGACATTAAGTATTCCCATCTCACATATGAGAAATCTAAGGTCAGACAAATATCTTAAGTAAACTGCCAGTATGATACCAAAGGAATGTTCCAGAAGCAGTACTGATCTAGCGCTCTGTTCATATACCTTTAACATTGCCCCACTGCTTTGGAGACACTCTCCAGGCACCTTAACTTAGAGAGGTCAGCTCTCAGTGCCCTGGCCCCCTGAGAGTGTCATCCCTGCCCACAACAGACCTCAGACTGTATATGCCAGCTCTGAGGAGTGACTGGTGATTTTCCATCCAGCCTGCTGACTCATACCTCTGCCTACAGTGTCTCTTCCTTCCTAGAATTCCTTTCTGACTTCTTCCTGCAGGAGAAACATTCTGCTTCTTTCAAGACTCAATGCGGTCTTCTTGTTTTATTATCTCAGTAGCTTCGGCTAAAGCCCCTGTGTCAACTGCTTCCTGATCACGGGCTCCCAGACCTCCTTGGGCACAAGTGCATCCATATGACTCTCTCCCAAGACTTCACCATGGCACAGCCATTTCTGCTGACTAGTCCCTGTTCCTCACTTAGACATTTTGATGGCTTGGACTGCTTTCTACTTGTCCGTCATTCAGTAATGACAAAAGCACAGCACATAATAAAACCAAATTACCAAACATTTGAGCTTATTTGGTTTCTATTGCCATCAGGAACTACCTGAAGCTAGGCAACTTGAAAAGAGATTTACCTTGCTAGTAGGTTTGGGATTTAAAATTGTAAATAGCATGCACCAGCCCATCCAAGCCTCTCCCATGCTACATCGAAGCGTGCCTTATAGCATCGTGGGAAAAAATAACAAGGCAGAAATTCAGATGCCAGGGAGAGTTGCTCATTAGCCTCTGTTTCTAAAGGTCTAACAACTCCATAGCAGTCCTAGAGGGGAACCAAGTTTCCAATGTTCCAATTGGGAACACAGTCAAACTTAACCAAATCCACGGAAGACTCCAGTCTCACTGTCCAGGCCACATCACCAATGTCTTTCATCATAAAACCTGTGCAGTCATTCTTTAGCTCTGGTAGTCTGAGGGAAAAGTGTCCCTCAGATCTTGGGGCATTCGAACACTTGGTTCCTGGTTAGTGGCATGGCTTAGGAGATTTAGGGGGTGCTGGAGAAGTACATCACAGGGAGTGGGCTTTGAGATTAAAAGCCTCACCACTTCCAATTCACTCTCTCTGCTTCCTGCTCATGCTTAGGATGTGAGATCTCGGCTTCCTGTTCCTGTCGCCAAATCTGCCACTTGCTACCACTCTGTCCCCACTATGGTGGACACATGCCTCTGGAGCCATAAGCCCAAATAAACTCTTCCTTCTAGAAACTGCTTCTGCTCCTGCTGTCTAGTCATAGCAGCAGAGTGGTAACTGATACAGATGCCTAGAACAATAGGAATGATCTTGAGTGGGAAAGCTCTTTCAGAAGCCTTGCCACTGAACCCTGTGTGCCAGCTGTGGTACCCTGACTCATTCTAGCTTGTGTTTTGTTCCTTTATCAAAGTCAGCTGGAATTTTTCCAAGAGAGAAAAGAATCTTTATCTCCAAAGCCTCCAGTCTGAATTAGGCTCCCAGGACCCTGCCCCTCCTTCATGCTTCCAGAGGACATGAAGAGAGCCTCTGGGCCCGGGTGCACTTCTGCTGATGTAGATCTGTAAATAGATGCTTTTTTCCACAATATACCTCTCCACAAAGCCAACCCACCACAATCGAGCTCATTATCTCAAGACATCCCTGCGGCCAAAGGTTATGCTTTTCGGAGCTATAATAGTCTCTTCGTCTAAACAGCGCAGACTTAATTGGCTAGGATCAGAGTTTGCACTGTTTTGAGTAAAAAGCTGTGATTAATTTGAGCTCAAGATGGCTGGACAGGCACAGATTGATTCAGCTGCAGGTACAAACGCATTATCATCAGAATGGCAAAGGCCTGGGGGTGGGTGGGGGCTGCCCTGGTGCACTGGTTTCCTCTTAAGAAAAACAGAGAACTGGGGAAGGCTGTGGGAACACGCAGAGCAAGTGGAACACCAGAAAGGCCCTCCCCAGTCCTGTGCACCCAAGAGGTTGTTAAGATCAAAGCATGAAGGGTCCACAAGCTCCTGTGCTTGACCACTTAGTTTTCGTTTGGGAAACTGTGGGTGATATGGATCCCAGCTACAAGGCATACATCCTCGGAACATACAGGTTGGGATTTTATCATCATAGGCAGGTTGCCTTTTAGCAAAAAACTGGGTTTTTTTTTTCTTCTCTGCAGCTGCTCTCTTGCTGTCTCAGCCATACTCCCCACCCCATGATGGCCTGTATCCCCTCACGGAACCAAAACAAGCCCTCCCTTCCTTCAGTGGCTTCTTGTCAGATATTTGGTCATAGAAATGAGAAAAATAAATAATACAGTGGCCTGTTGTGGCATAGAAAGTGGAATCAGCCCAGCAAGAAGTCTGGTGATTTCTAGTTCCCTACACAGGGGAGGAAGCTGTTGCTCTAAACTGAGTTCTAATCAGGCTGCTGTTAGATCACTATCCAGCAAGATGGCTGGCTTTCTCCCTCACATCAGATCCTTGCACTGAGATATATGGTCTAACCTGGGCAACATGCCTCTAGCAGTATATTTGCCTTCTTGATGATGTGATCTCATAGATGATAGAAGCAGCCTATCATAGGAATTGATTATTTGAGCTCAGTTTCACAGGAATCACTTGACTCTGCATTGCTGGATCTGCCGTGATGCAGAGCATCGTCGGATGGCAGCATACGGTGGACAATTACTGTATGATGGTCAAGAAGCCAAGAAAAGGAAATGTAGAGATTCAATAGGCTTCCTCCTCACATCCCCAGTAGACAAGAAAGCGACACCACATTCTGGATGGGTTTTTCCTCATCTGCTCATCCTTTCTGGAAACACACTCAGGGACTTGGATGTATTTCATCAGTTTTCTAGGTGCTCCTAAGTACAGTCACATTGACAATGAAGACAAACTATCTGTGGTTGTTTGAAAGAAAATGGCCCCAAAGGGTGTGGCACCATTAGGAGGTGTGGTCTTGTTGGAGGACAAGTGTCACCGGGGAGGCAGGCTTTGAGGTCACATATATGTTCAAGATATCACCCAGTGTTTTAGAGCACTGCCTGTTGCCTACAAGCCAAGATGGGGGACACCCAGCTACCTGTCCAGCACCATGCTTGCCTGCACACTGCCACTTCCCACCATGATGATCAACATAGCCTCTAAACTGTAAGCGAATCATCCCAATCAAATGCTGTCCTTTTATAAATGTTTCCATGGTCATAGTGTCTCTTCATAGCCATCAGGACCCTAATTAACACCTACTGCAGTTAGACCTGTTGCCTCTTGTCCCAGACAGTTAGAAGAACTTTACAAGAAACCAGACTCCTGACTGTATCTACTATCTTCTCACGTGCCACTCTGTCTAGCCAGGACACGTGTGCGCTCAGAGCACAGCATGGAACCAGCCTGTTTCTAACCCCAGCTACTGCACTGTATCCAGATGCTTTCTTTAACTTAGTTTGAACTAACAGCTGTATGCATACTTTCGATGCCAGCCTCAGTTGGGCACGCCTTGTGTCAGCTAGATAAGGAAAAACTGAGACAGGAAGGCTGAGGAATTAGTCCTTAACTCTCCCCATTAGCCCTCTGTCAGTCACTCAAATACAGGCAAGAGAGACTGGAGTGGGGGTGGGGAGACAGAGACCTAAACCAGGGGAACCTAGGAAGATCATGGAAGCTTGTAAAGCAGGGAAAGTTCAGTGGGATTCATGTTGGTTAGTAGCGGGGAGGGGCAGGAGAAAGATGCTGCACACTTTAAAAACTACAGGCTTTATTGTACCTATTCTTCTACACCTCGTTAGTTGAGAGTTTTTAATCTCAAAGGAAGGAAATTTGTCAAATGTGGGGTTTTGTTTGCTTGCTGGCTTGCTGGCTTATTTATGTTTTTTGTAGCCCCTCCCCCCCGCACTAGATGAAATGGTCATATGTTTCCCCATTTGCATTTAAATTTTTTCACCTAGGGAGAGTGGCTCACTACCCTCCACTAACCTCCTTACCAGATCTTCTGGTTTGAGTATTTGACCTTGAACTTCGTCCTGGTGACCTTAAGCAGATGTGGTTTGCAGTCCAATAGAGAACTGGCCAAGGAATCGGTGGGGAAGAGCAGGAAGTCAGGCTATGTCCCTGGCCTCAACTATGAGCTTGGAGAGCTCAGTTCATCCAGCAGTCACACAGGCCTCATGGTACGAACCAGCAGCCTTTTGTGTGTGGGCATGAACATAGGCTGTTTCTTTAGTTCTTAGCCAATTTCCTCTTCCAAATTGTGAGCAGATGCATGTTAAATTAGGATTAATGGAGCGCCTTCGTGGTGCATTGAATTTGAGCCGTGCACAGTAATAGTTTCATAACACATCATTCAACCTTTCTAGGAGGTTAAAAATTATATACTTAAAGCTTTAGTGTATTTGTCTACAGCCAGAATAAATCCAATTGGGAATTATCAATTCACTTCATTAAAGAAACACTAGTTACACACACACACACACACACACACACACACACACACACACACACACACGGAAGGGGGACCATCTTGTACCAGTTTAGAGCACAGTGATATCTTTTATATAAACACTCATTTCTTGATAGAAGTAGTACGCACCTCCCTCACCCACTCACCAACATTTGTACCACCAGCCTTTTGGGCTAGGTTTTTCAAATGTTACTTATTTTCTAGAAAACTTTTAGCAAGGTGTGGACTACATAGTTATACAAATTATTGTAATGTATTTTCTGTGCATATTAAATTAGTTCCCCAGACTGATAAATGGTTGAAATGCAATTAGTTTTTATTTCTCTGCTTACTCCAACTCTCAAGCAAGAGCATTCTGCTAACATTTGCTAATTGTTCCCACTGTAACTAGCAAGTTGATATGTAAAAATAAAACAGAGAATTCGGCCATTTCTTCCTCTATTCACAACACTCATCCCCTGGAGTGAGATTTTAAAGGACCAGTGTTGACTATACTTTGAGGAATAATTGGAGGCTTGGGTCAATTGTTTAATTCTGTTTGCTTGCTTTGTGTTACCAGGAAATAGAATTTACTATAATTCTGTCCTCTCCACTCCTCCTCTCCTCTCCCACCCCCTCCCCTCCCCCATCTCTTCCCCTCCACTTACCTTCCCTCCTTCCCTCCCCCCTCCTTCCCTCCCTCTCCCTGAAAGGTGCCTCTTGGCTCCTATTAGACAGCAGGTGCAGTGTTAGACACAGTGGTTTCCCAGGGAGCCAAGCAGAAGCCCCACCCCCTTCAGGACGCCTCCACCCTGTGGGGGGGGGGGCAAGTGACAAATAAGTAGAAGCTGTAAAGGTTTAGTTGAGAACAACAGAGAAGCAAGGGTCAAAACGGCTCTTTTATTTAAAGATTGATATTGACAGCATCCAAAAAGACACTCCCACATCAAGAATGTGTGTTGAAATCAGTTTCCTTTGGTAGCAGCGGACACAGCTAAGGCAACTGTGAAGGACACATCACACAGTCACCTGATGAGGACAAAGACCCTGGGTCTGCCTTTTCCCACCCAGCTCTCCTGCCATAGTTGTGCAGTGGCCCTTAGAATAGATGGGAAGGCTTCTGGTATCTGTATGAATACTATTGGGCTTGGGTGTGCTTTGGCTGCACTCCGGCTTTCTTAAGTCTTAAGTGATGCCAATCCAAGCCATGCCCTTTGCCCCCCCCCCACTGCCTCCTCCACTCCCACCCTTGGCCAAAGCTTAGATTACAACCCTCCCCTTTCTAAAATTGGCCATGGGTGAGAAAGTCAGGACTTTCTGTTTTTTCACATTTATTAAGGGGTGCCTCTTTCTGCCTCTTCCTCAATTCCCTTGTTACCCATCACTACCAGAAGCCATTAGATGAGGTTGGAAGGGCCTGGCCTCCCTCACTTAGCTCTGGACCACACATTCACTTGCCACCAGCCCAGGAAGGGGATACAGCCCTGCTGCCATCATCAGCTGATGTACTCTGAACTCAGGTCGCGAGGTGAGTGGGGCAGTCACATGGTGACAAACCTTCCAGGGCTCAGGGTCCTTAGTGGTTCTGTCTAGAGAAAGGGCATTTGGAGGGTCCTAAGCTCTCTGAGTTAATTCCTTTTCTGAAAAATCACTTTGCTTTTACACATAGAAGAGGTCCGGACAGGGCTCTCTGGCCACCCAAGTCTGATGTGGAAGCTGACAGCTGGAACAGAGGCCCTGACCCTGCAGACTCAGGTTTCTGTATTGCTGCTCCTCAGACCCTCGAAGGAACCTGGGGGAGCTTTGTATCACCATTTTTTTAGATTGGTGGGCCTGGCCTTCTGGCTCGTTGGCCTCTGTTCAGGACCTAAATGTTGAAATTCGAATGCATACTGAAATAAAGGCAAATTGTTGGATTGCAAGGGTTAAAAAAAGGTTCAGTTGATAAGGGAGCAAGAAAAGCTGTTGGGGAAACATAGGACAAAGGATAGAAAGACAGTGACAGATGTTATTTTAAATCAGGAGGTCAGCAAGAACTATCACATTCGGTGTCATTCTCTACCTTGAGATAGAAATAGAACAGCCATATAGACACTTGAGCAAAGGGATCTCAAGAGGGGAACTGAACTAGCGAGCTTGGCCCAAACCCAGACACCTGTCACACTCACATCCTTAAACTTCTACTGATTCCATTACAACCAAGCTTGACACTTCACTTTAAGCCAATAAGAGACCACTGACGCCTCCCAGGAACCTACGGTTGAGCAAACGGCTCAGGATGTCTGAAGAGTACAAGCCTTAGAGATGGAGAGGGATGAATCATTACGCGGGTACCATCACAGATCCTTCTGGTCCTATAAAGTGAGTGTGGGCCGGTCAAGACGCCTTGAATGACGCCAGAGAGTACCTGTCTGCAGAGATGACATCTGAGCTGTGTTAAAATGATGAACAGAAGTTAAATAGAACCAGACAAAGGGACCTTCCTTGCCTGACTGAGCTGCGCAGCATAGTGGGTGGATGTGGACAGAGGGAGCACTTGGGAGCTAGAATGTCAGGAAGAACAGGCAAGAAGGACAGGAAAAGGTCTCACTAAGAGTATATCACCTGTTGTCTGGCAGGTGATGGCGAGCTGAAGGTTTTAAGCAAGAATGCCTTATGTTCCCGTACTCACTCTAGAAGACTTTATCTGGCAGACTAGAAAACAGCAGAGACAAGAGATGTCACTGTCCTGGCTCAGGTGCCCTTCCTGTCCCCTGAGAACATGGTTGAGAAGATCTTTAAATTTTCATCCAGCTCTAGGATTGGACAATACTAAGAGACCAGGAACTTATAGTGGGTTTGGCTCCTTCTCTCTGGCACACATACATTTGGGAATTTTCTAAACTAGCCTGTGCTTTTACACTGAGATGTTATTAGCAGCTCAGAGCCCAAAAGCTGGCAGGAGAAAAAAAAACCAAAACCAAATCCCCATTTTTAGCAGTGACCCTTTCTCTTCTTTTTCTCCAAGCTGACACACGCGGGTGTCCACCTCTAAAAGATGAATGCTTCTTTTCTTGCTTTTTGCTCTTTCTGCAAAAGAGAATGAGTTTGGAATCTGTCTCAAGTGACAGCCATCCCAATAAAGTATTGATCCCTGCTTTAAAATATTTGGACTCAAGAAGTACAGAAGCAGCCCAGATGTGGGGACTCTATTTCATTTATATCGTTGTGTGGTTTCTAAAAACAAACACAGTGTTACATAACTGACGATGCACAGGGAGATGTGTGACAGGGCTGCCAGGACACAGGCTGCAGATCAGTAGATCGCTGAAACTGGCTGACTTATAAGAGAGTGCTCTAGAATATTCTACAGGCCCTGAAGGGAAGCCCAGGTGGGTTTGCTCCATGGTTTAAAATCACTAGAGATGTGAGTTACTTTCACTTTTTTCTGGAGAGAAGCCTGGGTCCAAGTCCCAGTCATCTGTGGCAGAAAGAAATAAAAAAGAAAGACAGGGAACTGTCTACCTGGACGAGACAGCTTTCTCCTAAGCTAAACTGAAAGAACATTGTTCAGCCCAGAGCTATACTTCCCAGACTCCTTTGCATCTGGGTGAATCCACAAACCAAGGACAGGTACATGGCTGCTAAGAGGCCAGTGAATCTTCATCAAAGTTTCTTCTCATCTATCAGCTTGGTGATAGAGACCAGAGCACCAGATAGGAGGAGCCTGGGCCCTTTATCACCAAGAAGAGAGGCTATCTGTCAATCATACTTCATCGGTCTCACAGATGAGCTTGTAGTATGTGGGCTGCTGCTGATTGTTATCAAAGACTTCTGATACCTGTATTCTAGAAGTTGAGGATGATGAGGTTGTGGTTAGTCTGAGAGACCTAATGAGACCCTGTCCCCAAACCGCAAGAGAAGGAAGCTTAGGAGATATCCTAGTCAGTAAGTAAAGTCTTGCCATATGAGTACAGGGCCCTGAGTGTGGATTCCCAACCCTCACAACACATGGAGGAATGCATCTGGAATCTTAGAGCTGGGGAAGTAGACAAGAGTGAATCCCTGAAGCTCATTAGTCAACCAGACCCATGGAATCCAGGAGCTCCAAGTTCTGTGAGAGACCCTGTCTCAAAAATAAGATGGAGAGCAATCATCAAGGAAGACACTGACGTCCAACTCTGGCCTTGGCACACACACTTACATGTGCCTATAGACCCAAACACACACACACACACACACATGCATATAGACATGCACATACACATTCATGCATGCACACATGAAGATACACACATGTATACAGACAGATAAATATACACATGCATGCACACACAGGCATCCTTAACCTTTTGTTCAACTGTAGGCACCTGAGAAGAAACAGGACAGAGAATGAAAGTGGAAATCTCCAGGCTATACCCTGTGGCCTTCAGGATGTCGTTGAGACCTTGCAGAAAGAACCAAATTGGGTGTTGTGACTTTATATTGGTACGCAGGGGACACAGTGTGCTTTCTTGCAGGCTGCAGTGAGGGTCGAATGAGTTTCTGAACCCACATCCTTTAACACCCAGCACGGCACATGGGGACTGCTAATGTCATCATTATTCCTGATATTATTGTCACACTGAGTGGTGGCGGTGATGACTTGTGATTTCTGTAATTGAGAAAATATGCACAACAGTAACTTTACTACGTTCTCAGAGTTGGGGGAGATAATGACTCAATTTCAGACCCACCCCAGTGTTGCCCCTCCATGCTGTCTTGCTGAACTTTCCCTGTCCCCATCCAGATGCAAAATCCAGGGTGGAAGCTGAAGCAGGCATATAGGGCAAGATGTGAGCCAGGGAAGGACTCCAGAGCTCAAGGACTTTCTTCAGTCAGACAGGCAGGAGGATGCAGGAAAGAAGGGCTTGTTCCAAATCCTGTTGTATAAATAGGGTTGGGACAAGCGCTTGGCTAAAATAAGCACTCCTATGAAAATTATTTCCCAACTAAAATCAAATCTAGCCTTTTTTTTTTTTTTTTTTTTTTTTTTTTCCTATCTCGTCCCCATTAACTCTAGAGGTCTGAGAAGAAACAGTCCATTGAAATTTTACTCTTCAACTTGACTCATTTGTCCAAAATAAGTGGCTAAGAAGGGACATGAAAACAATCATTGGGATTAGAAAAAGGTAAAAAGCTCAGAGAGGTGATGAGATGGTTAGTTATTGTCAACTTGACATTAACCTGAGTCACCAGGGAAGAGGGAGCCCACAGGTAAGGGCTTGCTTCCACCAGACTGACCCAGAGGCAAGTCCATGGGGTGTTTTCTTGATTAATGATTTCTGTGAGAAGGCCCAGCCCACTGTGGCCAGTGGCACCCCTGGGTTGCATAAGAAAGCAAACCAAGGGAAGCAGCCAGTGAGCAGCACTCCTCCAGGGCCTCAGTGTCAGTTCCTGCCTCCAGGTCTTGTCTTGAGTTCCTGCCCTGATTTCCCTTAGTGATGGACTATGTTTAGGACATGTAAGCCAAACAAACCCTTTCCTCTGCACAGTGGGTGAGTGTTTTATGATGACAACGGAAGGCAAATAAGAACACGCACACCTGGTCTGGACCACTTTGAAATGTGATTCTCAGCTTTTCAGTGATTCACATGTTTCAGCTTCAGATAGTTTTGGGAACTGGCCTAAACAGGTTGTGGGTCAAGATTCAGTAATAAAAACTGCTCCCTGGCACTTGAAGGATGTCAAGCCCTTCTCAGGGTAGAAATAAGCCATCGATGATCCCAATGGATGTTTTCCGATGCTCTGTGCAAAGGCCTTGGAGCTCAGAGCTGCTGAGGAGTCTATTTCCCCACCTCTAGTCTTCATCTGGAAAGATCTCTTGTTTTGGAACTTGAACTCAGGTGTCAATAAAAATGAGGAGTATTCAAACACAGACAGGAAAGCTGCTTGTCAGGGTTCAATTAAGCCAAGCTTCTGATTATAGCTGAAATTCTCAATGAAAGTGTGTAGGGGCTACAGGTGAATTGGAAAAGCACCATGGGATGGCACAAAAGGGACCTCACAGGCCCTCAGACCCACAGTGGAAACTCCATGGCACCTTCCACCTCTAAGCATCTGTGATTCTCACACATGATAGCAATACCAAAGACAGGTCAGGTGAAGTTGGAACAATCTGGAAACTAGTCCCTTCAAGAAGGGCTGCCCCTTATTCCTGGGGTTGTTTTCTGGGGTGTAGATAGAGGACACCCCCTTGGAGCCTATAAAGTCTGATTAGAGTCCCCCTATGAGGGCCTCCACTTCTGGGGTCCCTTCCTTCACTCATGGGAACTATCTTAATTAAAGCTTGTTCTCTCTCTCCCTCCTTCTCTCTCTCTCTCTCTCTCTCTCTCTCTCTCTCTCTCTCTCTCTCTCTCTCTCTCTTTCTCTCTGCATGTGTGTGTGTGTGTGTGTCTGTCTGTCTGTCTGTCTGTCTGTCTGTCTGTTGCTTGTCTATGGGTTTCACTTTCACGGAGACCAGAAAAGGATAGCAGATGCCTTGGAATTATAGATGATTGTGAGCTGCTCAACATGTTCCAGAACAACAGCTCAGGACCTCTGGAAGAGCAGCAAGCTCTCTTTGATACTGAGTCATCTCTCCAGCCCCCAGATGGATTAAAAAAAAAAAAAGCCACACCATCACCATTTTCCATCAGCAGTTGATAGACTCTCTGCAGGGCAGAAGTGGTGCTGTGCATGTGTTGGAATTTAGAGCCACTTAGGAGACACACCTGAGTATGGCTATAAGGGCTTCTCAGAGAGTGGTCACTGATGAGGGAAGATCTGCCTTCCAAGGGCATCTCAGATACAGAGAGAGGTCCATGAAAAAAGGCAATACCCATGCCTATTTTCACTGCTACTTCTTCAGCAAGCATATCTGTCACTATCCTCTGGAGACATCTCACCAACACCAGACTCCAGTTTTCCTGTGTGGAGTCAATGCCAGCAACTCTTCAGCAGTCTTTGAGGTCTCAATGTCATACTAGGATGACTGCTGAGTCACTTAGCTCCATGGACTGAGCCTCCTCTCCAATGTACAGATGGCCACTGTTGGGCTACTCAGCCTCTGTCATCAAGCCAATCTAATAAATCCCCTTTTATAATGTTTATACATTTTACAATATATACATTTTATTGGTTCTCCGCCTTTGAAAGCTGCCTAGTAAGACCCAATCCGTGCATTTGGAGGGCTGACTACAGTAGCTGAGGAGTCTCACAAACGTAACTTGCCAAGCCATACATTAAAACACATTCTGAAGCGATTAGTTGACACTATACGGCGAGAGTAGAGACTCGCTCTCTCTGTCAGTGAGATAATGAAGGGAGACCAGATGATGGGTGAGGGCACTGAAGGGTTGGTCTGAGTCAATCCTTATACTCAAGCAGGTAGCTGACACGCAGCAGCGGTAATGAGTATTTATTAGGTGAATAAAAAGATAAGAGGCTGAGAAGGAACTGCTTATTTAATAAGAGCTGGGAATGTATTGTTTGGTGATTTACGGGAAAAATCAAATTAGAGCCAAATTATGTTCTATAAGTCACTATAGATTCGGACGCACGCATATAAAGAGGACAGGATTTTTAAGAGATTTACTTTTTAATCATGTGTGTGCATGCTTGTAGATATGTGCATGTGAGTGTAGCTTTGACAGAGGCCAGAAGGAGAGATCATATCCCCTGGAGCTGGAGTTTCAGGTGGCTGTGAGCAGCACATGATGCTGGGATCCAAGTTCACGTCCTTGTAAGAACAGTTCAGCTCATAACTGCTGGGCTATCCCTCCAGCCACGCCACAAGAGAACAGAGTTTGGGGATTTATTATTATTATTATTATTATTATTATTATTATTATTATTATTACTATTATTGTTGTTGTTGTTATTAGCTTTGTTTTGTTTTTCTGAGACAAGATATCACTATGCAGTCCTGATTGGCCTGAAACTCACTTTGTAGACTAGGTCCAGTTTCTAACAGTAGATGAACAGCAAATTAGACTTGATGGGTTTTAAAAAAAAATGAAGAAGAGAATTCAATGCTGGGTAGGCAGGAAGTGGGGTAGATCCAGTAGGAATTGGGGTGAATATGATCGGCACACACTTTATTAAATTCTCAAAGAATTAATTTTAAAAATTAGAAAAATAAACACAAACTAAGTGAACTATGAGTGAGGCGTTCCTGTTATGTAATGCTCACAATTGTCACCCACCCCTAAGTGCCATCAGAATGGTAGAGACATAAGTCGTGAAAGTTGAACTCCAGATAAAAGGTGTATGTAGTATAATTAAGTGAAATATGGAAAGAATTGTTTGGGAGTTGTTTTGCCTTTGTTTTTAAGAAATTGTGTGTGTATGTGTGTGTGTGTGTGTGTGTGTGTACACATGTGTACACAACATAACACACATTTGGACAATTTTGATGAATTGATTTTCTGGATCTACCTTGTTTGAGACATGCTATCTCTTGTTATCCCTGCCACTGGCCTGTGGGTTTCCGGCTGATTAACTCTTCAGTGGGCCTCGCCTCTTACCACCGCAGTACTAGGATCTCAGACACTTGCCACAAGAACTGGACATTTAATAGGCTGGTTCCAGAGACTGAACTCAGGTCATCCATCTTGCATGGCCAGTGTCTTTACCTGTGAGCCATCTCCCAGTCCCTTGCTGGTTTTGTTTTGTTTTCCAAAATGATTATGAGTGGCAGTAAGGATTTTATAAGGGAGTTGGCTCCCAGCGTATAGACCCAGGGGAAGCAGTGAAATAATAATCCATGTACCGACCATGTACTGCCCAACGCAGGACCAGCTATCAGTCCCACACCTGGCTTGAGGAACAGACTCACCGAGTCACTAATAAAGTGCATAAAGGGTATATTCGAATACAGTTTGACACTGACTTTACCCCCTTGGTTAGCAGCTAGCAACTTCCTGCAATCCACCAAACCTTTCTGCACCTCAGTTCCATCATCTGTCAAGCCTGATTTGTGCAGCAGATGAGCCACCATATTCCAGTACGGAGGGTCCAGCAGGTTACTCCATTATTTAATCACAATGGACGTACATGATTTGATTTAGCACAAATGCAGTAGACTTGGAGTGCTTCGATCTAGGCTCCTTCACTGAACGCTGTGTGACCCTGTGTGAGTCACTTAACCTGTCTCTTAGTGCAGGTGCCAAGCAGCTGGAGAATATGCCTTTTCTCTTTTCTCATTAAAAGATGGGGAGGGGCACATTGCAAAAGAAAGGTAAAATGGAGGAGAGAGATGGAGTGGAGAATGGGGTGGGGGGGGGTGTAGCAGAGAGAGGGCATTGCACTGCCCCTGGTGCGGTTATCATCCATGTGGATGCCTGCTTCTCCACAGAGACAGGCAGTGGAGAAGATATCACCAGGGAGCCATTGAGGGTGCACTGCGGGGGCCCCATAATTACTGTGGCCTAGTTATTTCTCTGGAAAGGGGAAAAAAGTCCAGCACCCAATCTTCCTTTTTTTTTTTTTTTCCCTTAATAGGTGAAGTTGAACCTAAAGTACTGTAATTTTAATCAAATCTTCCCCATCTGCGTGCAGCATCCCTGAGAAGTTGAGGGTGTAAGTGTATGTTGTGGGGCTGGTGGAATTGTCGCAGCAGGGAGGGAAGAGGGCAGAGCGGTGGTAATTATGCTACACTTAGAGGTATTTCTGTTGCCAAGGGCTGTGCTTTTTTTTCTTTTATTTATTTTTAATTTTCTCTTTCGCTCATTGAAGGCTTGGGTGATGTCATGGACAGATAAGAGGGGGCAGACATAAATGCAGCAGCTAAAAGGGTGCAAATGGGGGAAAGATGAAATCACACTTTTTATACAGGATGGAGGTTGGGGCTATCAGGAAAATGGGGAGAAAGAAGGCTGTGAGCTAAGGCTTTGGTAGCCCAGCTTCTCTCTATTGCAAACACATGTTCCTAGGCACAGATGTTTGTCTACACAGGGAGATCACACCCTGATCCAGTTCTCATTTATCCAGTTCACAGAGCAGACGTGAAACACAGACACCTGCATAGACGGGCTTGAGCCTCGCTCACACCAACTCAGCAGCTTCAGCGACAGCTCAGAACCTGGACAAAGCAGAAGGCAAGCTGGAAGTAGACTGAAGAAAGAAGACTGTGTCTTTTACCTGTTCTGAACTTTAGAAGTATTTTTTTCTTTATTTTTGAGAACTTTGTACATGTATTCAATGAAATATAATCATAGCTACCCTCCTCCAAATACTCCCATGCCACCCCTAAGCAATTTCCCCTTCCAATGTATCAACTCTCTCTCTTTTTAAGTATCCCACTAATTCTAGTCGGTATTATTTATATGTGCGGGGATGTGGGGCCATTCTCTGAAGTATGAGAAACCTACCAGAGCCTCATCCCCAATAAAGAATGATGTTCCCTCTCCAAGAAACTGCCATTGCTAACAGCTCCTCAGTAAGGGGTAGGGTTTGCACATCACTCCATCTATGCCAGGATGTTTACTGGTTTCATCTTGCGCCAGTAACCACAGTTGCTAGGAGGTGATGACTGCAACAGCCTGTTGGGGACAGAAGACAAAATTCTATACCATTCCTTCCCTAGAGACAGATTTACATGTAAAGAAAGCACAGCACCCTGGGTACCACAAACCCTGCCTCTGAAATCTTCTCATCAGTTCAGTGTTCTTAGGAATGACATAGGATAGTGGAAAGAGGGTAGACATGATACTGATATCTTGGTTCTTAGTGTTAGACTGAAATGATCTCATCCCCTCTCCAGGGCACAGTGATTTTTTTAACACTTAATTGCTCCAAGCAAGAAGGCCTTTATAGATCTCTGGAAACTTCTGTCTTAAATGAATGGCTGCAATGTTGCTTCTGGCCAGCATGAGCCATTGGAACTCATGGCCCAGCCAACCATCAGTATCCCTTGTCGGCTCCAACAATTCTAATCAAAGCAGAACAGCTAGATAAACGGGAAACCCAAACACCGTTCAGAAATGCTGTCAACTGCTTCTCTGCTGGATTGATAGCTGCTGCAGCTTGTATGCGAGCATCCCCAGGGTGGGAGCAGACAGTTTCTCCTAAGACAAGGTCCCTACCCCCAACACACACCTAATTCACAAATAATTTCAGAACATAGCACTTGCATCCAGATAAACCAAACCAAATAAACAACTGGACTGGCAAGATGGCTCATCAAGTAAAGGTGTTTGCCACCAAGCTTGTGGACTGGCATTCAGTCCCTGGCACACACCTGGTGGAAGAAGAGTGTGGATCTCACAGGTTGTCTGCTGACTTCCACACGTGCTCCATGGCATGAGTATGCCCCTACACTGGCTGGATGGATGGAGATAGATGATAGATAGATAGATAGATAGATAGATAGATAGATAGATAGATAGATACATACATACATACATACATACATACATACATACATACATACATACATAGATTGATATACATACAATACATACATAGATTGATACATAGATACATAGATAAATGATAATTTAAAAGCCTTTCTGCAAACCAGCACAATGTTCATGCTTCTAGATTCCTCTCTTCACTGCCTCAGGCACACACTATCCATACAGGGTCGATAGACTCACCTTTGAATGCCCAGCCCAGGACCTCCTTAGGGAAGGCTTCCTGATGTCACCTTCTTCCTTCCTTGTGACACATAATCTCATAAGGTGTTTAATACTTATTCCTCTGCTTCCTCTCTTCACCTCCCTCTCTACACCCCCTTTACACACGCATGCACACCACACACACACACACACACACACACACACACACACACACACACCTCCTCAGCAAAGTGTGCTGAAGAGATCAGGCCCATTCAGAAGATGCACGTGTTTGTGTTTTGACATTCTATTTGAGTAAATGGTTGCACAGTGAGGAACCGTATGAAACGCCACCGAGTTTTACACTTTAAAGTGGTTAATTGCATGCTATGTGAATTTGCTTTAATTTTTTCCAAATAAAAGATGAGAGTTTTAAAAAATGATAGCACAGCTTTACACACGCTCCGGCGTGCTTAAGAAATGAAGAACCACACAGAAACTGAGGTACCATTGGTGTCTGGCCAGGATAAGGGCCTGGAACCTGCTGAGGAAGTGGGCAGGAGGAGCGGTATGGTCAGGAACTGTGGTGTGGTGGGAGGGAGGCTGTGCAAAATGGGCCCAGGAGTCAGAGGCGGATGTGACTCATCCTTCGCATCCATCCAGATTAAACAGGCAGCAGCTGTCAGAAGGAGACCTGTACTGCTCAGCTCCATCCTTAAGGATGTTGGAGAGTTTTCAGTTCTACTTGATACCGTGCTTTTCAGGGACGAAACCTCAAACTGGGCCTTGGCTATCATCCCCCACACACACACACATGCAAAATGCCAGGGTGCACTGATTATTTTAGAACAACCATTAAAGGGGGGAACAGCTGAATACCACTTTCATAATCATCTTAATAATCACTCTAAGCTGTTCTATAGAGGAAGAAACCCAGGACCAGGGAAGTCCTCTTGTATGTCCAGCCACACATGTAGGAGCAGACTCCAAGTGCATTGCTATATAGAGTTTGGGTCCCATGTCACTCCAGAAGCGTGTGTGTTGAGGGCTTAGTCCCAAGTGAATCAATGTTTGAGGCTGGGACCTTAGGGAAGGGACTGGTCAGAGGGTTCTGATGCCATCCATGATGGATACATACACTGACAGTCTTTGGGAGGTGGTGGAAACTCAGGGGTTCGGAACCTCATTGAAAGGAGTGATCTTGGTGCTGTGTATTATCCTGCTTCTTCTCCTCTTTTTTCTTCTACTGGGCAGTATCTTTGAGGCACATGAGCTCACACTGCCTCTGCCAGCTAGGAGTACCAGCCTCGAGCCTGTGCCTTCGTGCTGGTGGCAGGCCTCCACCGGAGAGCAGCTGTCCTCTCATCCCGGTGTCACAGTGTAATTGGCTGTGGTTGTAGAGTATTGTCTTTATTGCTTTTAACGGCCCCATAGCCACTGATTGCCTGCGCTGATAGCTAATTTAATTTCTGTCAATACAGCACTGAGTGGCTTTAAAAGAACCGTTATCCACCAGAGTGGTTCAGAAAGGATGTGAGAGGTGGCCACATGGCCATGCTCTCAGATTTAGGTCATGGAGTGCTCAACACTTTCTGACCTCAGAGGTGACATGCCCACCCGCTCCATCTGCAACTGTCTCTTGGGGACAGCTGAGGCCTGGAGAGGCTTGGGGTTCTGCTCTAATGCCCACAGTGAGTAATGACCTCCCTGATATGAGGAGTTCTTGCCCCTCCTATCTCGAGGTCTCACTGTTCCCAGAAGGACCTGTATGTTGGATTATGCATCTGTGTTTAGCTTCCCTCATTTCCGCCACACATGCAGGGGCACCGTACAGGCTGCTGGGGGCACCATTCCCACTGCACTCTGATCAGCCAGCCTACCACCCTCCTTCTTAACTCTTCTGCCCTTGAGACCCAGGGAGAGGGGAAATTGGGGGTCTTCCATGAACTCTCCATGCCCCTCCCCATGGTACCCAATCCACTGATCTACCTGGAAAGAAGTCCTTCCAGACTTTCACAGCCTGACTTCCTCTATTGAGATTATGGCTGCTCTTCTCTGGGAAGCAGCCCCATCCACTGCATTCACTCATTCAACAGACCTTCAACTACCCATGAGCCTTACCCTCTGCAGACACCTTGGTTAGTACAGGGATAAGATGGCCAGTACAGTGAGATGTAGCCCCACCATCATGGGACTGAAGATCTCCACAGAGAGACAGATATCCAACAAAGCAGAGAAGTTGAACATCTCTGTGGGGAGAAGAAACTGCTAAGAAACCAGCATTGGTGCCTTAGTTTGGCTGGAGGAATGTAAAGTTGGCTTCTCTTTCCCATGACTACTTGTGCCCAGCTTGCCAAATGCCAAAATAACCATGATTGTGTGTGAGAAGTTTTGTAGCAGCAAACCAAGCCAGAACTCAGAATACGCTGAATAGGACCTCTCCTCTCTTTATTGAAACATCATCCAAATTAACACTGACAATAATCAATATCTTAATCAATGGAGACTTGTAAAAAGCAGCTGGAAAGTGTTTTTTCAATAGTGGTGGCCTCTCTCAGACATTTTCAAGATTTGTTAGCAGCCTGTCATTGAGATGTCTACCCATTGTCCCATTAATCCATTTATTTACACATTCTTCTTCCTATTCATTCATTTAACTACCAAACTCCTTATTCATCTACCCAGCAGTCCATCCATCCATCCATCATCCATCCACCCACCTAGCCATCCAACCATCATCCATCTATCCATTCATCCATCCATCCATCCATCATCCATACACCCACTCATCCATCCATTATCCATCTATCATCCACCATCTATCCATCCATCCACCCACTCATCTATTCACCTATCCATCCATCATCCATCCACCCACCCATCCATCCATCATTCATCCATCCACCTATCCATCATCCATTCGTCCATCTATCCTCTCTATCTTTCCATCCAGTCATTTAACTACCCTACTAGTCATTTATATTCCCAAAACTCATCTCCCTATTATTCAGCCACCCTTCCATCTTCCTATATTTTCACCTAACTGCCCAGGTCATTCACTCATCTGCCCACTCTTTCATCCATTCATTATCAGTTCACCCACACAGCTCTCATTTATTCACTCTTCTTTCCATCCATTTATTATTCAGTGTGAATTTACCAATTCCTTGCTAGGCCAAGCTCTGTGTGAGATACTCAAGTGGTTTAGAGGATAAAGAAATTGTGAGTGGTGTGTCACAGGCTGACTCATGTCCTCCAGAAACCCTCTGTCCATCCCTGCAGCAATCCCCCTTCACTCCCCAGGCAGGGTTATGTCCCCTACTCCAATTCTATGAAGGCTCCCCTCTATCCACTGCAAATATCTATTGTAAACAGTATTAATTTTACTTAAATGCTTTTGTCTTTCCACGAAGCTGCAAGCCCTATACCTCCATGTCACCATCCTATCCTAGTGGGTGGTACGTTTGCATGCTCGCTCGTTGAATGAAGGAGTGGACATAGACTGAGGCAGAACTTGCACAGGTAATAACAGAGGAGGATGTTTGCTGAAGGGCATCCAGGTCTTGAAGCTTCACTGTCAAGAAGTTTGTTCCCTTCACAGAATGACAGGGGGCATTCCAAACACAGGGAAGGCTGAATGCAGATGCAGTGAATATTTAAAAAAAAAAAAAAAAGTCAGGATTCGATAGAAAACCATCTCTGTCGACTGGACCCAGTTCTGGCTGTTCGGGAAGGTTCAGGACAGGAGACTGCAAAGACCTAATGCAGCTCAAGCCACAAGTCAAAGGCATTATCTTTTCAAGCAGCTAATTTGTGTTTAAAATCCCAGCTCTAAGTCCAATTACCCATTGGGTGAAAGGGACTGGAAACCATTCACATGGATGCTGTGTGTTCCTGTTGGTGATTGCAAGTAACAGGAAGCCTACAACGATACTGAAAACAACATTCCCAAAACGTGCACGATGACTCAGTCTCCTACAGCAATGAATGCTTCCTGTCACTGAGAGAGAGAGAACAAATCTGGTACACACTAAGAAGTTGCAGATAAGTTCAGCAGCCTACCTTGCTTGATTGGGGGACTTCATCAAATGGACTAAAGGAAGAGACCTTTTCAACTCAAACCCAAGTTACTGACAAATAAGACACAGAGTTTGGCCTCTAAGGCTCTTGGTGACACTAGCTGACTGTTTAAGGCACGGACCCTTGTGTGTGCTTCTGTTGTGCTTGAGTTCAATACGAAAGATTCAGGAGCTGACCTGTGAATGATTTGAAGGCTGACTGCATATGAGGCATGAAGTAACTCCTAGGGGTACCAATACAGGGCTTTATAAAGATTTATGATGTACACATACCCTATGAAATTTTTACCTGTAGGGAAGTACAGTTTGGATATAAAGTACTAAATGTCAACTTGTGTAATAGTCTATAATATCCTTGGAAACAGTGCAGCAGGGTCAGGAGTTGGAGGCCAGCCTGAGGGCCAAAGGGAAGTTGCCATCTCTTTAATATCTATGATATATGATGAGGTTAATGCAACCATAGAAGGGGAACAGAGAAAAGCTGGGTTCGGGGCTGAGGTGCTTCACAGACCCATCTCTTCGGCTCTTATGTAAAAGTTCGTTGGTGTCAAACTCCAATGGACAGTGTGTGTGTGTGTGTGTGTGTGTGTGTGTGTGTGTGTGTGTTTTGGGGGAAGGTACTGAGGACTGGGGTTTTATGTTGTATTATTTAGTGTTCTCTAAAGAAACAGAACTGACAGAATAGATGGGAGTTATTTGATTGGCTCACAATATACCATCTGGCTAGTCTAACAATGGCTGTCTCATGCTGGAAAAGATGAGAATCCACAAGCTTCTTGGCCCACCAAAGCTGGTGTCTCAGCAGTCCCCTTCCAGTCCTGGAGGCTGGGATGATTCTTGGAAAGATGCTGGCTTTCGGTCTCTATTAAAAGCTGAAAGATGCTGGTTCTGACATCAGCAAAAAATGGATGCAATCGCAAGAGTGAGGGCAAGCAGGCAAATGGCGACAGTGACCATGAAATTTCCTTCTTCTTATCTGAGCTGCCACCAGAAGGCGCAGCCACAATGATGGTCTTCTCACTCCAAATAATCTACCAAGATGATCTCTCATGGGAGTGTCTAGCAGCTTACATTTTAGTTGATTCCAGATCCAGGCAATGTCTCATGGAAGATTAGACATCACAGATGGCTTCTGGCTAGAAGAACACAGAAATAAGTAATATCAACTTAGGACATCATGTTGTAAAAATTTCCCAAGGCACTCCTGGAAGACAACTTGCTATTAACATGTCAGCCCTCACCTGTGCTGCTCCCTGTTCTCGGAACTCAGACTGGTGTTCAAATAGTAGCACTGTACATTAGCTCCTGAGACTTGGTACTTAGGACAACAGGAAATCTTCAACAACCAAGCCATGAAACTAGCCTAGAATCTCACCAACAAATATATGGCTAATGGATATGTGGTTTAGATAACAGGAGTGCTGTTCAGCCATGAAGAAGAATGGAGTTGTGTCATCTGAAGAAAAATGGGTAGAACTGGAAATCATCATGTTAAGCAAAGTAAGTCAGATCAGGAAAGACAGCATCCAATATTTCCTCTGAAATTTTTGGATTAAGAAGGAAGACAGCATAAAAGGGGGGCTATTTGATGGTAGAAAGCAGATCAGCAAAGGAGAAGGGGGAACAAGAAAGTTATTAGGAGTGAGTATATTCTGAGCACCTGATACACACGTGAGATGGTGTCATAACAAGTCCTGCTATTTTATACAATTAACACACCAACAAGGACTTTAAACCTAGGTATTTTTCAAACAGTTCTAGAGACCAAAACTCCAGAGCTATAGCGTGACCTGGATAACACTTCACTGAAGGCTCTCCCCATCTCCAGGTACAAGGAGCCCCAGCAGCCTGCTGATGTCATACTTATCAGCCACTATCTTTGCAGGGCTCCCTCCTTCATGCCTCTATGCATCTTCCTAGCTCCCAGATACCTCCCTCTTTTCTTTCAGGTGGACATCCATCCTCAGGTTGAGGGAATCCCACAAATCCAACATGACCTTGTCTTAAGCTCCTTGGCTGAATTATCCCCTATTGGATCTGACCTTAAGCAATGGAATCTGTGATCCAGACATGTCTTTCTTTTTAAGAACATGAAAATGGCAATTCTTTAATCTCTGAAAGCCTCGAGGATGAATCTTGACTGTCCATTCTATCCTGATAAACCTTTCTAGTCTCCAAGACACCTCTTTATAGACTCTCTCAATGTAGAGGTAAGATTAGTTCATGGCCCAGCTGGTCCTGTTCCATACGACCCAAGAGTGACTTATGTGGGCACCTGGGAAAGCCCCAGGAAAACAGAATTGGTTGCACTGATCTAGAGGCTGTGGTGAGGGCCTAAGGATGTAGGTGGCCATCGTTTCGCAATCATGTGGTGACAAGTATGAGGCTGAAGCTCACTAATGAGTTCAAGAAGGCATCACTGAGCACCAAAGCCATGACCACCTTTGTTCATCTTCAGATACCATCTCTCTTCTTCACTTAGCCATGACTAGCTGAAGATTCTCTAGTACTGAATGCACTCTTAGCTATTTCAAAACCCAGCTATAAGGTTCATAGACAGAGGAGCCAGTGAAGTAAACAAAGAACCTGTGCTAGAACACAGAGTAGAGTGATATTCCAAATATTCTGGAAGCCTGGGGAAGAGAGGTTGTGAAGGAAAAAATATGGTTTGGGGTGATGTAAAGTGAACAAGCTGTATTGACTTATGGAATAGGATGGGGGAGGGATGAGGCTCTGGGAAGGGAGAGAGAAAAGTTAGGAAGGGGAAGAATATGGGAAGAGGAAGTGAGAGGTCTTGCAATGGGGAGTGGAGGGGAGATCATGAAGAGTAGGGTAGACATCATGGGAAGGAGAAAGGAAGTCATAAAAGGGTTGGAAGGGAAAGATCATGGTAGAAAGTCCATGGAATGGTCAGGGGCATGGGAGGATGGAGAGAGATCCTGGGGGGAGAGACGAGTGGAGAGTCTGTGGAAACGTGGCTCATGGGTGAGAGAAGGAAAGGGAAGGTTATGGGAGCGAGCAGATCTAGGCATAGTTACCCATTGGGCAGATAGACAGCTTCCACACACAATTGAGATGCTTAGAGAATGCAGGAAGTTCCCAAAGAGGGCAGAAAGGCTGAACTGGGGCACAGGTTTTGGCATGAAGAAGAACGGATACCTTTCTTAGAGTCAAGAGGGAAAGATAGGAAAGACATAGATGATCCAGGTGTTGGCAGCAAGTAGAGGGACTTGATGGGCCAAGGAAAAAACCGCTGAGAATAAGGGGCAGGGCTTGAGGGTCCTGTGTAGCTCAGAAGAGTGACACCTCATGGGCACAAGGACAGTGATTAAAGGAACAAAGGAATCTTTCAGTAGGGCAGGGGAGATGGTCCTTCATCCTTCATCTCCTCAATTTTCCACCAAGCAGGTAGGAAGTGCACCATTCTGCCCTCTCTGAAGCAACCTCCTGTCAGCAACTGGCAATATTTGTATCTCTTGCATAGAAAAAGAGAAATTACGGGCAACTGATGTGTGTTGTGACATCTATCTTCCTGGAGGGAGAGAGAGAACTCACCAGTGACAGAGAGACCAGACAAATACCCCGTCTTTCTTCATAAGTGAAGATGAGTGTCATAACAGAGTCAGCCGTGGCCTTCAGTCAGCGAGTGCATGCCTGCCATCCAGTGAGGCACGGGCTTCTTCAGATAACTGTTAGAAAAATAAAAGTACTTGAAAAGTGAATTCGGCCGTCAGTGCAGTAATATATGGGTGGAGGAAATATCACCTGGAAAGATCTCTTGCCTGATTATATATTGGTCTCATCTGCAGCTCAGGCAGGCGAGGATGCTTTTATTTATGTCTGTGTATTTGTGTGCATATATGTTTAATATTTCAGAGATGGGGGTGGGGAGTGCCATTTCCAGATGGCAATCCAGTTTTTCATTGCAGATGGAGGTAGCCAGAGAAGGCACAGGGACCCACAATTTTATGATACAGCTTCCTCTTGACTTCCTTTCCACCTAAAAACTACTCTACACCCAACCCATCACCATATAAGTTGGGGGCAGGTCCCAGGGTGGCAAGAAGAAAACCAGTAGCCAGTCTGGTTTCTAGAAACTCATTGCCCATGTCATGCAGCCTGTCAACTGTCACTGTGATCTGTCTGACTGAAGAAAGTGATGGGGACAGAGGATGATGCTTACAGAACAGCTGGGGGGCGGGGAGAGTGAAATAATCATGCTCACAACAGGTCTAAGTTTTGGATGGATTCAAACAACATCTCTTTTGGGGCTCTGTCATGAGACACTACTCCTGGGGAGATGGGAACAAATATCTTCTCACCCCAGATAAGGAACAAATGGTAGACCAGAGTAAGGGACACCACTAAAGTCCAACTTGGTAAACCAGTGAGTGTGGGGTAGGGAGTGTTTATTGACAAACGTGTGGGTAAGGAGTTTCTCACAGAAGCCTAGAGGACTCAAGGACAACTACATCACCAAAGCCCATTCCAGTATGAGTGATAGCTCACAAGATCTGTCCTTTCCAGTTAGCTCAGCTGGCCTGTGTGTCTCTCAGTAATTCTTATTGTTTCTCTACACTTGGTGGAGGGAGGGGGTCTAGTGAATCTGGACAGCTTCAGGAACTTCCTGAAGTTACTGAGTTGTTTACTTTCTGTGTTTAAGGAGCTTCCCTGCAGGATGCTGTATAAGAAAGCTATGACAGTCTTCACACAGCACCAGGAGCTATTCATTCTAGTGGCCCATTTGTATGACAGTAAAACTTTATAAGCACAAGTTGCACAGGCCAGCTTCACACTCCAGTTCTAGTGTGCTGTTCCTGCTTTAATACCCAACTCCCAACTCTTCAGGGTGACCATCAGTGACCACTTAAATTTGTCCCACCCTTATCAAGACTTCCTTTTGTTTTCCCCAATTTCCCAAGAATATGTTTCAGCCTTAATTCACCAATTCCACCTGAGAACCCCATCTTCTCTGGCCTTCTGGCTCTTCAACAGGAATACCCCACTTCCATGGCTCCTTCCAGAAATCTGACTGTCCTGTAGATTGTTCCAAGCCAGCTTCACTTGCTTTACTACTTGCCACACCCCACCATCTCCACACATAGAGGTCCCCACTTCTCACTATATGCCACCCAACCAGACTCTAACAGCCCCTTCTGCTTTGCAGTTCTGCACATAACATACTCATAAAATGTCCATACCTGTGGTACTTGATGATAACTGACCTCTGCACTCTCTACCTCCAGCACTCACAGCACAGAGTAGGTGCCTTGTACCATCTGACAAATGAGTTCGTGATTTTTTTTTTTATATAGTCTAGATGACCTTTAGAAGAGTGAGACCATGAAGAGCTATTCATAAGTCATGCAAACACCACATGCTGGGTCCCCTGTGCCAGCCTGAAGTTCATCACCACCCACTGTGAGCCTCACTTATTCCTCTTCTAAAAGGCATGATCTTGATCCTTCAGGGCTGTACAGACAAGAAAATACCTTCTAGGATCAGTCCCTAGAGCTGTTTATCTTCTCTGATTTTATCAATGAGTGCTGTGACCACACATAACTGCCTCTCCAGTGCCAGCCCCTCAGAGGATGCCTACTGATTGTGTGTGGGGGTGTCAAAAAACAACTTGTAACAGTTGGTCCTCTATCATGTAGGGCCCAAGGATCAAACTCAGGATGCCAGGCTTAGCAGCAAGCACCTGCATCCTCTGAACCACCTTGTCAATCCTCTACTGATATTCTTAATGGTCCAGTATATTGTGTTAGAATTTACTGCCAATAAATACTTGAACTGTTATTAGGTTTCTATAATAATTAAATCCAAGCAATCTCTTTAAATGGAGATCAAACTGTTTACTCATGACTGTGTGTCCCTTTTAAACTTTTCTTTATGGTTTTGGTGACCTGTTCTTTCCAGAGTCATAAGGTGAAATGATTTAATGTCGAGTCCACACAGCTTCTTCAAAGGGAGATAGAAAATTGTACTTTCACCGAAGCCTGACTCCAAGCTAAATTTGCTCCAGATACCAGCCCTGCCCTGCGTTCCTGTTTTTTTTTTTTTTTCAATACTCATAAATCCATAGGTGATAAGTCCCCTCTTCTAAATAATATTCTCAGGGCGAGTAGCATTTTCTTAGAAAGGACTCATCCTCTGCAGACAGTTCCTGTGACCCTCAGAATCTGTTAAAGTCAAGAGCTCTGCAGAAACTCATCCAATCACAGAGTGCACTGAATTTTGACATTCACATAATCATATATAATAAGAAAAGTGAACACAGGACATAGAAACAGACCGAGTACTGGGCTCATTCTGTTAAGAAAGAAAGAAAAAGAAAGAAAGAAAGAAAGAAAGAAAGAAAGAAAGAAAGAAAGAAAGAAAGAAAGAAAGAAAGAAAGAAAGAAAGAAAGAAAGAAAGAAAGAAAGAAAGAAAGAAAGAAAGAAAGAAAGAAAGAAAGAAAGAAAGAAAGGAAGGAAGGAAGGAAGGAAGGAAGGAAGGAAGGAAGGAAGGAAGGAAGGAAGAAAGAAAGAAAGAAAGAAAGAAAGAAAGAAAGAAAGGAAGGAAGGAAGGAAGGAAGGAAGGAAGGAAGGAAGGAAGGAAGGAAGGAAGGAACTAAGGAAGGAAGGAAGGAAGGAACTAAGGAAGGAAGGAAGGAGGGAAGGAAGGAAGGAAAAAAGGAAGGAAGGAAGGAAGAAAGGAAGGAAGGAAGGAAGAAAAGAAAGAAAGACACCCCAGGAACCATAGACAGTGTGAGATGTTCAGAGTTTGTCTCTTCTTCTGGAATAATCTGTAATCCAGTCAAGAAATACTCAACTCTGTTCTGTGCATGAATATCCTTCAGCAGAGGTCAGGGCTCATCTTTAAAGCAGGAAAAGATGCAATCAGCTCTAGCCCAGCACTGGGTAGTCCATAAGGTACCTAAGGCTACCAGGTTCCTTTCTTGCTCAATCCAGAGCCCTCCCAGAAGAGGCTGTGACACTGCCCCATCCCACCAGTGGGAATAATACCAGATATGAAATAAGAACATCTATGCTTTGAAATGAATCCTAGGATCACCAACCCATAGTGGTACCACCTATGGGGGCTGTGTCACTCCCCCAAACCATGGATCCCTAAGAAAATCCCATACAGGCTTGCCTACAGCCCAAGCTTATGAAGGCATTTTCTCAGCTGAGACTCCATCTCTCTGATGTCGCTAGCTCATGTCAAATTGACATTAAGCTAGCCAGAGCTGATGCACACTAAAATCCTACCATCCCTATAACAACAGAAACTTGTGATCCGATTATCCTGAGGACATCAACCCTGCTTGGCTGGCATTAGGTTATGGTCAAAATGTAATCAGGGAAGAGTCCCCTGTGGTTCTAGACGCATCTTTTCACTTGACTTTCTACTTTCTAGAGGCTTCCAGTATTGCTTGGCTCATGACCCCTATTGCCTCTTAAAGCCAGCCATGAGGTGTCTCCAGATCTGTCCAACTCTGAGCACCTCATCCCACTCTCTTAGCCCCCATCAATGTTACTCTATAGGAACTAGAGGATGGTATTGCATCCTTCTGAATAACACATGAGCCCCTTCCCAGGATCCTCAGTTACCCTGATAAGTTCTCTACTATGGCAGAGTCCATGCACATGGTGTGAAGTATTAGAATGTAGATTTCATTTTGGTGAAAGAGTTTATCACTCTGTGTGTTTGCTTCTTTATCTTCCTACAAGAGCTAAGAAACTTTTACACCCTCAGATTTTCTAGGCTGGAGGAAGAGCTGACATTACATGTCACAGACAGGACTTGGAATATGAGGTGATAGGGTGGACAGGCAGAGTCAGGCAGATGCCAGCCAGACTCCACTCCAGTATTGGAAAAGGGCATGGAGCCACAAGGCTAGCCACGGAGTTCTCGGCTCCGGTGGAAGGACTGCCCTCAAACAGGAGCCTCACATTTCCCTTTGTCCCTGAGTAGAGCAGGAACTTCCTCTAAGCAGGACAGAAGCCACTGACTAGTCAATGGGTTGAGGTCACCTGGGCCCCATGATCCAGCCGGGTGCAGCACATAGCCAACAACCGGTCAGGTTCCACACAATCCATGCCTAGAGTTATGGCTCCAACATGTCCCGAAGAGGAAGGATGTCAGGAACTAGATAGAGCTTGGAGGAAAGATAAGAAAGGGTACGGGAGGGAAAGAGAAAAGAATAGGGTAAGAGAAGGGAGAGGAGGAGAAGGAAAGAAAGAAGAGACAGGGAGGGAGGGAGAGAGGGAGGGAGGGAGGGAGGGAGGGAGGGAGGGAGGGAGGGAGGGACGGAGGGACGGAGGGAGGGAGGGAGGGAGGGATAAAAACCAAGAGGGAACACCTTGACTGAAAGAAAGGAATCCTGGCACACAGGTGCATTTGAGCTCGCTAAATGAAACCCACTTGCTCTCTGCAGTGAGAGAGCACTCAGTCACAGCATCCTTAGACCTGTTCAAAGAAAGTCTCTGGAACATCAGGGTATAAGTTATGCATTCTTAGACACATCTCACACCTGGAAGCACACTTGTGCCAGATGTCAACGCCAAGAAAAGGAGTAGGGGGACAGGGGAGCTCAGGGGAGCTGTGCTGGGCTGGTTTTGGTTTTTTGTGTTTGTCTGTTTGGGTGGTCAACTTCATACAAACTGTGGCCATCTGAGAAGAAACCTATTTGAGAAATGTCCCCGTCAGATCAGCCTGTAGTCACAGCTGTGAGGTATTTTCTTGACTAATGATTTATGGGGTCTGGGGGTCAAATAACTGTGGGCAGTGCTACCCCTGAGTGGTCCTGAATGGTACTTTAAAAAGCAGCCTGAGCAAGCCACTAAGCAACACTCCTTCAAGGCCTCTGCTTCAGCCCCTGCCTCCAGGTTTCCAGGCTGGATTCCTGTCCCGACTTCCTTCAGTAAAAGAGTGTGACTGGAGGTTTGTAAGGTAAAATTAAACCCTTCCGTCTCCAAGTGGCTTTTGGACACGTCCTTTACCACAGCGACAGAAACCCTGACTGAGACAGGAGTCCAAAGGCAAACGCATTAGAAAGACACCTTGACATTGAACCAACTGTTTGTCTAGGTCCTGAGATCTTCACTACCCTCTCAGAAAAGGAACTTGAGGGGAGGCTGTAAAGACCCCTGGTGCCTGCAGACTGTGGGCTGGAGGTTCACACCAGTGCGAGGTGCAACTTCCCTGCAGTACTTTCCAGAAAACATAAACCTCAGATCTGAAGCATCTGTCCTTCTCCTTGTATATGTCAAAATGTAATTGGCAACGGTCGGGGTTTGTTGCTTTTATTGCTTTTAATAGCTGTATAGCCACTGATTGCCCGAGCTGATGGTTAATTTAATTTCTGTCAATACAATATTGGGGCTGTCTGCATATTCAGACTGTGATTAACTGCCACTGAGTCCATAATACTGGCATTATTATTACTGCATTTAACTACCTCTCGGGAGAAGACAAATTAAATTATGTTGAAAATACTGTTGATTATCATTACGGACTTATTTGTAGAGCACAATTACTGGTGTGTTGTAAAATAAATCAAATTTTTTATCATCTTAGTATAAATTACTCTAGAGGGATGGAGAGAGGAGCCTGCAAGGGTGCGGGCCACCTTGTACAAGTCAGTGGAGCACCCGATTAAAATAATAATCATGCCCACACAGATGTAATATCACAGTTTAGTAAAGAGCTATTTCGTGACCACAAGTGCTCTGGAGATTGTGAAATGCAGCCGGTTTCAGGTGGGTTGTTATCTGTGGAGAAAAGTGCAGGTAGAGGCCCAAGGATGAATTATCCTTGGACTATGACTCGGATTCAGTCTAAAGTCACCATCTGGGTAATTTGAGAATGCGAGGTAGCTTTAAGAACACAGTTAAACATTAATGGCTTACACAGGATCCTGGCTTAGCCTCTGCAATTTTCTTACAAGGTTCCCTGTTGTGTTACACCACCCTGGAAGTTAGGTCAAGCCCATAGGATCAATGGGGCATAGTCTGTCACTCCTGCAACTCCAGGAACAGAGAGTTCCAGACAGTGAACTGAGACCTCTCAGGGCCAGACTCACCATTAGAGGCTGGAATTCTAGCATAAAGGCTGGTCTCAAACTCACTGGTAAGAGCTGGTGAAGATAGTAACATTGCATGCATACCCTTCCACCGGCATTTTGAGAAATTCCTATACTTTTAATTAACTAGGTGGATTGAACAGTTGAGTGATTTGAATAAGAAATATATACCAAGAGATATAAGGCACAGGGATGTGGGGGTAAAGTGGTAGCCAAGAGATCTCACAAAAATCTGGCCCTGCCAGACCGGCCATGAGACTGTACTCAGGTTGGAAGATGGGGATATCTCATTTCCAGAGTTTGGTTTATGTGTGTTTGCACAGCACTATCACGGAGTTTGTAGCTCAGGACACAATCCTGCCCAGGTCACCATCAGACTCTCTCCTTAGACTCAAAAAACTAAAAGCAGAGCTACTCTGTCTGAGGAGCTTAGGAAGTGACTCACAGGCTCAGCTAGAATCAGAAGAATCTAGTGCCTTAGGAGTTGAAGTCACTATGCCTTGTTCACATGGAACCAACTGGGAGGCTATCTTAGGGCACTTTGGCCCTTTCTGAGCTAGCTACCATAAGAAGGGGTCTGTCCTTGGAGCCTATGATTTTTCCCTCTCAACCATCAACTAACTATTTTTTTAAAAAGGGAAGAAAAGGAGGAAGAGGAGATGAGAGGGAGGGAGAGAGGGAGGGGAGAGAGAGAGAGAGAGAGGGAGGGAGGGAGAGAGAGAGAGAGAGAGAGAGAGAAAGATCTCAAAATAAAGCCCTCCCTGTTTTGGAGGGTATATGGCATTGGAGAAGCCCACTCAAGCAGCTCACTGTTTCAATGTTAGCTGAGACCCATCTCAGAACACAGGCTACCACACTAGCCACTCCTATACCCTCCCCAAACTCTCTCAAATATATGACCTCTTTTTTCTTTAATTGTAGTTATCCCTCCTCCTCCTCCTCCTCCTCACCCTCCCCCCTCCTCCTCCTCCTCCTCCTCCTCCTCCTCCTCCTCCTCCTCCTCCCTTTAGTTGCATTTAGTTCCTTGTCAGGAGGCTGGAGGCCCCATGAAGTTCCCCCCTCTTCCAAGGTAGATGCTTATTGGTATGCCTTTGTTTGGGTCTCCTTCAGGCAGCCATGTTTATGAGGTATCATGAGTGACACCTCCCTACCATTAAAGGTTTGTGCTTTAACTTTGAATCCATTTTAGTTTGGGGATGCTCTGGGTTTTCCATACGATTGCATGAATAACCAGAGCAGATGGTATTTATAGGGCAGTGGCTCCACCCTACTCTATGATTAGTCCAGAAGACAGAAATTAGTCAGGGAGGGCAGGGACCCCACAGCAGCAGTTTTGAGGAGACCCCTCCTTTATGGAGGCCAGGGATGTCAAAAGTGAACTCCAGTTGCTACATCTTCATGATGTTCTAAACCTACATCCCTCCCTAGAGGCAGGAGACACCTGGACACCTCATGGTTGGCCAACTGGACTGAACCAGCTTAACCCCAACACCATACCACACTCCAGTGTTAGCAATGAATCCTTTTGAAGGACTAAGACTAACAGCCCCATGGCACCGTATTTCCTGGGATGCTTCCTGCTACACGGGAGCTCTGCCCTCCCTCTCTCTGTCTCTTCCTCTCTACTTCTCTCCTTTCTCCCTCTTCTCTCCTCCCACCCCAGTAGGTCTGTAAGAAACTGCTCTCTAAAACATATCCCCTTTAGTCTGTGAATTCTCTTCTTCAAATTTACAAAACAAGAACTCAAAAGCATCCCCCACCCATATGTGTGACAAAAGCTCCCCCATTAGTGAGAGTCATTTAGTTGGGTTCTATCATGATTTTCTAAGAACCAGCTCTGAATGTGAAGTGCCTGTCTGAAACACGGGCCAAGATGCAGGGGAACTTGTGACATAGTAATGCATTTCTCCCTCCACATCAGTAACTCTTACCCTTTGAAATAGCAGTGTTCTTTATCAAGTGCAATCCTACCCTGCCTCCTCTGGGCCCTGTAGTAGCTTCTCACATTTCCCTCATGTTATCACCGGTGTTGTCACCGCTATCTTCCCTGGACTAGAAGCTTCCTGAAGGTTGACTTTGTATCGTTTCCCCCTAAAAGAGAATCTGGCTCAGAGAAGAACACAGAAAACATGGGCAGAGTGAAAGCAGAGAAGAGATCCATGCAGCGGGTGTCACAGAGGCAATGCTGACTGCAAACAGGACCACCATGGCTGCTACATAGTCTTCATTCATTCATTCACTCATTCATTCTATAGAATTTTAAAGATATTTATTTTTAATTGTGTGTGTGTGTGTGTGTGTGTGAGAGAGAGAGAGAGAGAGAGAGAGAGAGAGAGAGAGAGAGAGAGAGAGAGAGAGAGAGAGCACACATAAGAGTATGTGCTCACACAAGCCAGAGGTGTTGAATTCCATCAAGCTGGAGTTACAGCTACTTGTGAGCCATCTGATGAGAGTTCTAGGAACTGAATTTGAGTCTTCTGCAAGAGAGACAAATGCTCTTAACTGCCGAATCATATCTTCAGGCCCCCTACAGATTTTTTCCAGCCAGGTGTTTGTATGCTAGTCTCTCTTCCTGTTGCTTTGATAAAATACTCTGACAGAAGACTCTTAAGGGGGAAAGTGACTGTGGCCCACCATTCACAATGGTGGGAAAGTCAAGTCAGCAGGAGCTGGAAGCATCAGGTCACATGACACCCACAATCAGAAAGCAAAGAATGATGAGTTCCTGCTGCTACTCACATGGTTTCTTCCATTTGCAAACCTAGGGATTAGTGCTATCCAAAGTGAGCTGGTCTTCCTACAATAGTTAATTCAATTAAGACAATCACCCTCCAGCCAGGGGCTGGAGAGATGGCTCTGCAATTGTGCTCCTGCAGAGGACCAACAGGGTAGTTCACAATCATCAGTATATTACTCCAGTCCCAGAGGACTGATGCCCTCTTCTGGCCTTTGTGGGTATTACACACACATGGTGCTCATGCACACATGCAGACAAAACATTTATACATAAAAATGAAAAAGAAATAGCTAAAAAAAAATTAAAAAATAACTTCCACAACTTAACCTAGACAACCCCACCCAAGTGTACCCAGAGACCTGTTTTTTAGGTGATTTTAGCACTAGTAAAAGTGACAGTTAACATTATCACAGAAAGTCTCATAGTCAGAGCAATGCTCCTGTCTCAGCCTCCCAGGTACTGTATTAAAAGTGCATACCACCATACTCAGTTCTTTCCAACAGAATTTGCTAAGCACAAACATTCTTGACAAGGTGTGGGAGAGCACAGATGAGGCTTCCTCGTGTCACACAGTTTAGAGAAGGACATAAATATCAGAGAATCTCACAAACAATCAAAAAGTTTCCATTGGGATAGTGACAAAGAAGAGGAGAAAGAGCCATGTGACAGTGTCACATGGGAGTCAGATGACAGAATGGCAAGAAGATATTTCTATAAACCAAGCATGTCTGAGTGGATTCCCTAAAGAAACAGCCTTTAAGCTCAGATCTAAGGCTAGGCTAAGAATTTCCATGTTGATTAATCCTTCATGAGGGGTCAAGGAAGAAATGAGTGAGCACATACAGGAAGAAAGAGGAGGAGGGACGGAGAGAAGGCTGGAGGAAGGTGATATCTCATGAGCCTGGAAGGCTGGTCCAGAGAGCAAGTGAAGAGCCTCTGGTGGCAAAGAGACGTCAGCTGAAGCTTGAGGGGCTGAGATGGGCAGAGATGGGGAAAACAGGCTGGTGAGAAGGTCGTGCAGGAACCTGGTAGACAAGTTATGTGTATGGCACAAGAAGGGACACAGAGAACTTTTTAGAGAGATAAGAAACAGTTGGTACTCCTATCTGGGTGGCATTTACACAGTGTACCAAAGTACAGATTCTCTGTTCTACAGTTTTATAGTCTCTGTTATCACATTCACTAAATCTCAACTTAAAAAAATCTTCCAAGTCAGTCTGTTGGCTCTGAAGGCTGGAGAGACTGCCCTTCAATGGTAACATGGGTCTTCTGTATTGTGTGGATGGAGAAATGTTGGGAAAGAGGTGAAATCACAGGAGCAGTCTTCTCACCTCTCTACAGGTGGCTCATGACCCAGCCACTAAGGGCTTCCCTTGGAGTAGTAGATATAGAAAGTAGTCTGCCTGGGCCTCAGATCTCTCTTTCTATTCTCTAGATGTGCTCTCTCATCAATGTGTCCTACTGTGGCAGCTACTTGCAGTAAGACTAGGTGAGGAGGGGATTTCCTCGAATTGAAAGTCAGGATGAAGACATGTGATTGGCCAGCTCCTCCATTCACTCATTCACTGCTCCCCTCTTACACTTCATTCACAACCAAGACATTATCAGGGCTAGGGTAAATTTGTCACTGTGACATGCTGTCAGGATGCTTCACTTCTAGGATGTCCACAGTCATTCCCAAGAACTTCTCTCAAGTCCTCCCTGGGAGGTTTACAGTCTCTTTATTTATCTCCCTTTCCCTAGTAGCCTCTCTGTTAACTAACATCTTTAGGGAGGAAGGCTTTATTCAGGTTCACAGCTCAAGGATGCAAGGATGGTGTAGTAGGGAATCATATCAGCAAGCGCTTGAGGCAGCCCTTCCCAGTGCATTGGCAATCAGGAAGTGTAGAGAGATGATTCTGGCTCTCAGTTCATGGCACCCTTCTCATTTGGCTCATGACCCCAGTTCCTATAATGTTACCCCCACTGAGGCCCTACTTTGTTGGGATTTCCCAAATCCAGAACAATATGCTGGGTATCTCAAATAACAAATACTCCCAATGATAGATATGCTGCTTCTCTACAAGTGAAACTTCTGAGAAAAAAAAAATGAGCCAAAGAGCCATGGTACATCATACAGCCATAACCAAAATACAGAACTCATTGCAAGTGACTATTATTCAGGACATATTCAGGGGGTGGGGCTTCTTCAAGGACTAAATTCTTCCACACAGCTTTATCATTCAGTTACTCGGATGGCTGAAGGTCTACTTTCTCTTTATCCTTATAATCTAAATCTTGGCTCCATGGAAAGGTCCCCAAACTATGTTCTTCTTCCTTTCTATCTCAACCACTCATTTGCTTTCTTCATGATATGAAATTAGTCTTTGCATTTTCAAATTGTGGAAGCTTGTATTCTTCACAAGAATAGAGTGCTGTGGGTTCTAGGGTGAAGCCGACTCATGCATTCATCCTAGGCATGTATGGAGTATGTCCAGTAGGTACCTGGCTATAAAAGCTCTGTTCATGGGTTAGATGAGAGACAACAGAGAAGTGGACCAAGAGAGTGAGAGGGTGATGTGGGTCAGTATGAGGCACTGTGGGCTGTAATAAGAAGTTTCTGGCCCAGCCTTTCCAACCTAGCCCCAAGGTTCAGCCCCCTGCCACTTATCCCTAAATAATCACACAAAGATTTACATTAATTTCATGCTGATCAATCATGGCTCAGTCATATAACTTAATAATTCTTAAACTAACTCATGATTAGCCAAGTGGCTTAGTACCTTTTTCTCAGAGCAGCATCCTGGTCTTCTTTCCTTCACATTTGCTGGCATCTCTCCCTGACTCCTCCTCTTCCCAGAGTTTTCTTAGTCTGGTAGTTCTGCCCACGCTTCCTGTCTGCCTTTTGGGCAATCAGCATTTTATTAAACCAGTAGGAGGGACAATTACTTACAATGTACCAAAACATAATCCCACTACAGTGAGCTGTAGTATACATCTTTATATGTGGTGGAACAACCAAGGTTCTCCCAACTCAGGCAAACAGTGCTAAATTGGATGATCAGATGAGGGAGAGCATGGTCTTCTGGAGACATGTGAGAAGCTCATTGCTAAAGAGGACATGTCTGTTCTCCACTCTTCCTCATTCTAGAACTTTCACTTATTCTTCACTTATGTTTTGTCATTCTGTTGCCCCTCTACCATCTTTTAAAAAAAAAAACTCAAAGCTTTCTGTTTAGTGGGTGACAAAAATCAGTAAGAAGGAACTCGGGGAGACTCACATGCCAATCAAAACAAGAAGGTCCTTGATTGTCAACTGGATGAGATTGGATACTCAGCATGGAAACAAATCTCTGTAAATGGTTATCTAGATTACTGGAACCCCTCCCCCACGTGTGCATAGCAACATCCTGTGAAGTTGGGACCTGGACTAAATTAATAGGAAAAAACAAGGTGAGCAGAAGTATTTGTTGTTCCCTGCTTTCTGACTGTGAGTGTAGTTTCTAAATCTGTCTTGTTTCACCATGACAATGGACAGTAGCTCTGTAAACTGCAAGCCATACTTCATCTTCCTTCCCTAAGTTGATTTTAAGTGTTTGCTACAGCAACAAGATAAGAAACTAATACACGAGGATAAATGTTAGGAAAAATTGCTAGACTCCTTCCAAACCTGACATGGCATCCAGGGACTCCACAGGATGCTGTGTACACCACTAACACACACCTAGACACTGGGAAGTAAGTGTACACTGACTTATCCGTTTACTACATGATGTTGAAGCAAATACTTCTTCCCCATCTCGGGATCTGACATTAACATGGGTATACTTTTCTTATTATTTGTGCACCCCTGGGAATTTGCTTAAGATCTTTTCATTCTGGATCAATGAAGGAGCCCCTATAGGGAAAAAATGTCCTTGGGGCAATAGAAGAAATCACATCATAATCACAGTGTTAATTTGGAGTTGCTAGAATCATCCTCTGTTTTGTTCATGTCATATGGACCAATGCAATGCAATGACATAGTCATGGACTGAAATGTATCTTTCTGAAAGGTATGTCCACCTAGAGATAGCACAGGGGATGTTTAGTCTTTATAGAAGGAACAAAGACCTTAAATATGGACAATGGATATACAAGATGGTACAGAACACAGAAATAGATCCAGACATAATGGTTCTTGATAAAGGCACAAAGACTACGGTGGAGGAAGGACAGACTTTAATTGACACCAGGGACACCACAGAGAAATGAAAATGAACTTCACACCGGCATCAGATGTGGAGGGGATGGTAGACTTGATATGAGATATGAGGACATGAGCCATCCAGGAAAAGGGAAGAGCATTGGTGCTCTATAAAGACCTAATTGTGAACATTAAGATACAAACTTCAGGACCACCCTGGGCTCCAAGGGGAGAGTTTCTGTCCAGCCCCGTGACAGACTGAATGGGGCCAAAAGATGCACTTGAAGGCCCATGACAGAGTGTCCTGGCCTCCAAGAAGAAAGCATGTTTTTCCCCAAGCAACATGTTTTGCTGAGAAGAACCAAGAAACTCACACACAGGCCCACTCCTGACTTCGAGGAGAAAACACTGGCCCGCCTTGTGATGTCAGGTAGATGGGGCACTATTATGAGGAGGAGAGAGATACAGAATGGTTCATTTCCTCTAGACAGAGGCATAGTGGAGGAGCTGAAAGCAGTGAGAAGCAATCTGAGGTGAGTGGCCATGGTGATGTCTGGGTTCATGGCCCTGATGCAACCACAGTCTGTGTGGATGTTTGAGGCTCCTGATAATACCAAGGGCAGAGAGGATAGGATTGTATGGCTTTGGCTCTACCCCTCACTGGCTGCAACACTGGGGAGAACTGGTCCTGCCTCTTGCCTACAGAACCACTCAGGAAAGAGGGTTCTGAACCTCACCTTGGCAGAACAATAGAGCTAACCCTGTTCCCAGGGGCATGGCAAGCTGGCTCTGAGGACATGAGAATGGGAGAGCATGTTGGCCATGCCCCTCTCCTCTGCCATGAGGTCGTGTGGGGGAAAAGATGGCTTCCTCCCCTCACCCCATGACACCTGCAGCAGGTGTGGGACAAGAGATAACCCGAGGGGATGAGAAATGAATAGACTCAAGATGCACGATGTGAAAGACACAAGGAATAAATGAAAAGAATTTTTTAAAATCTCTACAGACTTGGAGGAACTATTTGCAAACCTTATATCTAATGAAGGACTAGGTATATTAACTGTATAGAGAGGCCTGGGCCTAGAGATGTGGCTCAGTCAGTAAAGCAACTGCCTCATAAGCACTGAGTCCAACTCCCAACACCACTGTCAAAAGCCAGGGGCCAGGGAGTGTATCTGTAATCCCAGTGCTTAAGAAACAAAGGCAGGAAGATCCTGGGAGCCTAGTAGGCAGTCTCGCCAAATGGTTCCTGGTTAAGTAAGAGACTCTCTCTCAAAATATGAGGTGGAAAGTGCCTGAGGAAAACACATGAGTTCAACTGCTGGCCTCCATACTCTCTCCCTCTCCCCTCTCCCTCTCTCCTTCCCTTCCCCCCTCCCTCACACACACATGATCTATCATTTATCTATCTATATATATATACACACAATCTATCATCTATCTATATACATGTTATATGCAAGCTCTCTCTCTCTCCTTAAAACTCACCAGTGGGAAAAAGACATAAGCAGACTTTTCTGTGTGCAAGGCATACAGATGACAAAGAGATGTATAAGAGATGCCCAGAATACATAGCTGTTAGGGAAATACACACTGAGAACCACAAGGACCTGTCACTGTATACCTATCAGACTGGCTAAAATAAAAATCTGTGACAACACTCAGTGTTGCCAAGGTTGTGGAGAAAATGAGTCTCCTAGATATGGTGCAAGACACTGGTTCAGCCACACCGCAAGTGGTTTGGCAGAGTCTTATAAACATGCAATTGCCATATAGTCTAGCCATTTATCACACAGGTGTGGAAATCCTGCACATCCACACTCATGGCTATTTCACCAAACCTAGTCCAAAAATCCCTCCTATGTCCTTGAATAGGCAAATGTCTAAGCATATGATGATTCATAAATACCATGATATACTTACTTGATAAAAATAAATAAACTTTGGGTGCATAAAACAATGTCCTTCAGTAAAGTTCCAGAGAATGAACAATTCCCAAAATTCTCGAGGAGAAAACACTGGCCCGCCTTGTGGTGTCAGGTAGATGGGGCGCTATTATGAGGAGGAGAGAGATACAGAATGGTATCTCTCTGTAAGGGAAAGAAATTGAGAAAGACAATTCCCAAAGCATAAATGCTGTCTAACTCTGCCCAGAGGACAGAGGATCATGGAGGTTGAGGGAGAGAGCCATGGATACCAGATGTGGGCTACGGAAGCGGAGCAAGGGATGAAGTGAATGATCTGGCAAAAAGGATCTTGTGAGAGGGGCTCTCAATGTCCTACCCAGGAATCACTGCTGATTAAAAGAGAGCTAGTTGTCTCCCTGGCTTCTGGTAGACTGTCCATGCCCCACGGGATGGCCACATATCCACATGCGTACTGTCAGCACCAGTAAGACTCACTAGTAACAACAATGAGCACATTAAGTTGGGGGGACAATGGGTTAGAGGATCCTCGGGAAAGTTGGATGGAGGTAATAAAAGGTGGATATGAACAAAATACACTGATATATTTTCCAAGATTAATAAAAAATTATGGCCAAAAAAAAAAAAAAAACGAATCTTGGAGGTTTGGAGGTTATTGTTCGAGATTCTCCAGGTGGTGGGTATAGGGACCCACATAGGTAACAAAGTTGTTCAAAACCTGATAAACACACATATATCTGCACAGAAATAAGTAAATAACAGGAGAAGTTTTAAGAGGACCCAAATACTGTGTCAAAGTTGAAAACCCAGTTTCACAATATGGCACTGTCTCAGGATGTCACCACAACAGGAAATTGGGGAAGTTGATGTGGGTTCCTCTGTAATGTATGTGAGTCTGTGATGATCTGTGACTATCTCAACATGAGAACTTTAATTTAAAAGGCAGACAAAGCCGCTCCATTTCTCAAGTTTATAAAGGTGGAGCTCTAACTGTTATGAAAGATTCCCTGACCCTGCAACTTTCTGGAGTCTTTAAAGACAGTTCAAGCAACAAAACATATCTCCACTGAAGTGAACCACATATCATCAAAAGGCACCAACTCCTTCTCCCTGATCCACATGATCAGTAAAAATTAATTGTTCTAGATAATTTTATGTTAACTTGACACAAGTTAAAGGTATCTCCAAAGAAAGAATCTCAGTTGATAAAAACGCCTCCTTAAGATCTGGTTGTAAGGCATTTTCTTAATTAGTGATCGATGGGAAAGGGCCCAGTCCATGATGGGTGATGTTATCCCTGAGCTGGTGGTCCTGGGTTCTGTAAAAAAGCAGACTGAGCAAGCCATGAGGACCAGCACTACTCCATGGCCTCTCCAGGTGCCGGCCCTGCTTCAGTTCCTGTCCTGACTTCCTTTGATGATGCACAGTGTTATGGATGCATAAGCCAAATAAACCCTTCTTCCCAACTTGTTTTTGGCCATGGTGTTTTATCACAGCAGTAGAAACCCTAAGACATGAGTACAGGACAGAAACTGGTTTATACTGGTGTTGATAGGCTATTTATTTTTACTGCAAATTAAACATATTCACTTGTTCATGAGTACACAACACATATGAGAGAAGGGAGGGGGGAGAGAAAGAGAGAGAAAATGAATGAAAACTGAAAAAGTTTTCCCTACAAACAAAACACAAAACATTAGTCAATATCTGCCTGGTGTAAACAAGTTTAGTTTTTCATAACCCCTTCTCAGGTACACAAAAGATTTGAGCAAAGTCTAGATTAAAAGCTAATTTTAAATTGTGTGCTGGGATTTAAATTGGATTTCTTTATGGTTTAGAGAATGTCAGGCCACTCACAATTCATCACAGGTATGCCAGGTTGATAGAGGAAATCCAGCAGCACCCAGCCTTCTTTCCAAGGAATAGAGTGCTTCATGTTGCCTAGGGATACAGAAGTAGCAGAGGCAGAAAGGGTGCATGTGTGCATCTAAACATGCACGTGCAAACGGACAGTAGCAGTTACGTCAGACCTCTGAATTCCAGACCCAATAAAGACCAGTGCTGGCCAAAATCAATTAAAACCAAGTGACTGTGGGAATTCACTTTAATCTTCGTAAGTGGTCAACACAAGAGCCCCACTCTACATGAACCTTCACGGAAGTGAGTGTCCTTGCATACATGGTGGTGCTTTGCCCAGATTTGGTCCGGTTTACTCACCAGAAGGAAAGGACTAAGATGAGGGAGATGGTGATCCCTGTGAGTGGTCACTCACCTGTCTCTTAGCTAGTCTTTTAGTACTGTGAAGAGACACAAGTTGACCAAGGCAACTTACAAAAGGAAGCATTTAATTGAAGCATGCTTACAGTTTTAGAGAATTAATCCATGTCTATCATGGCAGGGGGCATGGCAGCAGGCAGGCCACCATGGTGTTGGAGCAGTACCTGAGAGATTTACACCCTGATCTGTAGGTATCAGGCAGAGAGAGGGAGAGTGTGTGTGCATAACTGAGCCTGGTGTGGGCTTTTGAGACCTCAAAGCTCACCTCCAGTGGCACACCTCCTCCAATAAGGCCACACCTTCTAATCCTTCCCAAATCAGTCCATTAACTAGGAACCTGTCATTTAAACATGTAAGCCTATGAGGCCACACAGTGACTCGGTTTCCCATACTGATTTAGAGTAAACGAGATAGGGTAACTCAGCTATTCTAGAGTTCTAATGAGTTCAGATTGCCTTGATGACTGTGGGACTAGTTAGTCTAATAGGACCCTGAGAAGGAATTCATTATCTTACTGCCCGAGCTAACAGGAGGCACATGATGTGCTAATGAAACGGCCACACAGCCTGACTCAAGGATAGTATGAAGTTTTCTCAAGGTAATGTTTGAATATCTTTTACTGTGGTGTGTTTGAATCCTGGCTTTAAAATGTATATAAGGGCTTTCAGAAATAAACTCAGAGTCTTTGTAGTTCTGTACCACAGAGGTATATTCTGTGGTAATGTCTCTTTCATGTATGGTGCCTGTGACTACCTCAAACACTAGGCATGTCTCTGATGGCATGTGTTGGCAAATAGATAACCAAAGTCTTCACACTACTCGGACACAATGAAATATTTGTGTATTTCCTTCCAAAGATGTGTATTGCACACATGCGCACTTCTAGAAATGTATCTGTGTTTCTATGCATTTATAAATAAAACTAAGTGCCCTTCCAATTTCTTCAATGAGGTTTTAAAAAAATGTAGAAAAATAGCAATCATGAACTTAGCCAACATGACTTTGACCTCATTTAATTGATGCCCTAGAGACAGAGAGCCAAGCAGGGCCAAACCACACAGTGATCTGATGGCCATTTAACGGATGCCCATGCTCCTGCCAGGCTTTTACAGTGGAGGGAAGGGATGGAGGAAGCCCTGCCAAAGAAAAATAAAGCATCTGACCCCAAAGGAGCCAGCACAAAGGCTGCCCTGGTAGAAAACAAGCCATACTGTGTCAACAAACAGAAAATGAATGGGGCCTGTCATGAAGCTAGAATTTGGGGATCTTTGCTTTCCAGGCATTTTATGGCAACAACAGAGAAGCAAGGAGTGGGAATAATCTGCTGACATTGAACTGGCACAGAGGGATCTTGCTATGTAGGCCAGCCTTTCCTGAAGCCTGTGGAGCCAGCCATACTGAGCACAGGAAAAGGCACCTGCCCTTTCTGAATGTTAGTGTCGTCCTCAAATTCCTGGGTTGGAATCCTAAAGCCTAACGTGGTATTATCTGGTAAAGAGGCTTCTGGGAAGTGATCAGTCATGAGATGGAGCCCCAATGTTTAGGACTACTGTCTTTATAAAAGAAGCTGTAGCTGGGGCCTCAAGGATAGGGCACCATCAGGAAAGTGTTTGCCTTACAAGCAGGAGGACTTAACTTTGATCCCAGAGCCCAGATAAAATTGTAATTGCACACACTCATAATTTCAGTCTTTGGGAGGAAGGGACAGGAGGGTTCCTGGAGTATGCTGACCATCTTGTCTTAGGTAATTGGTTAGTTCCAGGTTCCATGAGAGATCCTGTCTCAAAGTCTCAAAAGAGGCAGATAGCACACTTGAGGACATCACTCATATCATCATCAGGTTTTAAGCACATGAGCACACAAGTGTTGGAGCACCCCACACACACATATTTTTTTTAGAAATTATAAAGAGGCCTCAGAGAACTTCGTTGTGCCATCAACTGTGGAAGAAGACTTTGCTTATGAATGAGGGGACAGACCTTCCAAAGGTAGAATCACAAGCATCTTGATGTCCTGGGCTCCTGACACAAATAAGTAAGATTCTGTTGTTAATAAGCCATTAACATCAACCTATAGCATTTGCTACAGCACAGTGAACATGTTATAGGGATTAACAGGCTTGGAAGTACTTGAGGATGGACCCCTTTCTCCTGGCCCAACTTGGACCCTACCTCTTTTTTTCCTTGGTAACACTAGAAAGGGAAACATCAGCTTTGACCATATAAAAGGTAGAGATGTCAGGGCTCTGGCCAAATAGAAAGATGCCAGTGTGTGTATATCTGTGTGTGTGTGTGTGTGTGTGTGTGTGTGTGTGTGTGTGTGTGTGTAATCAAAGATGCACACACCTTTGAACCAGGAAACTCCATTTACAGATGTCCTATGATAAAACTTGAATATATAATAAAAATGACTCAGAATCCTTAGATATTTTTTTAAAAAAAATCAACATTTAAATTACTTTTAAATTTTCCATAGTTTTAAAAATATTGTATGTGCATGTGTGACTGTTTGACCATATGTTCATGCACCATGTCCCTGCAGTGCCTACTGAGGCCAGAGGAGGGTGTAGAGTCCCTTGGGAGTGGAATTAGAGCCATTATCACAGCAAAAGCAGGAGAGGGTAGGTGGGCTAGTAACTTTACCAATGCTGCAATTAAACACCATTATCGAAGGAAACTTAAGAAAAAGAGAGTTCGTTTGGGCTTCCAGGAGTGTGACAGCAGCTGGCAGGCACGGGAAGCTGAGAGGTCAACCTCAACCACACAAAAAGGTGGGGAACAGGAAGTCTGGAGAAGCCATAAACTCTCAAAACCCACCCCTAGTGACATACTTCCTCCAGGGACATTCCACATCATAAAGATCCAGCTTTTTCCAAACAGCACCACCTCCTGGACACCAAGAGTTCACACACACAAAGCTATGGGGGACATTTCTCATCCAAACCACCACAAGAAGGTCATCTGAGAGCTGTGTTGTTGATATTACTGCTAGTGTTTTTAAAGAAAAGGATGGGAGATGGTTGCCCAGAACAAAAGCCTGCCTGTGTCGGATTTGACATAGAGAAGAGCAGATAGTCGTGGCCGAAGGAAAGATTGAAGAAGGCAAAAATGGAGTATCAGAAAAGGGCAGCAGCTGATGCATGAAGGTCAAGGAAAGAGGAAAGAAGAAGAGAGACTGGGTGGAAGAGGAAGAGTAAAGAGATGGTTTCAGAACACATCAAGAAGAGGACCAGGGAGAGAGCCGCCGAGACCAGTTCCTCTGTGTGTGCAGTAGCAGGGAGATGCATGTAGGGAAGTGGGTAATGACACAGTCTTGGGCAGTGCCCACAAAACTTAAGAATGAGCTAGATGGTGCATGTAGACTCCAGAGCCTGGGGAGAGCAGTGAGAGAGTCACAGGGACATAGGAGTTCGTGGCTGTGCAGGTTAGCACACATGAGCTAAGGAGATATGCCTATGGTGACTGGAGCATGACCAGCCAATAGCCCACTTCTGTGTCCTGAGTGAAGTCTGAGCTGAATAAAAGCAGAGCTGTGACACCACAGGGCTGTTACCCAAGGGCCTTAGAACCCGGGGGCAGGGGGATGCTAAAGTTCTCCCTGACCTGCTCACCCCACTTGTCTTCTGACAACATATTCACTCAGCTAATTTCTCACCACAGTTTACATGTGAGAAAACAGAAGCTTGGGGCACTGAGGCGGCTAGCCCAGGACCACCTGATTTGAAAGCAGCATATACATACATGGGTTGTCCTGACCTAGGCCTCCACCACCTGGCCTCACAGAAAGTTTCTAAATAACAAAATAGTTGAACTGAGTAAAGCAGGCCAGCATGCTGCCCGCACTGTCTGAGAAGATAGAGGAAGCATCTGGAATTCTATTTCAGAGTGCCATCCTAGAATACCCTTCTGTCTCCCACTGCACCTTCCCGATGCTGGAGATGCTGACATTTATATTTTTAAACCTTTTTTGTCAAAATTAATGCTATCTTTCTCAGGTGCAGTATCCTACCCTGTTGGAGCACCTGTACTCTGTTGTAAACAACAACAAAAAATATCGCCAGCATTACATAAGACATTAAAACTGGAACAAAAAAAAAAAAACTTGAATTTAAACCAGTTCAGCCCCATCTCTAATCACAAATGCTGAACAATGCACAAACCCTGTCTCTATTCAGAGTCTTCCAAGAACAAAGAAAATTGTCCCCAAATAAAGCAATAACCTAATACCATATTAATAATAACCTTCCATGTGTAAAACCTCCTTAATTCTACAAAGCATTTCACATCTGCCATCTTGTAGGGAGGTGACTTCAGGCACAATTGTAGTTATTAAACAAAACCAAGAGTTTGTTATAAGGTTATATTTGAACAACCACCAATCTGCCTAACACACTGTCGCCCGAGCTAATGGCTCTCCCTGCGCTGTTCTCTTGCGAATGCTTCTGGGTCATGAAACAATTGAATCTTCTCTACTGAAGGAAGTCAGAGGGTTCTAATGGGCTTACAAAGGGTTGCAATCTGGCTTCTAAGGTTTTTCCAGCCTCGTTTTTCTCCAGTGCTACTAAGAAGTGACAATTGCCATATGGCCCAAGGACAGACATGACACTATGGTGTCACTCACCTCTGATCCTTCTCAAGGTCTTCTCTATCCTGTACAGTGAAGATGTGATCTTTTCTTTATAATACCTTGACCGACACATGTACTCAGGAAAGGGTCAAATGAAGCACAGCACCCTGAAGGAAGTAGATGGTGCTGATTTAAACGGTCTCCCTGGCTCAGGCTTGGCTTGAGGCTGAAAAGGAGGACAGAAATAAGAAACCAATGGTATCAGGGCCTCAGAATGATAAGCCAGGGTTAGTGAGAGGGCTCAGCAGCTAAAGACACTTGCCGCCAAACCTCAGGATCTGAGCTAAATTGCTAGAACCCACATGATGGAAGGAGAGAGTTTCACTTCTGCAAGTGTCCTTTGACCTCTGTGGGCTGTACACACACACACACACACACACACACACACACACACACACAAATAAATACATAAATGTAATAATTTTAAATACTGAACTCTGAAGACTTATGGAAACCCATGTACAGTTTCAATTGTCTTATAGCACCAGTCATAATTTTAATTTTATTCAGGAAATGGAGGCTGAGCAAGAGGAAATATTTGCCAAAGGTCACCTGTGAGTGATCATATAAGACTTGAACCACATTCAATGCTGTTACCCTTCAATGCTTACTCTCAGAAAGAAGCACTTATATTGTGTTTGTGTGTGTGTGTATGTGTGTGTGTGTGTGTGTGTGTGTGTAAACATGTGTACACATGCGTGCTTTCCTACAGATATGCCCTCCTCTGGTATACTTACACACTCTGAAGGGAAGAAGTAGGCTTGGAGATGCAGAGGGCCATGAGTACACTGACTCTCCCTTAGGGTTTGGAGTGGTTTAGACAACTAGAGGGGAGTGGTTTAGGCAGATGAGGGGTTCCAACAAAGGGAAGGTCCATTGGGCATGGGTGGCCTCTGGAGCCACAGAAGCACTGTCAGTAGGAAGGGAGCACTGACCCTGTCTCTTCTTTGCCTTAGAATGGAGCCTTGTAGAAGGCAGGGTTATTACAGACCTTTCTGAGAACAGAACTTCTGGGGACACACCTTCAAGAAAGTACAGCCATAACTATGGAGGGATCAGTACACGGACAGTGGGGAGTTTGGATATGGACACATCACTAAATACATCTTGTGTATGAAAGAAGTTGGACACAGTACTTTATCCTGGGATGTGTCCAGGGTGCCATGTTGCTTTTCCCCCTGTAGGAGATCAAAGAACAAAGTTCAGGGCAAGTTGGCCATGGATGAAGACAGGAAAGCATTAGGAACCTATGAGAAAAGGAGCAGGGTCACTTCCTTCTCCAGGTTTTTGAGGTTTCTCTACAAGTGTGAACCGTACCCTTCCACAGGAGCCTGGCTGATTCTCATCAGAGCACAAGCAAAAGAAATTTTCACAGTGTGAAGCACAGGCAGGTGTTCAGTGAACATCACCCTGTCTTATCAAAGCTTCCTGTGGCTCCCCAGGCTCTCCAAGCTAAGGACCAGGATAGACAACCTCAGGGAGGGAGCCTGATGTAACCTGGGCATCAGAGTCAAACCACAGCAGCAGCCACATTGGTATGATAGGAGGATCTGCCCAGCCCTGGGTCTCCACTGCGCTGGCACCCAGAGCTCACAAAGCAGAAGCCAGGCTTCCATCATTAGTGAGGACAGTAGGAAGTGGAGGGATGAGAGGTCCTTGCTTGATCCGCCACTGGTAATTAGTACACTCCTAAATTAGAATCCAGCTTTTTTAAAAATTAATACCTTTCTTCCCATGATAAACCTTTTCCTTTATACCAATGGTTCTCAACCTCCCTAATGCTCAGACCCTTTAATACAGTTCCTTATGTTGTGGTGACCCCCAACCATAAAATTATTTTCATTTCTACCTTATAACTGTAATTTTGGCACTGTTATGAATATTTAATGTAAATATTTTTGGAGGTTTGCCAAAGTGACCCATAAGTTGAGCACCTCTGCTCTATACCCTTAAAATGCCTTGTGTGAGGTATTATGTTGTGGTGGTGACCTAAGGTGGTGTCTTAGGATATCGAATGCTTTGAAAAAGCATCATGACCACGGCAACTCTAATAAATGAAAAATTTACTTGGAGTATCTTGCTTACAGTTTCAGAGGTTCAGTCCATTATCATCATGGTAGGGAGCATGGCGGCACGCAGGTAGACATGGTCCTGGAAAAAAAGCTAAAGTCCTACATCTAGCAGGCATCAGGAAGTAGACTGACTCTGGACAGTATCCTGAGCATAGAAAACCTCAGAGCCTGCCCCCATAGTGACACACTTCCTCCAACAAGGTTATATCCACTCCAGTAAAGCCATATCTCTTAATAGTGCCACTCCCTATGAGATTATGGGGGCCAATTACATTCAAACTAACACAGGGGGATTTAGTAGTGTTATGAGTTAATCTTGTTTGTTAACTTGACACAACTCAGAGTTACCTAGGAAGGGGGAGCTTCAGTTGAGAATTATCTCAGTCAGACTGGATTGTGGGTATATCTGTGGATCACTTTCTTGATTATTAGTTGGTATAAAAGTCCCCAGCCCACTCCAAGTGATACCATCCTGTCTTTGTCAATGTTCTATTGCTATGAAGAGACACTATGACCACAGCAATTATTATAAAAGAAAACATTTAATTGATGCCGGCTTATAGTTTCAGAGGTTTATTCCATTATCAGCATGGCAGGAACATGGCGGCACACAGGCAGATGTGGTAGCTGAAAGTTCTACATCTGGATCCACAGGCATCAGAAAGAGAGAGAGAGAGACTCTGAGCTTGGAATGAGCTTTTTGAAACTTTGAAGCCCACCCCTAGGGGCATACTTCCTCTAACAAAGCCACACCTACTAATACTTTTAAATGAGGCCAGGCCCTGGTGACCAAGTATATAAATCTATGAGCCTATTCAAACTATCACATACCCTTAGGCAAATGGACCTGGACTGTATAAAGAAAAGTAGCTGAAGGTGTAGAAGCAAGCTCATAAACATCATTCCTCCATGGTCTCTGTTTTAGTTCCTGTCTTGAACTTCTACCATGGAGAACTACAGCAACGAAAACAAAACTAAAACAATTAGGAAGATGATGTGTGCAGGAGTGGATCTCAGAGGATTATCAGTAAGTTAATTTTGGTACAACAAAAACATTAAAATATATACCTAACCCAAAGCTCATTCAACTCAACTCAACAATGTTCTGTCAACAGCTTTGATTTTGGCTGTTGATAGAACATTGAAAAATCTAAGTTAGATCCAGGGAGCAAGAAAAATGGAGTTTTAAGACCCTTTTCATTTCCAAGGGGATCTCCCTACAGAGGATCTACCCACTAGACAGCAGGGCAGTTATACAAACCATCTATTTTTATTTCCTGAGAAGGGTACAAACCCAAGGCTTCTTTCTTTGCCCCCCAAAGAAGTACGATGGCATTGTCATTCCAAATGTAAGAGGTCATTTGCAGAATCATAAGAACCATTTCCAGAGTCCTTCAGAATATCTCATCCTGGAGAATATTAATTTGGCCTAGTTTGTTGGCAAGAGATGTTTGGAAGGCTGCCAAAAATTACATGGCAATTAATCAACAGGAAATAAAATAAACAAAAATTGCAGATTCTTATCAGAAAATGAATGCTCTGGCATGTTGTTTCTTAAAGACACACTTGCTTTGTCATCCCAAGGGACAGCTCTAGCTTCTGTGGGTCAGTTCTGTAATAAATCACAGCAAGTGGCATGTGGAAGAACCAACTGGTCAACCAGAGAAAGGGAAGCAGAGGATGCTGAGACACCTGTGGAAAAAATGAAGTCTCTTCCCTGGATGCTCATGGTCATGTTGAATGTCTTCAGCTGTCTGAGATGTTACCAACATGGAGTCAGTTCAGGAACCCCCAGCAGCCCCAGCCTGATTTCCTGAAGGTGCTTCCCCAGTGGAAAACCATTCCTTGTTCAGTTCTGGTCTTATTCTTCCTAAACATAAAGTATCCATAGAGACATAGTCAACCAGATGCCAGGTGCCACAATATAAGCTGGTAATAGTATAAGAAGATGAACTTGAGCACACTGGAGATCTATATTACAGATAAAGAAGATGATTCAGTCAGAAAAATGCTTAACACACAAGCATAAGGACCTAGATTCAAATACCCAACACTGACGTGAAAACCTGAGTACAGCAGTATACACCTACAATCTCACTGTTTGGAAAACAGAGACAGGAGGAACCCTGGGACTTTATGGACAGTCAGTTATAAAGAGTGAGTTATGGTTTCAGTGAGAACTTCAAAAATAATGTGGGGAGTAGTAGAGAATGATACTCAATACTGACCTCTAACATCCACATACTCATGAACGAACATGCATGCATTTCTACACACACACACACAAAAAGGCCAGGTATGATTGTACAAGTTCCCTATGTTCCTGATCCCAAATTTTCTCATAAAAATAGGACAGCCATTCCACCTCCCCAGTGGTCTGACCTTTGGTCCTCACTGGAGCGTCGTGCATCTGGCTGACTATGAGGATTTACAGAAACCTGGTGTTTGGTTCTTTGAAATCTGATTGAGCTCCAGGCACTTGAAGAAAAAGATTCTACAGCGTCTCAAGTCCAGAAGTTTTTCATTTTTCGTCTGTATATCTTCATTCCAGTCCCATGTGGAGGTCTTTGGGACATGCTACAATTGTGTTGTGTTGTCTAATATGGTTGCCACTAGCCACCAGTGCTGCTGAGCACCTAAAATAGGACCACTCCAAACTGATGCACTGTGATACCTGCTTCCATTTCCACTGGTCCAGTAAAGCTCATCTTCTTTGTGTGCGCTTTCTAGGGCTATGATCAATACACTAATGCCAATTTTTATTGCTAAATGTACGATTTTTTTCAAGGTTCTATAAGCTACAAATTCATAATGTATCAGGGTGACCTTAGAGATGCTGGGATGATTCAGTTCCTTCCATCTTCCATTGTCTAGGAGTTTCGGGCCATCCTAGGCTTGTGGCTATATCATTACAACCTGTCTCTAGATCTACTGGGTAATGCCTCTTGAGTCTGTTTTCCTTTATGTGCCATACAAGGGCCATGGTTATTGTATGAAGACATGTGTATGTGTATACAATCTAACAGGATGCCCAACCTTTGGCTTTTCTGGACCACATTCAACAAAGAGTTGTCTTGGGTCACGTGTTATCTCATCTTAAGATCCTTAACTTAAAAGTGATATTCACAGGTACCAGGAACTTGAGTTAAGGATAGAGGCCATCTACTATAAACCCAATCTACACCTTTCATCACTTTTGCTTGAAAACCTTAGTCCAGCCAGGCTAAGACAGTGTATTGAAGGACAGGTACCTATTATTTCCTTATCACTTCATTAATTCAGATGGCAGAAAAAAAAAAACCTGTCATCAATGGACAACCAAATGGACATCTTCATGACAGGAGGATCATCCTGGGTTCATGAACTAATTATTTTTTTCTTTTCCTTAAGATATCTCCATTCACTATTCATCTTAAATTTTAAAGCTAGGTCTGAGCTGTCGTGTAAGCCAGACACTGTCCTTTCTCCAAAGTGCCCCACCATTCCTAATCTTGTCAATTAAGTGTCCTAGATTGCATATCTTGTCTTTTATCACTTTAAAAATACAAAGACTAACAATTTTAGGGAAACAGGAGAAATACAAAATTGTTTTTCTTTGGATAATTGCCAAGATAAAAATAGACACAATCTAACACTGTATGTTTTCCTCTATTGTCTAAGAGAATGCATACTGTGGGTGCAGACGGGCTGTTTGCTAGGACAGAACATTTGTAAATATCATTCTCTTAACATAGAAACGTTTTTTCCTTTGCTACTTTAAGGATGTTTCCTTTGTCCTCCTGCTTCCTTCAGATTATATATCTGCTCTGAAATGACAGAGGCCTTGATGGTGATGTACACTGATGGTTACTGTCTGCTGTCTGTTGTGTACTTGGGTACTCTCTATTTCACATGGACATCAGCTCTGGAAATCCAGATAGCACTCATATAAACTCAGTGCCTTGTGCTTGGCATGGTCCAGACAGGATATAGGTGAGTGGGTGGGTGAGTGGATATATAGATGGATGGGTGGATGGATGGGTGGGTGGATGGATGGGTGGATGGATGGATGGATGGATGGATGGATGAGTAAATGAATAAGTAGGCAAAAGGATAGAAAGGTGGATGGGCTAGTGGATAGGTGTATAGATGGATGGATAGGTACTTATTTGAAAGTGCAGGAAATCTGCTTGTTCTAGATGACATATCACTGCATCACATCCAGTCCCCTTCTAAGATTCTTTGTGCTACCCTCAATAAGTCTCAGAAAAGGGAAAACGCAAACTATCTAACTAGGAAGACAAGCTACTGAGAGATCTAGAATAGTAGGTTGGAATCTGCTATGCTGGGAGGCTCATCAGATAGCCATGAAAGGAGGAAGGCAGGGTTGACACAGTCTTTCACCAACCTTGAAGTCAATCTGATTGCTCTGTCTGTGGGGCTAGAAAAGTTATTTAGCTGAGTGCATTATGCTCTGAGTGGTCAAGTGCACACAATTTATGAGGGGATCTCCTGAATACATATTTAATAAAGCTGTGGACATTCAGGTACCAAATCATTGGTGTCAAATGTGTTCACTTTAGGAGACTGGAACTGTCTTTTGGCAAGGCTGACAATCCTTTGCAAGTCACATACTCTATAAACCACCTCAGCAAAGGGGAAAGGACTTGTCATGTCCTTACTTGAAAGTGATGGCAAAGAGTTTTCAATAATACTAGCATCATGGGTATATGTTTGAAAGCTTGAGACATAAAAGAGATAGAGAAGACAAGAAGATCCCAAAAAGGTGGTGGTTAGGGTAGAGAGGTGGCTCCATGGGTAAAGACGCTTGCCACCAAGCCTGACAATCTGAGTTCAATCCCAGTGAACAGCTTGGTAACAGAAGAGAATCAATTCCTACAAATTGTCCTCCAATCTCTATATGTGCACACACACACACACACACACACACATACACACACAAACACAAATAAATATAAGTGTAAGAAAACCATTTTTTTTCAAGATAAGGTTTCTCTCTGTAGCCCTGTCTGTCCTGGCACTTACTCTGTAGACCAAGATGGCCTCAAACTTAGGGATTCACCTTCCTCTACCTCCTGAGTGCTAGGATTAAAAACGTGAGCCTCCGTGCCTGGAAAGGAAACTATGTTAACACAGTAGTGATGAGTTTGGAGAAAGGGCAGGAGACAGGGCAGCATGAAGACCATCTTTATAATGGCAATGATAGTGGCCATGTGAAGAACTTATCCTGATGAGTACTTCCTATTTGCCAAATCTTTCTCTGAAGTCACTGTGCACACTTCATCCCTGAAATACCTGTATAAATGTCTTCTTTTATTATCCTCATAGCTTAAAAGATATATTGCCTTAGAGTGGTTGAGATCACCATTCTATGAAAGAGCTTGAAGGAAAAATAGAAATTCAAGCAGGCTGAGCTCAAAGGTCTGATGGTTGAGACTGTTGGTCACTTGATAGGTCCTAGAATCACCTACGTGATGAGCCTGTAGGCATACCTTGAAAGGACTGGATAGATTAGCTTAACTGAGGTGGGAGGCTCTCACTACAACTGGACAACACCAATCCATAGATTGGGATCCCAGACTGAAGGCGCGTTGAGAAGGTGCATTGAACATCACCATTCATCGCTCTTTGCTTCCTGATTGCCTCATGTGACCAGCTGCCTCGGGCTTCTGAGACTGTGTCTTCTCTGCCATGGACTCCCTTCCTCAAGATGCTTCTGTTGGGTATTCTGTCACACAAATGAGAAAAATAACTAACACAGAAACTCCAGCGCTGTCCTTAGAGGTGTTGAAGCATCATAATCAGCTGAATTCCCATTCCAGTATCCATCAAGAGAAATGAATGTATATAACAGAGCAAGCAGCCATGGATCTACATATACCCTGCTTCCCTAGCATGAATACATTGCTGGGAAGCTGTTCCCCAGGGCTTCCTACTTTTCTAGGCAGGCTAGAGTTTGTGCTTGGACAACAGAAAGGCTGAGCACCATATCTAGGCCACGCTAGCTGATAAGGTGTCTTCTCCATACTCACTCTTCACATTTTTACCACCCTCAAAAGGCCTTTATTCAAAGTGGGAGGGAGCTATTCCCTGAACCATCACCCTGGACCTTTATGTAGGTAAGAAACAGACATTTGAGGGTGTTGAACTAACCAATTGTCCAAGCCCCTGGATGGAAGAAAAATCTGTTGATATCTTTTTATTAGACCTAAGAATATGTACTCTAAAGCACTTCATTAAAATAGTATCTATTACAAGTCATAGTCAGGGGGTATTTTATATTCTCTGGGTTAGGGTCAAGAATATGTCCCATAGAGTTGTGCCATGTTAGAAGATTTAATACATATGGAGTGTTGGGTTCCCTAGAAACACTCAGAACTGGCAGCAGCTATCACATTGACTTTTTGTGCACCAAGTACAGCCAACTTGACTTCGGCTCACTGTGGGTTTGAAGCAACTACCCAAGTCAGCTTTATTTACGTAATGAAACATATGAGCACACGATTTATTACATTCGAGATCTGTTCTATCCAAAGCAGTGGCTGGGCTGATTTTCTGTTCCCATTCGGCTCTGGGATCTAATGTGTGAGCATATGGCACTCAGCTCCCTTCTGGCCCTGCACTGAGAAACAGCAAAAGGGGAGGATATTTCCAAGTCTGTGAGAATGCTGTGTGATGCCCATTGGGGCGGTAGCCCAGCGTCACTGAGGACACAGTGTCTGTTCTCAAAGGTGAAGCAGTTGGTGTTCCAAATACATGCTCTCAAGCCAAAAGTTAGTGATCAGAGAAAAAGTATATGGTCCAGCAGTTCTGCAGACTGACAGAGCTCACTTATAAATAGAGGCCTACTGACAGGGAAGGTGTATCCATCACTGCTCATTCATTGAGTGGCTACTTTTCAGTTCTTCTCAAACTCATGGGATAATTTGCATTCTTAAATTTTAATTTCAAAATAAAATATATGCTCACAGGAACTTGCAAAAACATTGAATGAAAGATTTGGGTGTACTTTTTCCCTGCCTTCCCAAATAGCAACATATCACACAATGATGAACATGTAACAGAACAGTGAATGTACATGGGTACAATCTATAGGTCTGAGGTCACAAATCATTTAATCTGTATGTGTGCATGGGCTTGCATGTGTCCCCATGTGGTTTTTTCATATAGATACAGTTTTGTAGCTATCTACACCCTGATTCTGGCATTCACTCTACTCTAAAATGTGTCCATCTTCTGTCATGGAAGATGCCAAGAAGCATCCATAGGCATCAGAGAAGATGCCACCGAGTGGGGACTGCTTTAATCATGTGGGTTCATTTTATTCTTGTGTCTGTATAGTTATGTGAGATTTTATGTTTGTTTTCCTGTTTCTTTGGATTTTAGCTAATTCTTGGATCATGAAATATCTATGAAAAATTTATAGGAATTTATTACCTTTAAATAAACTACACTTATTTAGGTGTGTGTGTTTGGAGGTCAGAAAAGAATTTTAATAAGTCAGTTTTCTCCTTCCACAATGTGGGTCCTAGGGACTGAAATCAAGTCATCAGCCTGGTGACAGGATTATATTGTTCCATTGTAATAATTGTCCCACCCACTGGTTTAATAAAAAACGCTGATTGGCCAAAGGTAGAAGGAAGTGTGGGCAGGGCTACCAGACTAGGGAAACTCAGGGAACTGGAAGAACTGAGCAGAACGCCAGAGAGAAGCCAGAAGCAGAGGAGAACTATGCTGCTCTGAGAAAAGGTACCCAGCCACATGGCTGAACAGGATAAGAGTCATGGGTTACATTAAGGGTAAAGAGTTAGCAAGTTATATGCCTGGGCCTTCGGCCGATCAGCCTAAAATTATAGTATGCATCTGTGTGTCTCTGCAGGTCTGTGGGTCTGCGGGTCTAAACCTTGAAGTTAGGCCCGAAAGTCCAGGCCAGAAACCTCATACTACACAGTCCTACATCTGTGTCCATGGTAACTTAATTATGAACTTACGTTCTTATCCATGTGCATGTGGCATGGTACTGTCTTCCCTAAAATATCACCCTGGTGGTGAGTCAGGAGCCTTAAGGACACCAACCTAACTCATCATCCCTCACTCCCACAGGATAGACTTGACCAAATGAATCCTTGTTAGTGAGAAGCTTTTCATAAGAACATCAGGACATGTATAGACTAGACAATAGCTCTACCACCAGAAAGGTAAAGATAGTCTACAAAGCCCTGAAAGAAAATATTCTTCCCTGCATAGCTCCATCCTGACCCTGACCCTAAGAAGGGTCAAAACAGTTGGTCTGGATATCATTCAAGCTAACCTCACTAACTCCCATGAGGAAGGAAAACAGCTTTTATCATAGTTTTTGTGGAATTAAAAACCCTATAAAGGCATACATGAACCTGAGCAGATCTTAGCGATATCAAAGAACAGAATTTCAATAAGGGCGTTGCATTAAGTCTGAGCTGGCAAGGGCTTATAATAAAAGTACAGTAATGAGCAAGCTTTATGATAAAATTAATGTAATTAATTAGTGTTTGTAAAGGGCTTGGGATCATGGGGTGAAAGGTGCCAGCTAGAGGAAAAGTCATCTCAGAAATTACCACTATTATCATCTTAAGACACGGCATATATTATGTACGATATGAGCATTTTGAAGCATATATTCATGTCCCAGCTATAACTACGTTAATTTATAGTAATTTGCAAATCAGGTCCCTGATCAGCCCTGGGAACCCTTTCTGGATCTCTAAGTGGATGAGGTTATGACTCAAGTGGTATTTTAAACTCTATCCTGTGATAACCTATTAGAGACAGCAGCCCCAGACCCCCGTGCGTGCTCAAGTTAGCGATTCAAATTACATCTGACAAGCGTGAGCCCTGCCTGCCTTTCTGCCCTCGGTGGCACATCTTTGGGGGTTCGACTCAGTTTTATTAAAAACGGAACTATGAGGCCTATCTCTCATCCTTACTTTTTCAGGATTCAAACACCCTGTTTCTCTCTAGTCCATTAGTGTTCCCCAAGGTCAGGAGTCTCTCTCTGCTGCCATCAAGTCTCCAGAATATGTGTGACTGAGCCTTGGCATGTTGAAGATTCTGGGGACTCTGGTTAAAGGTGAAGACCCAGCTCAAAGCTTACATATATCCAAAGTAGGCCGTTTATTTCCAGCCATCCCAACTGACTCTTCCTCTCAAAAACCCTCTATTGTATTTATTAACTGAACCACACAATTTCTACAGGGCTGCAGGGTACATTAAAAAAAAAATTAAGCTAATTGTTTGATGGTAAAGTCAGAACCCCTGGGAATTTGGAAAATAAAGAAAAAAGAGGGGGCTCCGAAAGCTATGTTTCCAGAACATCTCTACAGTCTAGGCTGCAGAGCTGTCATGCCCCCAACGTGATCACGCAAAAGCCACGCAATGACCAGTGTTTGTTTTGCCAAGTCCATCATGTCATTACACAGAGGTTGTTTCCAAAAAATGTCACAGAAAGTCCCTTATTCAGTCATCTACAGTGAGTCAGCAAGCAACTGGTCCCTTGATAGATCTCCTAGGTCCAGGTCTGACTCTGCCACTGGTCATGAGAGTGATCCTGGGAAAGTCACACTCATTTCTCAGTGGTGTACTTCCTGATTTGTAACAGAGTTGGGGGCAGAAAACATGGAAAACAGATCACAAATATGTACTCACACGATGGTAACATATCCCATGAAACATATCTCTATACACACAAACACATGCACGTGCACACACCCCTCTTGGTGGAACCATGCAGATATCATGAATCTATCACATATCTACTACCCAAACACAGTCTTGGACCCTTCCACCTAGCCTGCAGTTCACTTCTACTTCTTAACCTCATTTGCCAGTGGAGTAGAAACTTGGGTTCACTTCAGCTAGAATAATGTAGATCATACCACAATTTTGCAGAATGTCATTTCTAATAAATAACACTGCAATAAAGCATCAACATCTAAGTGAATTCATTTATTTATTTATGCCATAAAAGCTTTTTGGCCTGCCGCATTTTATAAAACCTTATAGGAATAATAATAACCTTTTAAAAATAAGTAAAGTGAAGACATCGCTATTGGAATGTTCAATTAGAAATGCAAACATACTTTGCTAAACAACCTCCAAATGTAATTGTTTAATAACAAAAATGTAAATTTAAAAGAACGTTAGAAACCCCAAATGTTCCAGAAAGAAATCTTGCTCCTGCTGCTGCTGCTGCTGAAAGTGTAGGCAACTCAATCCCATCCTGAGATGGGTTGTCCTCAACTAGCAGGCCATCTGTGACACTGAGAAATATCTGAACAACTTCTCAACTTTTGATATTTTGGAAATTCTAGATCTCAAAATGAATGGCCATAAACATGTCCTCTACTTTTCTTTTGTGTTGCTGTGCTAAGACACCATGACCAAAAGCAACACAGGGAAGAAAGGGTTTATTTCATCTTACATGTCCAGGTCACAGTCCAACATTAAGAAAAGTCAAGAAATGAACTCAAGGCCGGATCTCAAATCAGAACATTTGCCTGCTGGCTCACTCCTGGGCCTATGTTCTGCTCATTTTCTTATATAGCGCAGGCACAACTGCCTAGGGATGGTGCTGCCCACAGTGGGCTGGGCTCTTACATATTAATTATCAATCACAGTAATGCCCTTCAGACATGCTCAGTTGAGGCAATTACTCAGTTGAGGCTCCCTCTTCCCAGGTGACTCTATGTTGTGTCAAGCTGATACTAAGAATGAACCATTACCAAATACTAATGTGCTTTGTTACTTCTGACTGTTCTGCTGCACTCAACTTCTTGTGAAGAGAATGGGTTCATACTCTCATGTTGCTTCATAAACCATAATGATTTCATGAAGATAGGTCTTGCTTATCCCATCTATAATTGTGAAATAGTAAATCTCAAGCCTAAGTCATATGGTGAGTGAGTGTGTGTGTGTGTGTGTTACCTAAGGTGGCAATCAAAGATGCCTTGATGAATAAGTTCGTGAAAATTGGCATATGAAGCTGAACTCCAGAGGCTCCCGTGATAACAGCCCTTTGACAAGCACAAGGATTAAGGAAGGACCTCACTCAAAGTACAGGGACAAGAGGGAAAATGGGAGTTCACATATGTATGATTCAACAGAGTCCCCATTACCTACAAGGAAAAGTGGTGCTAAGGTAAAAAAAAAAAAAAAAAAAGAGCACCTGGAACTGATGTGTGACAGTGCTAGTGCTAGAGATATGGTGGAGTCAGGAGAAAATGCACTGAGCAGTGCTCAGTGGGGTGGTTCCATTGGCACAGCCATACTTCCTCATGTTCCCTCGGAAGAATGGGAACATTCTTCTGCATCTGCTCTCCTGTCAGCCAACATAATTGAGATGTCATGACAATTTCTGTATAATTCAGATTCCATAGGTTTATCATGTGTGTGCCTGCAGGCAAGGTTTGCTCACCATGGGGAAAACTGGGTCGCTGGGACTACTTAGACCCAGATATTATATGTAATCCTGGCAAGGCATCTGGGACCCCAAAGCCTCAAGCTCTCCCCCAGCGTATGATTTGGGTGTGAGAAATCTGTACCTCTCTGTAACCTCATAAAATTCAACATTCTGTGTCCATTCCCAATGTGTCTCATGCTCTTTCTCTGCCTTAGAAAACGTGTGTTGCTTCAAGCTGTGGTTGACTCCATACAGTGATGGAAAGAAAGCAAAATAAAGCAGAATTCCCAATATTCCTCATATTCTTGGATGAGAGATTTTGGTATCATTAAGGCTATGGGAAATCATGAACTTTTCCCACCTCTTGAGTGAGAAAAGAGATTTGTAAAATGATGCCATTATGAGTTATCTTGAAGCACATATGCCTGGAGAAATTATCTACATTAATATAACCAAGGCAGATGAAGCTCAAAGCAGAGGCCAAGGGCCAAAGAGCAATAAAAACTTCAGCCTACAGGGGTCTCAATGTCCTCAACAAAAGCTTGAACCTGAAACAAACCCACTCAGATGGTTGACATTCGAAACCCTCAGCTTTCACCAATTTCTGTTCCTGTGGCCATAAGGTGACAGACAACTGTTTGGAAGGTACTGCTTTTCAGCAGGGTCCCTGGGACTCACTGACCAGCTACCTAAAACCCCCAGGACCCAGTGACATCATCTGTATTTAAAATGGTGTGTGTGGGGCGGTGAGTGGTGGTAAATAGTGCCTAAGGAGCAACATCTGACTTGATCCCAGCCCTACATGTATATGCACATAACTACACACACAACACAAGACACACACACACATATACACATACATGTAGCAGTGGGGGTTTCTAGGTCCCGGGCAGCCAGAGACCCAGACCCTGCCGTGCCAGACCTCTTAGCTGCCCACTGCCCGCCACTCAGGTCCCCAGAAATGACTCAGACGCTTATATTAACTTTATGCTATTTGGCCTATGGCTCAGACACATTGCTAGCTAGCTCTTACATCTTAAATCAACCCATTTCTATTAATCTGTCTGCCACGTGACCTGTGGCTCACCTGTGCTCCTTACATGTTGCTCCTTTGGGCTTCAGCTCGGTCTGTCTGACTCCGCCCTACTTCTCCTACCTACTCTGATTTCTCCTCCTACTTCTTCTATGGTGCTTGTCATGGCCCAAAACAGCTCCTTTATTTAAAGATTGATATTCACAGCATACAGAAAGGCATTCCCACATCACATACACACACATGCATACACACATATACATACATACACATACACACACACACATGAAGGGAAGAAAGGTTATCTCTGCCTCCTCCCTAACACACATGCATATGCCACACAGAGACAAATAAATAAGCTAATAAAAAAGCAGACATAGTTATAATAAGGTGATGTGCTGCATACTTGCCATCCCAGTACTCCGGAAGCTGAGTTCAGGGTTATCCCTGGCCACAAAGTCAATTCAAGGCCACCAAAACTACATGAGATATTGTCATGATTAACTAAATTACTACAATAAGAATAGATTATAATACAATGAATTCTATTAAGTGCATCATTTAAGAAGGTGTGTACTTTCAAAATAAATGCTATAGAAATTGTACAAGCTCCAAATTATAGGCAAAGAGAGGTTTCCCTCAAAGCTCACTTGCAGTCAACAGTATGCAACTTGTATCTTCTGCAGGCTCTTCTCAGATTGCCACTAAATAGGATGGGGCAAGAGGCAAACACGAACCTGCCCTCGGTTCACTGTCAATGAAAGGCATAGAGAGGACAGCTGAGAGGCATGTCTAAGCCACAGGACAAATGCCTATACAAAAGGGGGCTTACCCTAGCGGGAAACTACATCTCAGTTTCGGGTGGCACTGTTCTGATGAGGTGAGAGTGGTGTTTCCTTCCCTCAAGCCTCTTACAAGGCTCTATTCCAGCTTAATCTCCAAACCTCATGACCAGAGTGTAAGCCGTGGCTGTGATATATTCACCATATAAACTAGCAGGAGATGCTCTGGAGCTAAGAGATGCTGTTAATAGTAATATTAGCACCACCATCACCATCATCCTGGTGGTGACAGCAGCTTCCACTAAAATAGGAAAAATGGGTAATTTCCATTATCAGTTGTCATGAGGCCACCAATTCTCCAAACAAGGGCTCTCTTGTTACACTGTACTCTATGGGTCACAGGTTCAGACAGACCCCAGATGGTTATTCTCTTGTCCCGAGGACTTTGATGGTGTTTGGTGAGAATCTAGTCTGGCATGAGGTTCTGTGAAGGCAGTGTGTTCAGGCATTGCTAGCCGCTCCTCCCCTTGTCTAAGAGCCCCTTCTTATGGCCTTTACGAGGGGATCATCAGACTCCGTACATGGAAGTTCAGGCTTCCAAGACATGAAGGAGGAAGTCACCAGCCCAATCAGAGGAAGGCCTGGAAACTATGCAACCTCTAGTCAGCCATATTGTCACCCACAGCATACTCTGGATCCAGGCAAAGGGAACAGTTTATGCTTTTAAAGGGAGAATTGTCAAATAATCCATAGTCATCTGTAAGGAACAACAATGTACCTTTGGCTCTGTCTACAGCATGATATAAACAAGTTCTCCATTTCCAGAGACTGCTAAAGCCTCACTCCAGATTTGAAGTCTGATATTTCATTAACTAGGTCAAGTACAAGTTCAGATATGCCTCCTCGGGCACAATCTACCACAAAGACTCTTTTCAACCAGATGACCATTGTCTTCCTCTCACTCAACCTGTGCAGTGAGACAAAGTCACGGACCCTACAAATGCTATACCTACACCCAAAGGGCTGGGACAGGATTCCCTGGAAAGTACTGGGCAGAGGCCATTCCCAAACCCAACTTACTTGAATAGAGCCCACTGAAGCTCCATAGACCTGGAACTTTGAGGGTCTTGGGTCTCCTCTGTAGAACATTCCTCATTCTCCATAGGAAACAGCTGTCATCTGCATCCACATAGGCTACTTCACTCTCACATCTTACTGCTCAGGGTAGAGAGACTAAAGACAGATGTACAAAGGTAACTGACCTTTTGTCTCATCCATGTCTATCAAAGATAATGGTGCTTCTGCCAATATTCTCTTTAAAATCCTGTGGGCTTTCTGGGACTCTCAGAGGTTTGGACCACACCATACAAACCAGACTCCCACTTCTTCCTGAGAGAATCTACATTAGGCTGAGTACAGGCTCTTCTGGGACAATGTTGTCAAGCCTCAAAAGCCTTTTGGATGGATGGAAGGAGTTGTGGCATGGTGTATTTAGAGATATTACTGGACACAGTGACAATATTGTTGGCTTTCCAAAATGAAAGGGGGGACCTTATAAATTTTTATGTACAAACGAAAATTTCTTAACTTTTAACCTTTTCAGAGACTACATCTCTGAGCACTGGTGATGGAAAAGGGGGGTGGGTTTCTTAGTAACTTTTGGAAATGTAACTTGAGAGTCACCCAAATCCTATATACAAACATTATGCAGAGACCTAATTGAGACTCCCCTGAGAAACCCGCATCTGCTGGTAGGTGTGTAATGTTCCTCCCCTGAATGCTGTCTTCTATATATCCCTGTGCCTATGACCTAAGCTAAATATTTTGTAAGATAAACTCCAACTCCACTTCCAAATAAAAGAAGGAAGAGCACCAGAGCTATGCCTTTAAAGTCTTTGTCTGGAAATGAGGCTTTTCAAGTAGACCTATAACTTTACCTTCAGATCACATCTTGCTTTGAAACTGTTTTGTTGGATATAATTTTTAAAATGTCCCAAGCTCTTCATGCTTCCTCTAGTGTGGAAAATAAAAGTTCTGAACATTTTCTTTTAGTTCATCTCTCTTCAGAAAAAGCAAGTTGGTACCTTTACCATCTGTCCACAGGAGTCCCCTTCTTCAGAGCTCCTCCTGTGTACTCACTTTCCAACATCAACATTTCCCTTGTTGGCTTGTTTATTCTTGAAGATTCTGCTATGTAGCGCAGGTTGACCTTGAACTCTTGATCTTCCTTCTTCTGCCTCCTGAGTGGTGAGATTAAAGACATGGCCATCACATCTGGTTCTCCATCCACAATAGGTTTTTTCAGCTTATCCTCCAGCCTCCAATACCATTGTTCTCTGTGGTCAGAAAAACCTCACCACAACTTCCTGGGGACCCTTTCAGAAACAGCTGTAAGAGTAGAGTTGGAATCCACCTCATGGTAATGACATGGCAAAGAACCAGGGGCTTTCTTTTCATTCACTATGGAATTGGAAGCACAGGTCCTAGAGCCTCAGATGCTCAGGTTCATCCCCAGTTTCTCCACTTACTCAGGAGCTGAGGTATCTATCCATCTACCTGTTCTTCTATGCCTTCTCCTCTGAAAGGAACACAGCAGTGTTTCCTCTGCCAGAAGTCGGGAGGACTAAAGAAGTGTTTCCCCATCAAAACCTTCAGTTTAGAGGCTGGGCAGATGACTTGGCGGGCCAATTGCTTGCTGTAGGAACATGAAGATCTGAGCTCAGCTGCCCAGTGCCCATGTGAAACCCAGTCACACAAGTCACATCCCACCACTGAGACAGAGACCTGCTGGACAGCAACCACAGACATAGGAAAAAATAGAGGAAGCTTTACATTCAGAGAGAGCTCCTGCCTGAAAAATAAAGTGAAGAAGCATGGCAGAGAAAGCTTCCACACTCACACAGACACACTCTTCAGTTTAATTCAGAAAACACTCAAAGATGGGCACTGCAGAGGCACTGTGCTGTGGCTAGAGGGCAGAATATGACATCACGGATCAAACTGAGCTGTATGATAAAGTCACTCTAGAGTCTGCCTCTTTTGATCATACAACAACTGACACCAAGTCTCAGGATTTCAACAAGTCTCTCAAAGATACAGTCTGTTTGCCAATCCCAACAATGGTGTTGATAGGGCCCCTCCTTCCCTTTCCAGGCTCAAAATCTCACCCCTCCCCCACAGCACTACTGGGTCTATTTCAGAAAATACTGCAAGGTTAAATAAAGACATATATTTTAAGACTCTTCATATATTTTATTCATGCTATAATATTCTACATATTATAATTGATCCACACATATATATTTAAGATTCATAATTATTTAAATCTTGTCTTGGGATGACCGTTTATTGCATTTAAAAATGTTGCAGGTTCCCCAAAATAGATGTCACTGTGACATAAACTTCCTGATTTCCAAACCTTGCTCCCATAATGCTGGAGGCGAAAAATTTCATCTAAATATTATTGAATTCCTGCACAGCATTAGCATGCGGAGATATTTACAATAACAGAGCCATTACAACTCAATCAAAAGCTGATTTCAGCCAGAATTATGCAGAATTAAATCTTGCAGGATTCAAATTATTAAAAATCAGAGACTCAATAAAGTGTGGTCTGGAAGCCCCATTTATCAAGGGAGCCGAGTGCCTCCACAGTTAGAACGACTTCTTCATATATATTCTGCAAGAATTTGCATGCATTTTAAGAGACCAGAGCTTAATTCTTACGGAATTCAAGTCACCACGCTATATTTGTAAGGCAATGGAAGCCAGCGCCGACAGCATTCTCTCCATTTCCTTTCTCTGTCTCACATTTGAAATGCATCGGGGTTTATTTCTGGTTCCCGCTGGGTAGGGAGATGAACGGCGGGACCACGGATGTAGAAAGATACACTTGGATCCAGAGAGGACCAGAGCGGGATGGCAGGGGAGGCAGCTGGAGACAGGAACCCACGATGAAGCTTTGGTTACAACTGACATGTTAGACGGGTCCCCCTTTCCCTGTGAACCATCAGACCAAGATATACATGTAATCTATGTAGTGAAACCTCTCTCCCAGAGCATTCCATACAATGGGAAAAGAATTTGCTTCTAAGAAAAGAAAGAGGCAGATGGGTGAGAAAAGGAGAAGGAGAAAGGAAGCCAGGTAAAAGGGGGAGGGGAGATGAAGGTTTGGGGGGCGGGGAAGAAGGTCGCTGTGGAGAAACACAGAGTTTGTGTTTCCTGATTTTAATTTTAAGTTTTTTATTAGTACTTCAAAAAATATATTTGATCAGATTCACCTTCTCCGTGAATTCCTCAGAGACTTACTCACATCCTACCCCACTTCCCTATCCATCCAGCACCGGGCCCTCTTCTTTAAAAAAAAAAAAAAAAAATTCGATTTTTACTGTCTTTGTCCTCTGAGATGTGTGGCTTTGCACGGGGGTGTGACTGACACACCAGGGGCCACAGCCTTAAAGAAAAACAATGTTCCCTCCCCCCCAAAACCATCAGCTTTTCAATTGCCAAGAACTGTAGTGTCCTGGATCCAATCTTTTCTTCCTTCTTCCTTTCCATTTCTTCCTTCTTCTCCCCCTTTCTGACTTTCACTTTATAGCCTAGGCTAGCTCACATTTACCGAGAAAGATAAGAGCCTTTCTAACGTCCTGTGATCAAATCACAAGCTTTTAAAATTTGCCCTAAGGCCCTGGTCAGTACAGAAGGCTGGAGGACACGCCGAAGACTGTCCTCTCAGGAGCAGCCGCCCAAGAAGGTAGAGGGGTGAACACACCACCTGCATCCCGCCTTAGACCACGCACCTCCCTCTTCAGAAAGTGATGCCAGTGATGGAATGGGATGGTGGTTGATGCCTTCTGAAAACAGGAGCGCTGATAGCTACTTTATTTAAGTTTAAGGTCACGGGGGGCTCCCACATCCAGATGACTTTCCTTCTCTTCTTTGGCCATGAAGAAGCTGAGAATCTGTTTTACCTCCTCCTGGTTCAACTTTCAAGAAACGCACACTGGGAGAAACTTCGTCTAAGGTTGCCTTATGGCTCCACAAGAATTCTCTTCTTTCCCTGATCAAGTGTGGGTGGACACACATTCCATCCTACTGACTTTGGGCTTGGGAGCATAATCTGCTTTGGCCAGTGGACTCTTGGGAGATAAGTTTTGAACATCGGCTTCAGATGGGCAGTTTTGCTGGTGCAGTGTTTGTGTATACAGCATTACAGAACAGTCCTGGGCTACTGATAAAAAGAGGCTGATGGGCTTATGGTCCAGACCCAAGCACATTGGGAGCCTCAAGCCAGGACTGAGCAAAGCTTCTGAAAGCCTGGTGAGGAATCCCACCTAGCCTCTGGTTAAGATCCATAGACTAAGGGGCAATAAAATACAAAGAGGGCTACAGATGAGTATAGTTTGGTGATGTAGGGCTTGCCAGTCATGCAGGGGACCAAAGTTTCCATCTGAGGAATAGAGAGAGTTTGGGGAGACTGTAGGAGAAGGGCACAGATGTAGGGAGAGAAGGAAGTCCTTGTGGTGTCGGGCTACTGTGTCTTGGACACAGTTTGTTACACAGAGTCAGGATGGTTATATCTAAAAGAAATTAGGAATAACGAAGAATGACTATTTTTGGTCGCCTATTTATCTGTTCATTCATGAATTCAGCAAACACTCCAGGATGCTTTCCATCCCAAGTCTGTCCTTGAGACTGGGAACAGGTACATTGAAGAAAGTGATACCCTCTGGCTCAGCACTTTACCTCTAGGGAATTCACAGGTGTGACTCCACCTGGTTCTGAGGACAGACATCTGCCTTCTTTATTGTCTGCTTTCAGGTCCCCACAGCAAATGATTGACCCAGCAAGGAGAGCAAGCTACCATCTCACCTGGGCAAGAGGAACTTTGCAGATCTCCTCAAAATGGTATAGGATGCACTGAGAAGCACACAGTTAAAAACGCTGGAAGGAGGGGGAAATGGTACAAAATATGAAACCCATGCTGGTCTCTCGCTGACATCTCCAACCCCAGAGACGAGGTCCAGGTCATATCCCAAGTTCAGAAAGGTCTTGGGAATAAAAGACCAGTCTGTGTCATAGGTTGAAGTGTGCAACCATACTGGGAGACATCTGTCGCTCACAGGCAGAGCCATTGCACATCACTTCAGCCCAGGAAAGAAGATCCAACTCTAGGCTTTCAGCTGCCCACGTCACCCTCCCAGGAGCCAGCTAGGGTGTGTATGGAGACTAAACATGGAACTATGGCTGTCAGATTATAAGCCACACAATCAGGAAATAGCATGATAGATATTTCAAGCCAGCAGTCTATGATGCTGAGCCTCCAGTGTGCGTCAGGAAAAGCCAGGTGCTGGGAGAGACACTGAGCTGCATGAGAAAATGTCTCTAAGGGATTGGCTGCAGGACTTTCCAGAGGTTTGACCAGGAGACAGTGTAACCTCTCTATAAAGGTTTTCAAACTCATAAGGCCTAGGAAGTCAAGTGGTATTGAGCCCTCCACCCCAGGGAACTGCAGCCCGGACACATCACCGTGCCATCTCTGTCTGTGTCACCAGGTCTTTGTCCTCTTGAGGTCCTAGAGTTGTGACAGCTAGTCCTTGCAAAATCATTTCTGTTTAATCTAACTACAATCTCCAGGCATGGGGGGGTGATAATTTATATAGAGAGAGGGAGTTTAGGGACACGCACACACATACACACAGAGGGTGGGGAGTCACAACTAAAGTCCACTTACAATAAAACTGACATTTATAGAAAGAGAGGAGGGAAGGGGAGGAAGAAAAACAGATAGGAGGGAGGGGAGATGAAAAAAGAATAAGTAGATGAATAATTGGTCATTACAAAATGACCTCCTGAAAACACTTTCCTCGAGACATCCCCTAGACACACAGTGGGACTATGTGAGACTCTACTCCACCTTCCAGGCAACACCAGAGCCTTGCACTTGCATGTTTGTTTTAAGGGAGTCCTGTGCCAAAAAGAAATCAATGCAGTCAGAGAGCTGCCTGTCAGCCCCACTTCCGATTCTAGTTCAAGGCAAATACCTGGCACCTCGTTAGATGTTCAGTAATTAGTCCTGGAAGTCTGAGTAGATGCATCAATTAATAAACGACACAAATAAAGGAGAGGAAGAAAATGGATCCTGGCACACTGGTTGAGTTTCAGGACTCCACAGAACTTCCATCCAGTCTGCTACACACACACTGTGTGTGTGTGTGTGTGTGTGTGTGTGTGTGTGTGTGTGTGTGTGTGTGTGTGTGTGTGTACATGTGCAGACAGAGGACCGACAGAGGTCAGCCTCCTATATCATGCCTAAGTCTCTCTATATCATTTATTTTGCTTATTTCAGGCAGGGTCTCTCACTGGCCCCAGGCTCACCAACTAGGTTAGACTTGCCGGCCAAGAAGCTTCAAGGATCCTCCTGTCTCCACTTCCCCAGCATTGGGTTCACAAGTGCATGCTAAATCAGTTCACTTGTTTGTTTGGAGGTTAAACTCAGGACCCCTTGGTTGCAGAGAAGGCATTTGCTGACAGGCCAGTGTCTTTTTTCTGTTCCATCCTTTAGTTAGAGCTCCTTGTGGGTGAATCTTCGTCGTTCCCCATTCTGCATTTCTGGGTTTCAGCAGTTTCTGGTTCTGATATTGATACCCAGAAAGTGCTAACAGCACCTGCCACCATCCCAGCATGCATTGCTCTTTGTATTACAAGAAGAAAACATGTCCCATTAGTAGAACTAAGAGGGGAGGCCTGATGCTGGGGTCTGGAGTTGGGAGGACGACAGAGAGGGGGTGGCACCAGAAGGTCCTGAAAGTGGCAGGTAAGCTGGGTAGAGGGACAGAGAATGTACACAAACATGGCCTCCTCTAGGGCGTCGATGGCCATGAGGTGTTAGATGCGGGCAAGGTTGGAAAAGACAGTAAGTTCCATGGCTGTTCTGACTCCGGGTCATTGGGTATACGTGAGTGTTTCAGGTACAGTCTACTGTCCCCCAAGAATGAAGAAAGAGGAGGAGGAGGAAGCACAAGATAATGTCTGGATTCTGCTAAGAAGCCACATCCACTGGACAGAGGTCAGTAAACCTCAGTAGAAATCCCTACCCGTGGCACTCCAAACCAGACTTCCAAATCGTTATGATAAGGACAGCCAGAGGTAAGAGACACCATGTCTGCAGTTGACATTCAGCTGCTCAGATGCGAAGGTGGAAAGAACAAAGTCCATGTGTGGTGTGCCCTGAACCCATGGCCTTATGGGAAAAGCACTTGAAATCTGGTCCTTTTGCAGACACAGAGAGAATTGCTACCACATCCAGTAACAGATGAGTTAACCGTGTGTCACAAGGCAAGCTCCAAGCCCAAGACAAAACATGAATCAGATTTCACAGACTACCGTAAGGTCCTCAGCTGAGTCATTTGCTCCACCTGAGCCTGTGAGGAGCATGAGCATGAAGAGTCAAGTGGCCAAAGATGTCTTCAGTTTCAGGGTTTGTGAGCTCATGATATGCAAGATATTTTATCTTTGGAACAAGGATTTTTAAGTGCTATTTGACTCATAATCACATTTCTTGGAAATGTTCATTTAGAATGTCCGTGACAGACAAAAAAAAAAAGTTCTTTCCAACATTATTTAGTAATAGCTAGAAAATGGAAAGAGCCCCAGTAGTCAGCAGCAAGGAATGCTGGGAAACTCTGGCACAACCAACCAGGTGAGGATAGACTGCGATTCAGATCCTAAGATTATTTACCATTTCAAGAAATGTTCCAGGCAGCATCAGGCAAGCAACACAACAGATAGAACCTGAAAGCAGGGCCAATGGCTGTCTGTGTCTCCTGGCTGTCCTCTGGCCACTGCAGGTAGCAAACTCTGTCCCCACCACCTGAAAATAGGAACAGCCAAGGAGTGGATTTCACAGAAAGAACTACATGAAATAGTTTCCATATAGCACAGAGAACAGAGGCCAATGGGGGTGAATTAGACAGACTGGTTATTAATTCACAAAATACAATAGATGCTTCAGAGGTCCTGCCGACAATTCCCTGGCTATACACACAGGGAGTAAACAGTGGTGGGTTAATGGCAATCTGCCTCAGATGGTAATGGATGCTTTTGTTTTCTTCAAACCATGATATATTGCTCAAAAATTTTTGTGATAAGCATGTAATAAATATAAAAAAAGACATATTTCTTTCTTTCTTTCTTCTTTTTCGAGTCATTCCTCCAAGTATCGGGAGAATATGTAACGCTTGGACTTGGGCAAGCCTGGGGCATAACCTTGTTTTCCCATTTACAACCTCTGTCTCTCCCAGCCTCAGCTTCCTGACTTGTACGCTGCGTGCCTTCAGAAAGAGGGAGGCAGCATCTAAGCATACAGCAGGTGCTCACTGATGAGTTCCCTCACCGTGGGAAAGATCCAGTGTATCTCAACTCCTCGCTCCTCTTCTGAGAGTGAAGCACGATCAGTCGGCTCAGATTCCAACACCTCCTCTTGAAGGTGACTGTCCATCTTCAGAGAGCTGCAAGGCCCCACTACAGACAGACACTTCTGGGTCCTTAACCAGATACAAAGCAGAAAGAAGGGAAAAAGGAAAATTAAGGGAAGACAGCGGTCCCACGGGTGCTCCAGATCTTTCCATGGGAGCAAATGTATGTCTGATTGAGTCATCACAGCAAACCCAAGCCAGTTCTCCAGTCCTTCCTGGTGCTGAAGTTTTCAGGGCACACTCCCAAAGATGAAACCATTTATTTTTCCCTGAATGCCAGGTGTGTTTTTAAGGAAACAAGTGCTTGGAAGATAATTTTGCGAAAAAATATAAAATCCATATAACACCCAGTTACCTTTTCTTAAAGGAAGATGAACGATCCGAGGGAGGGATAAATTGCATTTGCTATGAAATTTTGAATTTCAAGAAGTATATTATGTCCTCCAGTGTTCTCGGTGAAAAGAAAATTATTCCTTTCTTGGGGAAACACTCATGGCATTTTAACGTTTATGACATTTCTGATTTGGAAAGATGGGTTCTTCCAGAGGATGATTCAAACTTCCGTTTTTGTAGCGGGCATGTCCTTATAAATTACACCACTGCGAAGGAGGGAAGCCTTTCTTTCTGAGAGGGCTGGGTGGGGGGATGCTTGTTCTGCTGACAAACTTTCTCCTGATTCTCAGTGGTGGCCACAGAGAAGGAAGATCGGGGAACTAACCACCCTTCCCAGTCACTCCACCTCAACAAAATGTCCGTTTTCCCCCCCATGGATGAAAATTGTTTCCCTTCATAAATAATGAACAAAGACACATTTCACCAGGTGCAATTAAATGAGACTGTGAGGCTATATTGAGATGTGATTCAGACCTCATCCCCATCACGACAAGCCCTATGATACCGGGACACCCAAATCTATACTCTAAGCACACAGAGTCAAAGACACCCCGCTGCCCTTCTTAAGCATGAAACACTGTGAGCCCAGGGAAACTCAAGTGATGATGTTTATTTAGAATTAGAATCGATTTTCATTTTACATAACACCTTTCGTTTTCAAGACTCCCCGAGCACTCTACAAAGCAATGAGTTCAGCCGCAGCATCGCTTAAGACAAGTACAACTGTCATTATGCTGCCTGTAATAGCTCGCAGGCTTGGAAATTAGAAATCAAGGGAGAAAGGTGGAGAGACAGATAAAGAGGCAGCAAGGGACTGGAGAGGAGCTGAGGGAGAAGTCAGGAAAGCCGGGTAGGAGATTTGCAGGAGCTGGTGAGTAGGAAGAGAGACAAAGACTGCAGGACCCGTGGGTCAGGTTTCTGGCTCTTCCTTTGTTTGGGAATGTGTTCCAGAGAGCTATTATTTCCATCTCTGAGGACAGACAGTGGCATCTCAGCCTCACACTGAAGGGCAGATACAGGACAGCCTTTGCACGGAGTCCCCACAAGTATCATGTACCAGGAGCATTGTATCTGGCATCAGAAAGCCTGGGAATCACTTTCCAGCCCCAAGTCTACCTAGGTGGTGCAGTGACTTGCTTAGCATCTCTGGGCTCCCAGGGTTTGTAAGATCTACCTCTAAAGAGCGCAAGACAGGAGCAGGTACTCACAGATGATTCAAGGTACAAACAGCACTCAGGAGACACTGACTAAGGGATGCTTTTTCTTCAGCTTCCTTCCAATCATGAATACAATATAAGCAGTCCCTAGAACCCAGGTCACCTAGCAACTTAACACCCCCTGCCCTATGATTCATGGGTTATAAAGTCCCTAATCCATTTTGACAAACTAGAAGCAACACAGCCAGAAGACTAAGGCAACTAAGCCTTATGACCATGGCCCTTCTCAACCTCATGACACTACCAGAAGACTAGTGATGCCATTCCCATCCGTAAGGAAGAACATCAGGCTTCAAGGAGGCTGGAGTCCTCTAAACCTCACTTCTGACCTCAAGTTACCAGGCCAGGCTGCCTCCTACTGGCTGGATGGAAACCAGCTGCTTCACCCCACTACCTTGAGGAACCACAAAGCAGCCAGAGATCCTTTAGAAACAAAAGCCACTGAACCTTCCCGGCCACCAAAACAGGTTTTCTGTAAGAGAGAGAGAGAGAGAGAGAGAGAGAGAGAGAGAGAGAGAGAGAGAGAGAGAGAGAGAGAGAGAGAGAGAGAGAGAGAGAGAGAGAGAGAGAGAGAGAGAGAGAGTGTAATTTTGCAATGGATACTTTTTTGCTTCATATTGAACTGAGCAGTCACTGTGCACACCTGCCTGTACACTCAGAAACACACACACCACCACCACCACCACATGCTAATTCAAGACTCCTCTTATTCTGTGGTGTTATGCTGGGGTCAGGACCCAAAAAGTACCAACTAGGCAGTAAGAATTCTATAGTGATTCTGAAAATATCTGGAGAATGGCTGGATCTATCCTGATGAAAAGATGTATCAAGAATGAGGGTAAAGCAGTGGGGATGTTGTTCAGGAGATAAAAGAGACAGGCCTTGGGAACCAGGAAGTCCGTTCAACAACAGTACCTGAATTTGTTCCCTGAACCTTCATGAAAGATCAGGCATACTGGGACAGTAGACAAGAGGATCCCGGGGGCTTTCTGGCCAACCAGTATAACTGAATCAGGGAGCCCCGGCTCCTGGTGACAGACCTTGTTTCAAAACAAGAAATGGCCCTTAAGGAATAATATTTGAGGTTGACTTCTGAAGTCCATACACACCTCTAAGCACACATCACATACACATGCTTGTGCATGCACATGCACACTTACGTATGTATGAAAATACACACACACACACACACACACACACACACACACACACACACACACACACAGTCTTATAGCCTGCTTAGTTCAGAAACTGGAGGATGCAATGAAAAGGTTGCATCCTTCCTCTTAGAAAAAGCTCATTTTCAGTACCAGATAAACACCAACCTCAGCACCACCTACTCGTTTCCAAGGTGAACTGGACCCAGGCTCACTTTTTGCCAGAGTTCATTCTGGGCCTCTCTCTTCAGGAGGGGGAGCAGAACATTGCATGATGTATTACTTATTTTAATCAAATACAATTTTTTATAATTGTCACTGCTCCGGCAGCCTCACGGGGGTCGGTCTGACTTGTGTACATCCGTGACAGGGGAAGCGGCGGCGGCAGCTGCTTTGTGCCGCCCGCCCGTGTACGGTACCTCTACAGTCTTGTCAGTCACAGCTCCCCTAATTACAGAACATCTGCTTGCTGTGGCCATTAACACTCCTCTACCAGCTTGTCTGGTTTAATACCAGTGACTCCTGACCTTCCCCAAGGAAGGCGCTTTCTGTCAAAATTTTCCCCCAAAGAAGCCAATTCGCCATGCAAATTTTGCACTTTTTAAAAAATGCTTCCTTACCAAAGCCTTCTGGAAGGAAATGGGTTTGATGAGGTAGGAGAAAGCTCTTTTTTTGTGCTATTTTGTTCATGTTTGTATCTTTTGAAAATTAAAGATGAGAGTCATTTGAAAGGCCAGGAACATAAACTTGATTGCTCCCCAGCCTCCTCGACTGTGTTCCTGGCCCTCCAGCTAGGAGGCGGTGTAGATGCCCCTTCTCTCTTTCTCAGCTGCCCTACACATAGGCCAGCCTGGGAGACTCCACTACCATCTCCCTGAATATTTGAATCATAGGTTTCACCATGGTGTCCTTGTTTCCCGGCATCCAGAGCCCTAAAAACCCTGGGAGTCATTCAGAAGCAGCTTGTTTCTCTGGAAACTTCAGAGGGTATTTAAAACTCCGTAACCTCAGCTTTCTGAAGGCAGCACACTCAAAAACCACAGTGGGGATGTGACGAGGAAATCCAGGAACTATTTTTTGTTAAAAGTACAGTTAGGCAAATGGTGCTCACATGAGGGACAGCCGCAGATTCACTCAATGACTATCCCACCCAACCTGCCAATCCCTTGGGGACCTGGAATAGTCAATGTGGTGAGAGTGAGGGCCGCAGAGACTCTCCCCTCCCCCCAAAAAAAATCTGTGAGTGGCTTTTTAAAAATTGCTCTAGCTGTGTTTCTATAAGGCGGGTGTTCTCTTGAGTAAGAAAGAGTTCCCCACAGCTTCTGCAAATGTGGGACTCAGAAAAGTGGCCAGAGAGCCAGCCAGAACTCTTTTACAGAGCAATTGGACTTAGCTTCACAAACAGAAAAGCTTTGCTTCATGACAAGCCTGTGCAAAGCAAGCAGTTTAACGGGGATGCTAGCTTCCCTGTTGAGAAAGGAGGGGAGCTAAGAACCTGTTTTGAGCCCTCACCTCACCCCAAGAATCCAAAGTGACCGCTGACCCTTACTCAAGTGAATCCCAAGGAGAGAAAAGGAAGGAAGAATAACCCAGAAGGCTGCTGTTTGTCAGGCTACATCTCCCCACTTGGCTGAAGGAGATTTCCCTGGACACCCTCGCCACCACCAGCTGAGAACACTGATTCTCTAGAAACAGAGCAGGAATAGGAGGCATAAAAGGGATAAGGGATAAATGGGTTTTTAAAAAAACTGCAGAAGAATACCTGTAAATACCATGTTTTAAAAATGCGCATTTCCAGTATAAGGCACCATCCTAATTGCCCGACCTCTTCAAAGCACCTATTGGAGAAACAGTTTAACTAGGGGGGTGCGATGATCTTCTAATCTCAACAATAAAAGCTCTTGCATCCTTTGTATATGCTGACTTACAAAAAAAAGTGCTTCCAGACAACAAAAGATGGAGCCGTAATTACATAAATCTCTCCATTCTTGATGAAGATACAATGTACCACCAGCAAATCAATAGTGTCTCCGCGCTGATTCTTCTTTTTCTTATGAGTCCAACGCAAACTTGCTAAAATTGAATTCCACTTCTTGTGTATATACCAAAAATTAGAATTCTCACAAATCCAGAGGAAAAGAACACATGTTCTGTAAATGTTTAATTTTTTCCTGTGCTACTGAGGAGATTTACAGTGGGGAAGAGTCAGAAATGAGTGTGACAGCACTGAGGGAAAGCTGCTGCCATCACGGGGAAGGAAGCCACTGTGAGCCGGCTCCTTTAAGCTGATCCACGGAGGCACTTTGAAGGCCCCCGGTATCACCTCCTCCATTCTTAATCCCACTAGTAAATAAACTAAACATCCCCTAAAGTCAAATATCTCCAACTCACTGCCAATAAATTGATTGTAATCATTTCTCCCCCATAACCCACATTTATAATATTTCTCATTCAAGAATAAGTAATTTTGTTGATTTTTTTTCCAAGAAAAGGTGAAACATATTGCATTTAAAAATAATTAATAGATGGGCCTTGCATACCTCTGAATTAAATTAAAAGAAAAATATATATATATATTTTGTGCAGATGATTGCATTCATACCCTGTTTGGTGTGAAAAGTAGATTCCAAAAAGCTTTTAACTAATTTGTTCAATTTGTTTCAAAGCCAACATGAATAGGCTTGGTGCAAATTCAGATTCATTAAAACTTAATTAATATGCATCATTATGCAAATGAGGTTGCAGTTAATGAGTTCTTAAAAGAAGCTTTCTTTAATTAGTTCAGTTTTAATGGCATCATCATTTATCTGACTTGTTTTTAAAGCCACATGACACACAAAAAGTGACCAGCCTCTATAATGCACTGTCTAATTGTGTTTCGTTCTAATTGTTCAATGCTGAAACTTCCAAAAAGTTAAAATGTTTCGATATTCAAAGGCTATTAAAAGGCTTTCACAAACTTCCATTCTGACCAAGGATATGGTTTTCCTACTATGGTTTCTCATTGTTAGTATTATTATTATTATTATTATTATTATTATTATTATTATTATTTTTGCTTTGCCGTTTCCATCTCATTTTGATCACAGAAACATGATGTCCAAGCCAGGCTATTTCCACGCCAAGGAGCTCATCCACACAGGTACAGCATGAGGCTGCGGGAAGTGTCACTCGGCAAGCGTACTTTATTGTTGTGTGCGTACATTAGGGGGCTTATTATACTTATGTAGTTGAAAAATCAAAATGAGCCTTTCTTGAGGCCATCTGCTGACTTCAGAAGCTCAGTAACATATCTAAGCAAAAGATTTTTAAATGCACTAATTCATACTTACGGCCACTGTCTCTCTCACCAATGACTGCCTGAATCGGCAGCGATGCCAGCCTGGGAGATAAGAACACTTAATAATTATTGGGAAATATGCAAATAAGGAAAGGAAAAAGGCAGACGTAGCACGGGGCTGTGGAGGGGGTGGGGGGAGCTAACCCAGAAAATGAGTCCTAGGAAGCTTCGGAAATGCAATGGGTATTTTAAAAATTTTCAGATTTATGAAACACTGCACTACACAATTACAATTGTATTTTGACATGTGGAGCAGAGGTGATTCTAACTGGTAGGGTGTATTTTTACACAGAGTCCTAGGGAGGGATGCTGTCCCTTGTTACATGTTTTTACACCACTGTCAGAAGTTCCAGAACTGACACAAAGTCCTTGCATTCGGGAGCTCAGATGCATGGTCTGAGGCGCTTAAGTGGCTTTTCTGTTTTGTCTGGGTAGCGGCTGAGTGTGCACACATTACTCTAACTCTCATTAACAAAAAAAAAAAATCTTGTATCCTTCTGTTTACAGGCCAAGACTAGCTGTACCTATTCTCTATTGTACGGGGAGAAATATCCCAACCTCCTGCAGCACTTCCTTGTTTTAGTATCACCGAGAATATCCTGATTGAATAATTGGGAGTAAATGAATCTCCAAGAGGAGAGCATTGACAGCCCATTCTTGGGGAGGGGGATTGTTGTAATGAGGGTGTGTCTTGGTTGGGAAGATGGCTTCCTTTCTGAGAAGTCTGCTGGTTGCAACAATGTAATTGGCATCAGACCGCCATATGGTGATGGGGACCATATTAATAGAATTACAGGAGTATCTATGGGGGGAGGCTTTGCTCATACACGGCATCACAGAAAGGATGCTGTGGGGATGCCATACGGGGATGTCCATGGATGACAGGGTTAGGACAGACCTCACTATTCCTAGCAGAGGAGAGAAAGTCATCCAGAAGCCCCCAGCCCCCCCCCATCTTAATAAAAACAGAAAGTACGGTGACTATAACCAATTCATAAACAGATTAATTAATTAAAATATTTTTTGTTTATTAGATCAAACAATGTAGTACTTAAGGGTCTCTATTATATCTAATGAGTGTGGAGCGGAATGCTCAGGATAGACAGGTGCTCCTTAAATGTATTTAGAAGAATTCACTGCATCCGGTCAGGATCCACTGATAAATTCTCTCTCTCTAATATACTGCAGCAGAATGGCAGGCACAAAAATAATCACATGGAAAAGGTGTAAATATATTTGCAACCCTGAATCCCACAGTGACAACATAAAGTAAAATATTTCTGTCCCTGTATCTGACAAAAGCACACTTCCAGTTGGCGTGTGTTATCATTCATAGAACCCATTTTGTGCACTGGTCTCTTGGTAATTTTCATAACATCCCTTTGAAATGGACAATAATCTCCTTAGCTGGTGGTTTCATTAGACAGGTGACTGACTCCAGATCTCCAGCACAGAAAGCCTATGGGCTACTCTGGACTTGGACCTCAGGTTGAGCTGCCCTTCTCAAAGAAGCTTGTTCAGATTTATTCTGAACAGTTATACGGGAAAACCCAGGGCCCCCAGTCTCATCCGGAGAGACTAGGAGGCAGCTCGGCTGCCAGTCTCTGCTCCCAGCTAGGAGCTAGTGCTAATAGAAAGGATAAATTATCTGGATCTGCAGCGCCAAGACGCACTTGCTGGAGTTTAGGGCTTTTAGGGATAAATATTCAAAATGATAATGTAGTGGCCATCAATCATAATTATTTTAAAATTCAATAAACATTTAGTGAGCACTTTCTTTGTGTTGGGGCATGGTGCCAGGTGCTGAAAAAGCTTGCCTTTATTGAATCCTCATAGCACCGATGTTCCAGGGAGGCGTGTGTGCTCTCACACTGGGAGGTCGCTGGCACAGGGAAGGTGGCTGGTATCACTGTGCGATGCAGTGCCTATCCAGATTACAATCACTAAGCCCTTCCTCCTCTGGTTTGGGTAAGGATACCACAAGCATTCATTTAAAATTGGTTAGGAGTAGACAACATACAAATGAATAACATATATGAGATATGGTATCAGTCCGGCATGCAGAAATTTGTCTGAATTGGTGTCAGACACGGCTCCATTGGCTACTGGAGTTGCTTTACCTAGGAAAGTAATAGTGGTCACCATAAGCAGCGTGGCTACAGGTTCACTTGCCAGGAAACCAACTCAGTCCTCAGCATGATTAAAGAGTAAGTTACGAGTGTCTCTTCACAGGTCATCTCGCCTGTGCTGGGCATGGGTGACAGAATGATGGCTTTCCTTGGAGAAGGAGGGAATTCTAAAGCCTCCTCCAGTGCCTAGGCTGAAGCATCGTAGCCTTTTCATAATTGAGTCAAATCTTTTTTTTTTAAAGGCTCCTTTCTGAAGAAAACAATTTATTTTCTTTTTATCCAAAGACAGTCAGAAAATTCTGAGGAAGCATGCGACAACCTAGCGTTTGGGCTAAATATGGTCAGGATCCTATGCATTCTATATGCCAGGGCTGAGAGTATTTGCAGCTGTCCATATTGACTGAGCACTCATCAGAGATATCAAGACAAGGAAATTTTGTTGGAGGAATTTGGAGAAGCCACAGCAGGCACCCACAGAAAACAGCACTCAAGCCATCCATGGGGATTCACTCCTGAAACCAACCAGTAGCGAGGCAGAGATAGGACAAGTCTAGGGCACATAGCAAATTTTGGGCCAGCCCGGGCTGTGCAGTAAGGCCTTGAGAGAGAGAGAGACAGAGAGAGAGACAGAGAGACAGAGAGACAGAGAGACAGAGAGACAGACACACACAGAGAGAGAGAAAGAGAGAGAGAAATTTGAGGAGAAGAGAGAAGAAAAGTAGAAACAAAAAGAAAACCAAAAGCTGAATCTGAATTTGGACCTTATGGAGTCTAGACTCAGAAGAACTAGAAGAAACCAGAGTCCCAGGCACAGATCCCTTTTGTCAAAATTATCTGTATGGCGTTGACCTTAGACCTATACATATACCTTCATCTAAGCTTGTATTCTTTTGTGCTGACTCAGAGTATCCAGGCAGTACTCCAGCTATAGAAACGGCTGTCACACTGGGTTTTTAATTTTGTGTTTGTGTGCTATGGTAAGCCTGTGGAGGTCAGAGAATGGCTGCCCAGTGTCTGTGCGGTTCTTCCCCCAATGAGTGTCAGGGATTAAATTCAGGTCAACAGCCTTGACAATAAGCACCTTTGCCTACTGATCTCCTTTGTCAGCTCAAGCTCAGATGTGTGTGTGTGTGTGTGTGTGTGTGTGTGTGTGTGTGTGTGTGTGTGTGTGTGTGTGTGTGTGTATGCGTGTGGAATATGATAAAACTGGATATAATGTTTTCTCTCTGTTGTCTGACTTCATGGAAGAAAAGCCTCAGCTACAGGTGGTTACTGAGTGCTCTGTCTGCTGAGTCTGGGCTTCAGATTTCTAGCTCAGGATGGCCTTGAAGTCCTCACCTTCCTGCTTCCACTTCCTGAGTGCTGGGATGACGGCCTGTGTCAGCACACCTGGCTTTGGCTGTGTGCTTTCTGAAGGAAAGGCAAACAGTCTGCAAAGCCCAGAAGAGGAGAGAAAGGGCATCAGCTGCACACACCAAGCTGGGCTTCCCTAATTTGCCCCACCCGCTACACCATCCTGCCTGTTTGACTAGGTTCCTCCTCCGTCTTGTGCCAGGTCCCACAGGTCCACCCTCTGATCTGCCCACTGCCACTGCCTTAATTCTTCTGTCCCTTTGTCCCTCCCACTCCCAGGTTCCACACCATCACTTCCTCTCAAACGTTCTATGACTCCCCAGTGCTCTCTCTCTTCATCTTGATTCTGCAGACTCTTTAGTTCAAAAGACTGCGTTCGGCAGTTTCCCAGCATGTTTTCCAGGTCTTAGAACACACCAAGTACTCTCCTGCTATCATTTCAATAGTTTTCTTCCCAGTTATCACAAAAACAATAGATTTTATATTGGAAGAGATAATTTGGGCACTATCAAAGAAAATGAAAATTAAAAAAATCAAAATGTCCTGCAATATGTAGATATGATCCCCACAGCATAATGCAGAGGATTTTCTTCTATACATTAATACACAATATAAAGAGATAACAGCAAACATACACGATGTGTAAAAATGATCCTGTTGTCTGGTGTTTTTCCCCACCGAGCAATAGAGCACTAGCAGGTTGTCATATCCTTAAATATCCTTTAAAATTCTAAATTGAAGGAGTTATTTTGAGCAAGGCAGTTAGGATCGTGCCTGGCACACAGCAGGTACTCAATAAATATTGGAACATTAGCTCCTATCATTATTACAACAATTATTATCCTCCAAAAACTTAATGTTTAATGACAGTATGATATTTGATGATGTAGATATTCAGCAATTAATTTAAAATGTCCCTTGCTGCTGGGCATGTAAGCAGTTCATGATTCTGTGCTCCTATAAGTAACACTGCAATGATTACCTCTACGTATGTGTGTCTCAGTATGCAATGCATTTGTGCTCTAGTATACACGTATGAGTGTGTGCATACATGTGTGTACTGTGTGTGTGCATGTTTCTGTTTGTCTGCCTGTCTGTCTGACTGTTAAACTAGGAGAGTGTCTACTGCTCATAAATTGTATGCCTATTCTCTTCTCTTCAAACTGTTTGGGTGTCTTTGCTATGATCTGAAACTTAAGATAATTCAGTCTCAAGATCTGTAGGTAAGCTTCCAATATCAAAAATGACAGAAAATTTCTTACTATCATTGACAGTGTGGAGTTCCAGTCTGTCAAGGGAGTGGAACATATTCATTTTGTATGGCTTTACGTTCACTTGTCTGTGCACATATATGAGGGTGTCCAATAAAGACACAAATGGATCAGAAAATCTTCCCAGGTTCATTATTCTCAGGATGTAACACTTGGTCTGAGTCATATGTTACCATCATTCCTTAGATTCAAACAGTCTTTATTAAAAACTATTCCACCCTTGGTCTTGGGGCATCACCTTTAACCCAACACTGAGCCATCTACTAATTTATTCAGCCATCATTCATCCCCCTTAGACAGGTACACATTCACCCATCCAGCCACCCATCTGTATACTTACCCAGCCATACAGCAATCCATTGTTCATCCAGCCATCTATCCATTCACTCATTCAACCATATACCCATCTATCTTTCTATCCATCTACCTAACAATCCACCTAGCCATCTACCCCTCTATCCACACATTCATCCATCCATTCACCAATCCACCCATCCACTTTTTTCACTCATCTTGTTGCTCATTCAGTCCTTCATTTGTTTGTAAAATATACATTAAGCTCCCACTGTAGCCAAAGTTAACTTTAGACACCAAGGAAAATATATAAATAAAATTGACATTTAAGCAAAATGAATTACAACATAAGAAAGTTCCCGCCGGCTCCTGTTATACATTGCAGCTCTCATGTTGCACTACTTGATCCAAGAAATTAAGACTAATAGGATTTTAAACACCATAGCTAAAGCAAATGGGAGAAATATTGGATCAGGAACTTCCTTGAGAAAATGACCTCTAATAACATCACTGACGTTATTTCCAAGCCCTAAACTATTTTCCTATAACCCATACAGTATCCTTGGATACCAATCCTTTCCTCTAACCTACATAGCATCCTTGGGTACCACTTGCTTAAACCTTTCAGACCCCTTTATACAAAAGGGTAAATATACCAAAATGTTACTTACAAACTAAATTTTATGTTGAAGATCCACCAAGTTATAAATCTTTTTTTTATAATTTTAAAAGATTTTTATTATTTTTAAGTTATATGTGTGGAGGGGTGTGCAGGTGCCTGCGGAAGCCAGAAGGGGGTGTCAGGTCTCCTGGAGCTGAAATTACAAGCATGTGCGAGCTTCCCAATATGGGTGCTGGGAATAAAACTCATTTTTAGCCATTAAACCATCTCTCTAATCCCAATTTATGAATTTTTTAACATGAGAGGCGACAATGTTTTAGACAACATACCAGAAACAAAAGTATTTTTAAAGTTGAGTCTCTTTGCCCTTATGTTCATATTGACATAAATTTGTGTTAAACGGGGTTCCCCCCTAATTTGAAAAGAGAAGAGAAAGTTTAAACATCCCTGATATTCCCTCTCAACACAAAATGAGAGAAAAATGCTATATCTCCCTCTTTTAATTGATATCTTGTCCTTCATTTAAATTACATGTCAGCACAAACTGTCAATTGTCAGGAAGATATTGATATTTTATTCCCTTCCTTTTTCACCCAGGTGAGGAATAAAACGTTGAAACAGTGATTATATATGAATCACATCTTATACATCACAGATAAAGTGTAATTGGAAAAGTAAGTTTTACCGCTGGTGACACAGTCTTACAAAACAGATTCCTCCTCAAGCTGGGAACTGTGTTTAACTCGAATAATTCAACTAGGTGATTTGAAAAAGAGAAGCCTCCAAGAATTTTTCATCCAGGACATTTGTCTCTCTCACTTCCAAAGGAGAATGAGATGGATGAATCATGGGAATGTGCAGTGGCACCCCTAGGTCAAGCTGATGGTACCTGTTCTCCACTACAGGGATGGGAAGCAGTATGAAAGAATCCATAGCACCCAACTAGTCTCCCACTTCCAGAACCCACTGTTCCCCATCATTCTCGATCAAGAAGGTAGATCCTAGGCCTTCTAGAAGTGCCAATATGGGATACGCCAGCCCTTTCTGAACCATCCCAGCACAGCATGTAAACTACTATCACATCACGATAGACTAACTCCCATGAGTTAGCAAAAGTCACTACTACAGTTGAGACGTAGGTTTGGTTCCACAGGCTCACACGTTTGGACACTGGTTCTGTTTTGAAGGTTGGAGAAGCTTTGGAAGATGGTATCTATATAAGAAAGTGGGTTTCAGATGAGGGCTCAGATGTTGAGGTTTTTATTCCAACTCCACTTGCTGACCCACCCAGATGTGAACAAGCAGCCTCACGCTCCTGCCATTGGAAAGATGAGAGCTGCTCCCATTATGGTGCCTTATCCACAGAAATAGACTGCATCCTCAAAGTATGAGTTCAAACAAACCCTTCCTCTCTGCGTCATTTCCTGTGGTCTCAGAAATGAGACCAGTAGTTCATACACTGCACCTCCACACAACCCACTGCAAGACAATCCAAGTTTGAATCTAGGATTCTGTTTGAGGAGACACTGGGGTCACCTCCTGCCTTGACACCTGGACTTCTGACAGACACTTCATCATCCAGCAAGCATCTTGGTGAAAGCTAATCTACCTCAGACAAGGTGGCTGCAAAATTCCAGTGGGTGTGCCAAGCATGCAAAATACCTCACACTGTACAACTGGCACAGCAAAGTTTGTTTACTGTGACTATTTTTACTTTTGATGTCTGAAGCCCCCTACTCAACACAATGCCTCGCATAATGAAGGTAAGCAACAGATGTTTGTTTAATTTAGTTGGCTAAAGATTGGGTTGAATTATAAAACCTTAAGAGAAGAAAATGTATGCTTTTTTTCCATTCAGATTTACACTTCCTGTCAAGAGAAAGGTCTGCCTCATGCTTCATGCCCAGCGTGGTGGCTCAGTGATAGGCATGCTCACTGTCAAATCTGAGGACCTGAGTTCAATCCTCAGATAGAAGGAGGTAACGGAGTCTCACAAATTATCTTCTGACCTCTATAAATGTGCTTTGGCATACATGTGTGTACATACACATATATGGGCATACATGTATGCACACATACATACGCACATAATCATACACTCATACACACACACACACACACACACACACACACACACACACACACACACAGATCGAGCAAGCAAGAGAGAGAGTAAATTAATGGAAGAGGAAAAAAAGACCAGTTCTTACTGAATCTTCTGATATGGTTGACTTCTTGACCTAATTCTCCATAGATGGCTTCATGCCAAGTATGACAATGGTTTTAATTTGTCAAGCAGGCACATAGGGACCAGAGGTCAAATCCCCTTTGAATGCTTCCCTGACTTTTAACTCCCTTTGACTTGAAGACATCATCTCCCACCACCTTACCCTTTGAGCCCATATCCTACTGACCTCATTTTTGGTCTTCAGCACAGAAGCAAATACTCACTCAGGGCCCCTACCTCTGTTATCTCCTCTGTCTGGCAGGCTCTATACCTGTGTGCTCTGTCCCGTAGATGTTAACTCTATGTGACAACTTGCCTGAGTTACAGGGTTCTCGGGTGCTTGGCTAAGCATTCTCCTGGGTACATCTGAACAATGAGAATAACATTGGAATCCCAAGCAAGCACCGAGCAAGGACAATCACCTAAAGTGGATGGGTTTCATCAGGCTACTGATAGTCCGAACAGAATAGAAATAAAAGGGAAGAAATGTCCCCCCCTTGCCCCTGGCCTGGAGTCTGTTCTTCCAGCCTTACAAGTCTTAGAGCACCACCTGCTCCCCTTGGGTCTCGTGCTTGTCAGGAACTCATGCCGTTAGGTCCACCTATAATCTATCACCTATCGACCATCTCTGTGTCTGTATCTCTCTGTTTATATGTATCCATGGTCTTTCAAACTTTCAAGTTCTAAAGTAATTTTCAAGGAACTGTATTTTGTTACATTTATTAGAGGGTGGGCATGCCATGCCACACAAGCAGAAATCAGGGAACAGCTTTCATCAAATGGCTCTCCCTTCCATCATGTGGGTCCCAGGGTCAAACTGAGGTCTTAGGTTCTGCAGAAAGTACCTTGACCTGCTGTGTCATCTCAGGAGTCATAGAATGAAATTGGTATGGTGAAGTTGTCCCTTAAATTTTTATCTTTACTTGGGCGATTGACATAGAGTCTGTTCCCACCTCTGGGCACTGATCAATGAATCAGCTTTGCAATCATGAGAGAGAATGACGGACACGCTCCAGTGTGGCATATGAAAAATCTGGGACACCCAGTAGGATGGCTGTAGGGAGCACTTTCTTGATTATGTCTCTTAAACTCAAGGAATTTAATCAGACTTGAACTCATGCTCAGAGCTGTGTGCCCAGCTACCCTCACAGCTGTGGTCCTATGTCTCACACCTGAATAACTGGTTTTCTCTTGAGAGCCCTAGACAACACCTGTCTTCATCTGGAACTCTGGGAGAGTACTGCTAAGTCCAGTTTCTCAGTCTCCATCCCTCGTCCTGTCCTTTGCATATGGCACTGTTTACAATCTTGCTTCAGTTGTTTATTGTCTGATGTCCTTACTTAAAATATAACTTCCAGAGGTGGGGTTCCAAAATTTACCTGACCGAGTGATGTGGGCTGTGGGTTTTGTCTCTATATCTGTCTCTGTCTCTCTGTCACACTTTCTCCCTGCACCCACCAGAAGCCATGAGGATAGTTTGTCTAGCATCCCCACCCAGAGCTTCGCAGGGTTGATGTGAATAGAGGACAGGGAATGGCCCTGTCTAGACACCCTTCACAAACCAGCTTCTATCAGGTAAACTCAGTGTTTCCACTGGACAATGTAACTGCCTTTTATCTATGAACACGTTATCATAGTTATTTAATAGGTTAGGCCTTTAAATTTTGACTGAATAGAACATAACTAACCAGAAAACCCTGAGTCTAAGGAGTGTCCCTGGTGGGTCAGGGACCAAACACAGTTTTACATGGTTATCAGCAACCTTACAGAAGCCGGCAAAGGAAGCCTCCTTAGACTTCTCAGAGGCCTTTGATCTCACCTTAGCCCCCAACCTCCCTATTGCTATTGGACTGAAATCCCCAAAGGATTCCACACGCTGCTCAGCTGCTGTTCCTCTACCCAGCCATGAGTTTTAATCCTTACACTAACCCATCACATACAGTGCTTCATCTCTTTATACATCCTTTGTTAGGTCCAGGTTTTGTTTAAATCAGGGTCTATCTCCAGTGCATCACAGAGTGTACAGGAGTGCCATGACCTGCTCATCAGAGCCACCTCTCAAACTCAGCTTTCACCTGGCACCCATATCTCCCCACTTTGGTGCAGGATCTCTGAGTTGGGGGTTCAGGAGCTTACTCCCCTGTCGGCTCAGTTTGGACATATGACCTAGACCAATGCCACTAGAGAGATTCTTTGTTTAAAATGATTTGTTTATTTATTTTTATTTTTATGTGCTTTGGTGCTTTGCCTGTGTGTATGTGTGTGTGAGGGTGTCAGATCCCCTGGAACTGAAGTTTCAGACAGTTGTGAGGTGCTTTGTAGATGCCGAGAATTGAACCCTAGTACTCTGGAAAAAATGCCTGTGCTCTTAACTACTAAACCATCTCTTCAGCCCTAGATAGATTTTTAAGCTTGATTTATAGGTTACCTGGAGAGATGCTTGGCAGTTTTACCACTTCTAGAATAAAATTGGAAGCAAAGCCCAGAGACTATGGGATCAGGTGTCCACATCCAGCCATGCCTGATATCTGATCTATTTTTCACCCTCACCTCCTCTCTGAGACCACTGACAAGGACTTGAACATACCCACACAGAACACATAAATAAAAATAATTCTTCTGAGATAATAAAATAAAATAGATAATAAAATAAAATAAAAAGAAATTCTCTGAGATGCAGGCACCCACCATCACCACTCTACCCCTAGACTGAAGCCTCTACACATAAGCAGTGTGTCCATAACTGTTTAGGGTGACAAGGCCATCTCACGCTCATAGACACTCACTTAATGCTCCTCAGATGTATTCAGTGGCATGGAAAAATTACATCTAATAACTTGGCTATGCTCGCTGAACTAAATTGCCCAAGTTTTTTATTTGATGCAATTAGGAAATAACACCATCAGCCAATTTATCAGGTAGAAAGTTCTAGTGGGCACATTTGTCTTCATTTATGTGTTTCTTACATATCACTTGTCCTTCTAGAAGAGAAATATTCAAAGGCATTCATGTTTTTGTATTGAGTATGAGGCAGTGCTCCTAAAGACTAATTTTCCAGATTACTTATTTTATATTTTGTGTCATTAATTCCACATGTGTGAAAAACACATAATTATACCCACCTTATTAGTACTGAATGAAACTCTGTATTTTTCAAGTGCACTAATAGGCAAGTTGGCACTAGACCTGTGTACACAAATGGGGTTTTTGAACTTTAGAGTAAATTTCAATTATCTCTCTTTACTATCAAAAGTACCCCAGAAAAGTGCCAGGACTCTGCATTTGATAAATGTTCCCACTGCCCACCACCTTATTAAATGGATATTCCACAAGAAAAATACCTGCATTGCATGCAAGACTCCTTGTAATTACACCAATGGGGTGGAATGTTTGTGGAGGAGCATTTCCCAGGAACTTCAGTGCTCTGAGATGCACTATGAGAACAGAACTGTGGAGCCCAGTGGGGTTTGCTCTGAAGGCACATGTGCATGCTGAAGGCCCTGAGAAGCCCTACAGCAAGGAAGACTATGGACCAGCTCTCCAGCATAACTTCATGGTATTCTCTGTCTATGAGAATCGACAGCCCACAAGGGACCCAAGTTCACACCAGCTAGCTATTATCTGCTGGCGGGCAACTCGAAGGCTTTGAGGTTTCTTTAGCTGATGAATAGGAGTGTGGTCTGTCTGTCTGTCTATTCTTGGAGATGATTCAAGGAGCCAACAGCCTTCCCACCCAGCTTCTTTTCCATGTGTTCTCTACTCTTTTTGGTTGGGCAAGTGGATAAAGGTCTGTCTTTAAGGCCTCTCTCTAGGCCACAGAGTGTGCTGTCGTGTGACTGGGCCTTTAGATCCTCAGCAGTTTCAGAGTCACCCATTTGAGCTCCACCCTAGGGTCCCTGCAGATGATCAGGCAGATTCTCTATCTGATCCGTGTCCTCCTGGACAGTTTCTTCCTTGTGGTGCTGATAAGGTTTAAATCCCAACTTGGCACAAACAGCGTACCTTGAGGAAAGAGCATCAGCTGAGGGATTGGCCTATGGGATGGTCTTGATTGTTGCTGTGGGAAGACTTGGCCCTTTGAAAGAGGCACCATTCCCTGAGCTTGGGCCCCAAGGTAGGTAAAAGTGGAAAAAGATAGTTGATAGTTAAGCAGAAGGCAAGCAAGGATTCCGGTGTTCAGGTGTCTATTCTCCCTCTGCTCTGGCCATGGATGTGACACTTTATGTTCCTGCCTTTCCAGCAATGGTGAACTCTTCACTTGGAACTGTGAGCCAAATAAGCCCCTCTTCTAACTGTCCTCTTTTGTCAGGGTGTTTGTCACAGCAGCAGACACAAAGGTAAGTCAGTCAGCCTCAATCAAGTGTATGCCATCTACTGACTTCCAGAAAGAGAATACGAAGTCCCTAGTGGAGGTTCAAAGGGTAATGACTGAGCCACAGATTCAGGCTGTGGCTGACAGAGGACTCTAGGTGGTAAGAACCAACCAGGCTCCCTCACTTCCATCTCCCTTGCTCAGCCTCGGTCTTGGTGAGAATGGAAAGTGTACTCATGCCCTCAGTCAAAAAAAAAAACAAAACGTGAAAATGGCCAGGTGCCCTGGCAAATCTTCTGACTGGGCCATCGCTTTTTGGTGTGTAGGACTGTGATCCTGGCAAGAGACTCACAAAATACCCAGAGGGTAACAGTAGAGCTGAAGACTGGAGCTCTATCTATCCTGGGAGCTGCTATCTATACTTCAGCACTCTGGTTCTGCCCTAGTCTTAAGTAGGTGTGTATCAGCATCTTGATTGGCTGCCAGAGGAAGACAGAACCCAAGTTGAAAAGTATGAGTCTAACTCAGAGGTGCCAGGCATACCACAGAAGAAGCAGCACTGTAAGGGGAGGCCATCCTGTGACCTAAATGCTTTATGTCCCCTAATATGTGTAGAAGTCAATGTGATTTCTCAGAGTGTGGAAACCATGTCAGGATCCAGGCTTTTGAGCAGACGTGAAAGTGGAGAACATGTGTGAACACTTGGCAGACTGTTCCTGCTGGAGAGAGGAGTATGTCCTCTTAGGAAAGGTCCCCTTCCTACTTACATAGCACTGGATCTAGAATATCTGCCCATCCCCTCCCCCCAGGAATTGAAAAGCAAGCCTTGGTGGCCTGCACTGTCCTTCAGAGTATTGGCACTGGCTTGAGCATTCTAGTCACCGTATCTTACCTCTGGAACTTCCCACAGTACTCAAGGTGGATCCTTCCCAAGAGCCAGAAATGTCCATTCCCTGGTCACATCCCTTCCTACCACACCAACAGACTCCTCTGGCCGTTTCTAACATTCAGCCGATTTTTATGTCTTTTCAGGGATGTATTTGTTTCTTCCTACTGATACAACAAATTATCAGAGGCTTATAGTACCACAGATGGTATTGCCTTACAAATCTGAACGTTACAGGCCTGTGTAAGTCAAGACATCAGCAGACTCCCATTCCTTTCCACACCTCCAGAGTGAAGCATCTCAGTCCCCTTTTCAAGTCCCAAAGGTTAACTACTCTCTTTGTCTCTAGGCAGCATCACCTCATCCAGATGTCCTATATGAACATCTCAGACTCTCTCCTTTGCCTCCTGCTCCTGAAATTCCTGTGGCCACTCCCAAGAATCATCAAAAGCCACCTTCAGGTCATTCAAGGAATCTCTTTTGCTGAGTGAGGTAACATGCTCACCGACTATGTGGTTAAGGTAGCCGTGGGGATGTTATTCTTCTGGTCACAATGGACAGGATCAAATGGTGCTGCATCCCTTTCTGCTACCCTTCCCTTTGCTGCCCACCACATTGTCAGATTTCTTACTGTATTTTACTTTCCCAGCAAATCACAAAACTGGGCCCCTTGGACTTGAATGGAACCATGTGACTGGTCTAGCCAATGAGTTGAGGGCAAAACAATACACACTACTTCCTGGCAAGAACACTGAGTTCTAAATGTGAGGTCTTCCAGAGTCTTCCTTTGTCTCTACCTGGTGCCCAGACAATCAGCATCCCTGTGTGCCATCAGAGATCGAGAACCTGGCTACATCTGAACTTTAAAGAAACATCATAGCCAGCCAGTGCCAATACTCTTGAACTTGTTTATCTGAAGCTCAAGTGGAACTGAGTGTCTAGTTTGCAGTTGCTAAGTCTGGCAATCCCAAGTGTAAAAGAGATACAAAAGTCTACTGATGTAGTGACATGTGGGTTGTCTGTCACCAGGCATAGACCTGTCCCACCTGATGCCGGATGTCTTTGTGTATATTGTGAATAGCACTGGATAATAAAGGAATTGTTTTGATCTATAGCAGAGTAGCTTAAAAGCAGGCAGGAAATCCAAGCACAGACACAGGGGAAAAAGGGTGGAGTCCCTAGAGATGCAATCCAACCATCTAAGAAGCAATATGTAATGGAGTATAGGTAGGCCACAAGCCACTTAGCAAGACAGATTAATAGAGATGGGTTGAGTTAAGATGTGAGAGCTAGTTAGCAATAAGCCTGAGCCATAGGCCAAATAGCATATAATTAAAATAAACCTTTGTATAGTATGAGGTTTCTGACCTGGGCTTTCTGGCCTATCCTCGTGGCCCAGACTTTCCAGCCTACGGTCCCATAGTCCCAATGAAACACACAGACACTTACATTAATTGTACGCTGATTGACCTGGGGCGCAGGCATATAACTCGCTAGCTCTTGCTCCTAAACTAACCCATGATTCTCATCCTGTTCAGCCATGTGGCTCAGAGCAGTATAGTTGTCCTCTGCATCCTCTGGCTTCCCTGAGGCATTTCTGCAGTCTCTTCTCTGTTCTTCCTGTTCCCAGAGTTTTCTTAGTCTGGTAGGCCTGCCCACACTTCCTGTCTACCTTTGGCCAATTGGAGCTTTTTTATTAAACTATTAGGCTGGGCAATTATTTACAATGTAACGTCAAATCCACTATACCTTTGTGTGATTATTTGGGACTAAGTGGGGCTGTGAGCCCAAACCTTGGACTAGGCCAGGCTGTGGGCAGGAGAGATTCATTTGGAACTTGGGCCGGTCAGGTCAGAACTCGCAGCTGGCCCTTGCTTAGGCAAGCATCATCATTGAGACCACAGTGGGGAAGCTCAGCCTTCCATGCAAAAGAGCAAGCACAGTTATAAGCCTAGGAACACAGCTTCATCTGCCTGAATCAGCCTCGATCAGGTGCTGTTTCATCGCATCCAGGTGTCCTCAAGGCACCTACTACATATGCAGGTTACTAAAGTACAGGTGTGGATGACTTGTCTGTCTTAAGCTCATTTATCCAGAACTCAGACAGACCAGAGAAATCTAATTGGTGTTGGTAACACACAGCAAATCCCCCAAGCTCTCTCCTTCAAGCATGTGCAATGGCATTTATTCCTAAAAAAGAATGTCATTCATTGAGCAACAGAATGCCAGACACCATATTCGCAGAAATCCTGAAGGGTGCCTACCATGAGCTACCCAAAACGGGCCAAAGACAGCTACTTTAGCCTTCGCTGGACCTAATTAGAGCTGTGACATCTCTTGTCTCAATTCCTCTTTTCCTTCCCCATCCCCAGACCCTGCCCAAGACCTACAGAGTCCAAATCTGAGTTTTGAACAGATCCCTCGGTGGTTCATCCAGAAGTATCAAGTAGGAGTGGTGATGCTCAGAATCGACTGCGCTTTAGTCTCTCACATGCATCCCCTGTCTGGCCCTAGACCAAAGTATCTGACTTAACTTATCTGGGGCAGTTCCCAGCTGCAGGCATATTTTAAACCATACATGCAGTTATTTTGATGCGCAGCCAGGCTACAGAAAGCTGCCCTTCTCCAGGCTTCACCACTGGGCCAGCATCAGCCCTTCCTATAAGGAGTACAACAGGCCTGTGAAGCTGAAGGTCATATAACCAGAACTTTGGAGAAAGAGGTATCCCCAAGATGAAAGGACTGATAAATGGATCCCCATAAACAAGCATATATTCGTACAGTCTCATTAACATACAGTCACACGCTGTGTTTATAACGATAGAGTTGCCAAAAAATGGGCGTCAGTAAAACAAACCGTATTGTCACGATGGTTATTATTATTGTAACAAAACTTTAACATTTCCTACCCCTCTGCCAATGCAGTCACAATGCATAATGCATTTGCAATTGCTTCCAGCTGTCTCCTGCTCTATGAATGAGGACACTTTGGTACACACAGCTTTCAGACTGCCTCGTACATTTGCATGAGAAGCAGCCATCTTCCCATTCATGAGTAGAGGCTCCTCTGGGGAGTAGGAGGTGCATGGTCTCAACCCTGGGATGAGAGCATCCTCTTGAACCCAGGAGGTCCACAAAGCTGAATGACAAGTAGGTGCAAGGCAAAGAGGAGTTTGCGTCTATAGTAGCTTGAATATGATCGGCCCCTATAATCTCATTGGATGTGGAACTAATGGGGGTGTGGCCTTATTGGAGGAAGTATGTCACTGTGGGAGTGTGCTTTGACAGTCAGACCACTTTCTATTGCCTTCTGGTAAAGATGTAGCTAATACCACGTCTATCTGCATGCTGCCATGCTCCCTGCCATGATGATAATGGTATGAACCTCTGAAACTGTAAGCTGTCACTTCAATTGCATGTTTCCCTTATAAGAGTCATCGTGGTCACGATGTCTCTTCACAGCAATAGGAAACCTGAGACAGTGTCAAACCTGAAGACCAGTTTCAAGTTCCTCTTATGCCACAAGTCCTGGTAAAGCGGATGAGCTGCCTTCCCGTGTCCTTACCTGCAGTAGAGAGGCCATGCTGACCACATAAAGTGACTGTCATGAGGTCAAAAGAAGCAATTCTCAAATATAAAGTGTGCCAAAACAGAGAGGTCCCGTAGAAAATGGCGACATGCTATCACAAAGACAGAGAAGCTGCTGTCTCCCATACCTTTATATTTTCATGTTTTCTCTGCAAAGCTGGAGGGAAAGAAGCTTGGATGGGATGGACGGGCGGGTTTGTGGGAGGGTGGATGGATGGATGAAGGGTATATGAATAGACAGGATTGATGACTTCATGTATGCGCATTGAATGTATAGTTAGTGAGAGAGATGGGGAGATCCTTTAAAGAAATAAACAAATGGATGATTAGACAGATGAATCAATGGGAGAATGGATGGATTTCCGGGTGAATTAATAGATGTGTAGTAGAATGAATGTGTAGATGGAGATATATATGGGTAATACCTGGGTAGAAGGGTGAATAGATGAAGATAGATGGATAAGCATGATCAAATTTTTTAAGCTTTATATTTATTTTATGTGTATGCATGTTTGGCCTGCATTTGTGTATATGTCCCACCTGCATGCCTAGTACCTGCAGAGGTCAAAAAAGGGATGTCAGATTCCCTGGAATCGGAGTTGCAGAAGCTTATGAGCTGCCATGTCCTCTGAAAAAGCAGCCAGTGCTCTTAATCACTGAGCAATCTCTCCAGCTCTGTAGATGTACAGCATCTCAGCACATATCCCACGTCTCACAGCTCCAAGTCAAGCATTCAAATACTTTTCTGGTGTTAGAAAAGCATTTAGTCTGGCCTGCAGACCAGTGTTCCCACCAAAGCTGTCATTTTCACACTCACCTTTTCTCCTGCATGCTCCCACCCCTTCAGGTCCATGCTGGCGCTCTCCCATCCCCATTCCTCAGATGTTACAATTGGTGACTGTGAGCCACATTCTCCTTAGGATACCAAATTCAATTCCTTGGCCTTCTTAAGTTCCCCTTAATCATCCAGGTGAACTCATACTTATCACCTGACTGGCCATGTTATCCTAATGACTACCCTACTATGGGAAATGTTCTTGTCCGTCCTTTGCTGAAGACATAACCTAGGTTCCAACTTGCCTGCTAGCCCACTGGAGAGACTGCAATTTGAACCCGTGTCTTCTAACTCTGTGTCTACTATTTTCTCTTCTCCAGTCATTGGGATGAGTCTAAACCAGAGGACAACTTCTGTCTACAACTCAGAACATGACCTAGAAAGCTGAGAAGGGCAGTTGCTGAATTGTTTCCTCCTAGCATCCACACCACACTGTTGGAGCTTGACCCTTGTCTGGGCTGTGCCCTTCGTAGGCTAAGTCCCCAGCAGAGTGAATCATGGTGGCGTTAGATTCAAGTCAAAGCCCTACATTACATCCCTTCAGTGCTTATAATTTACCAAACTTCTGTTCCCAAACCATTGGATTTTCTTTGAGGGTGGAGAAACCTATGCTCTAATTTCTGAAAATAATGTCATAAACAACGTATGTGGCTTCATTAGGGTGTTTCAAGAGCATGAAGATAGGTGTGAAATTGCCCGTACTTAGAATCTTCTGGGTTGTTTGGTTTTTTTTTTTCTTTTGGTTTTCTTTTCCCCCTCTCCTTAAACCGCTACATTACCTCATCCACACCTGGTCTGACAGCAGTTCCCACAACATCCCCTCTTTCCACATCTTTTCAGAACCTTCATCCTGAGCTGGCTCAGAGCGACTTGCTTCTCACACTTTTCCCTTGACTAACAGGAAATGTGTGCAAGTTGGTTGATTAGTCCTTCGTGAGTCTGGGCACCTCAGAGCAAGGAGAACCAGAAACAAATCAAGGGATTCTTGGTAAAACCGCAGATCACCAGGTGAGGTGTGAGAACAAATGTAGGGAACTGCAACCCAGCCAGAGGGACCCAGACCCTGGACAGCTTTGGGGGCCTAATATAACAGAGAAGTGGACCCACAAATTCAGTTGAGAACAGGTAAGAGCAATAACTATAATTTTTGAGTATGGGAAAAAACACTGACTTCAGACATTTTTAATTCCATCACCAAAGGGCCAAAAAGAGAAAGAGACCCCTTGGGGCAATCCTGGGTCATTATGTCCACTCCATCACTTTCTAGCTGTGTGACCCTGAGCCATCCAAAGTCAAAATGGGGATATCAGCAACCTTTCCAAGCTTCTGAAGTGAGTGAGATGCTACAGAGAAGGTGAGGGAGTGTGTAATAGGTACCATGGTCTTTGTGGTTGTCCACACCTCCTCTAGTTGACTGAGTCCTGACAGAGATCTCTTGTCTCTGTCCTCACATCTTCCTACACTAAAATATTCCTGGGAGTATGCAGACATGGCTCAATCAGTAAAGTCTTGGTCACACAATCATGGGCACTAATAGTTGACCCCAGCTCTCACATAAAAAATAATAATAAAATAAAGGCAGAAGGTATATCAGTGTGTGCCAGTAACTTCAGTACTGAGGATGTGGCAACAGAATACTGCCCTGGCTTTGCTGGCCAACCCATCCAGCCAACATAGAGAGCCCTGAATTCAGTGAGAAAGCCTGTATCACTGGAAAAGTAAGATGGGGAGGCATGGAGTAAGACACTAATGTTAACCACAGGCCTCCACATGTGGTGGTTACTGCCTTGTGCATATATGTTTCCATACAAACACTTCAGATCCTTAAAAATCCTGAGACTTATCATTTCCCATGCTTACACTTCTTAGTCGTTTTTTTTTTCCTTTGAATTTGAAAGAGAATGAAACAAACCCAACCGATTGTGCATTTTCGAGCACATGCACACACACACACACACACACACACACACACACACACACACACTCAAACATACATACAAACTCTCACACACTCATTCACACATAGATTCACAAACTCACACATTCACACAAACACACACACTCACTCAAACACACACAAACTCTCACACACTCATTCACAATATAGATTCACACACTGTCTCTCACATACACTCACACACACACACACAAACACACACACACATACGCACACATATTCTGTTAGGCTCCTCCGCTCTACACAAGCAGGAGGTCAGACTACAGCGCCCTTTCTGTTTTGAGGCAACATGCTTCAATTTTAATTGCAAATCCCTGGGACTCTTATGAATTACATTTGGTTTTTTAAAGGCAGAAGAGTGCAGAAGTCAGGAGATCATTTACAGAAGACGTTTCTTAATGCACATAACCAGGTCTTATGGTAATCAAACCAAGGCTGCACAAAACTCTTCAGAAATCTGAAGACAGCTCTAAATCTCAATTGTTCTAACGTTTGAGGTTTGTAGAATTCCTTAGCTGGAGTCCCACAGAAAAGCAGGCTCTTTGTGTTTTATTTTGGCAGAAACAGAGAGGGACTAGGCAATTCATCTGGTGAAAGATGTTTGGTTGTAGCAAGTCGTAATGAAATATGCATAATGTGTACTTAATAGAAACCAACACCTCCCCTGGAAAAAAAGAAACATCTTCCAAATCAAGACATGCATGCCTGAAATGCAAGAAAACGGAAGTTACCTTCACTGGCATGTGTCTGTTTCTAAAAGGTTCTAAAATCGAAGAAAAAAAATTCATCAGATTTTATCTTAAATTGCTGGTGGTGTTTTCTGACTCATGGGTGGGTTTGTGGTCCTGGAGAGGTGCCTAGACATTGTAATTCCCAAGAATTATAATTAACACAAAAAAATCACTCATTTATTTACATTCCCATTTGAACAGCAGATAAATTATTTGCTGAAAGCCCCTTAATGATTTCAAAGTACGTAATTATCTAGCACACTGGTCCTACTTCCGAAGGGTAGAAACTACTGCAAAGTGCCCCCTCCCAAAAAAAATAGACTTCTTCTCTGACAACCCTTGCTAGACATATCTTTTATGACTTTTAAAAGTTATATTGGTTTTTTTAAATATCAAAATATTTTATGCAAAATATTTCATTTTTTAAAAAATTCTATCTCGCTCTTGGGAGATCATACGTGCGATTGTTAAAGACACTCTGCAGATTGCAATAAATTCTGAAATTAACACTGAATATATTTTCATATTATGTTTACATATGGGTAGGTTTTTTTTAGACTCCCTATCTTTTTTAGATTTATGAGATTCTCTACAATAAGATTTTGTGTGAGTATATTTAAATTTCATATGTGTATATATTTATATACACAGAGAACAAGATTACATACTTGCTTTAATTTCTCCCAGTCTTAAAAGCTCATAAAATATTTAAGCAGTTTCTTAACCAGAATAGAAATGCCTCAAACTGTTGTTTAAAATGATACCCAACCTTCACCTTCCCATGCTAATGAATGGGGCAGCTGGAAGCAGGGGGGGTATCAATCAAAGGAGTCAATGCTTAGCCCACTTCCCTGTGCCCCTCCCCCTTCCTCTGACCTTAATCCAGCTGTTTAGCAAATGACTCATTGGTTCCTTACTATCTGTCATCCCACCATTGAAACCTCTAGCCCAAAGAGTGGGAAGAATGGATGATGATTGGCCAACTGGCAAACAGCTAGAGAGCATCGGATTCAGAGGGTAACCTGGCTCCTTCCTTCATTCATTCATTTAACTCTGACTGGGAACTTAGCGCGCAGACCCTAGGGCCTAGGTCTAGGATGGTGAGCAGGTTGAAGGTTTTCTCTTTGGGAATATGGGTGTTCAGACTGACTTGCTGATACACACGGGGCTCCAGAAATCACAGTACCATTAAGAAAAACATGTTACAGTGGAATCCACTGGTCTTACCACGTTCCTCCACCATCCTGAAGCAGCCAGCCTGATAGAAAGATGTAATGGCCTTTTGAAGACACAGTTACAGTGCCGTTTAGATAGCAGGAGCCTAGAGGGCTGGACAGGGTTCTTCAGAAGGTAGTACATATGGAATCAGTCTCCAGCATAGGGTACAATTTCTTCCAGAGTTAGGATGGTAGATCCAGGAATGAAGAGGTGGAAAGGAAAATACTTCCACTATGACATACCAGGAAATTTTTTTCTTCCTGTTTCTATGACTTTAAATTCTGCTGGCCTAGAAGTTTGGGTTCCAGAGTGGGAGGTATTATTCTCAGGAGCCCCAACAAACATTCCATTGAAAGAGAAGCCCAGACTTCCCACTGGCCATTTTGGGCTTCTGATGCCCTTAAGCAAATAGGCTAAGAAAGAAAAAACAATGTTAGGAGGGATGATTGATCTGGATTACCAAGGGGAAATTGGACTGCCTCTCCACAATAGAGGCAAGAAGGATAATATCTAGAGTGCAGGAGATCCTCCAGGGCATCTCTTGATGCTACCACTTCCTGTGACTAAAGTCAATGAAAAACTAGAATAGCCTATATCAGGAAGGATGACCAAGGGCACAGACCTGTCAGGATGAAGGTATGGGTCACTCCTCCAGAAAGAGCAAAAGCCTGCTGAGGTGCTTGCTGAGGGTGGAGGAAATACAGAATGGGTGGTAGACAAAGATAGTTACAAATACAATCCAAGGCCATGTGATCAATTGCAGAAATGAGGATTATAATGAGATTCGTGTTTCTGTCATACTTTGTTGAGAATCTATTTGAACAGATATTTGTTTTCTTTTCTCAACTTCTTTATGATGTGATGTAACATCAATTAAGAGAATATCAGTGGTTGTCATATTTAAGTTTGAGCTAATAAAAGAATGTCCCTCAAGGGCCATTGCCACCTACTCGAATTTATAATGTGTTTGTGGTTGTACAAGGAACAGTTATGTCATATTAGCTATAATTATGCAAATAAATATATAATGCATTTCTATTATGTAGGATACTTATAGCATGTTAGGCATAATTATGACTTGGTTATTGCTTTCATTTGAAAGTTAAGCATGATATAAGGAGATATGATCATGAGTCAAGTTGACAAGGGTGGACTTGTAATGGTTGTTCCTGGTTGTCACCTTGACTACATGTGGGATTAACTAAAACCCAAATGTCTGGGCACACCTGTGAGAGAATTTTTTTTTTCTTAATTAAGTCATTAAGGAAGACTCACTTTAAATTCAAATCTTTGGAGTGGGAAGATTCACCTTTAATCTGGTCCACGCCTTCTATTGACAGTCTATAGAAAGGACTTGGAGGAAAGAAGCTGGCCCACACTCTCCCTAGCAAGTCCATTCCTTCCCTGGCATTAGAGCCTACTTCTTCAGGATTACTGTAGTCCAGCTGAGACATTCAGACTCACAGACTGAACAGCCTCTGCATTCTTGGATCTTCCTTATTGGTAGGCAGCCATTGTTGGACTAGATGGACCTGTAAGACTACTCTAACAAATCCCCTTTAGATATATAGATACATTCTATATGTTATGGTTCTCTTGAGAATTCTAATATACCTCATTGCAGTTAATTCTGCTTCACATTTGTGACTGAAGATGTGTTCTTTCAGTTTCCTGCTTGGCTGCCTGCTGTGGTGCCTCCCCTCCTTCATGAACTCTCCCTCTGGAACCGTAAGTAAAATAAACCCCTTTCTTCTGTAAATGCTTCGGTCTCAGTGTGTTATCACAGCAAGACAAAATAACTGTATAGCAATGTAAAATGAGATGGAGAATGTTGGAGGGACCACCTCTTCAGGAAAGGCCGCTCAGGCACCGATAGCCTCTGCTGTTGAAAACCCAAAACATGCTTACAAGGCAGAAGATAGCTGTGATATGCGTACCTCATCTTCCACATCTGTGATGGGCTCAGTTATGTCTCCACTAAATTAGTGTATTTACACATCTCTGAACGTGACTGTGCAATAGGTCTCTTTATCTAACAGTACATTGTCCAGGACCCCTAGTAAATTTCCAGCTTTCATAGAACCCCACATATAGTAGGTTGTTTCCTATATGCACATCCCTATAAAATTTAATTTGTAAGTTAGACATAATAAGAGATGAACAATAATAGTAAAATAAAACAAGATCAATATATTAGAATAAGTTATTATCAACATCATTACCATTGATTGCCATTGTATTTTTAGGCGATATTAAGTAAAACGGGGTTTACTGGATCATAGCATCGCAATGTTCCAGCCATCAGGTGGTTAGTCAAGAGTGCTACTGAGTAGTTAAAATGTGGGTCCTGCTCTCTGCATCTTGATGAGTTGTGGGACTCTGTGTTACCTGAATTTCAAGATCAATATATCACTGTTTCAAATATGAATACAGTGTAGAGAGTCAAATAAATTCACAGATGAAGTATCGAATGATTTTGAAATTGTTTTTATATATACTACCAATGCCACAGTATTATGATGACTTGTGTTTAAGCATTCAAGTGTATTTTGAAAAAGACATATCATAAGCAGCCTATAACCGGCCTATGTTAATATGAAAGTTCTGATAGTTTCCTGATCTACCAAGTCCTGTGGGAAGTTCCATGCTTTCATGTTTTGACTTCCCCCATCCCTTCTTCTCTGAGAACCCCCACTTCCAAGATGCTAGAAGCCAGTGCCCATAATTCACTGGTACTCTGGGAAGATTTTAAATTCTCTTTTTGTGTGTGAAGTTCTTATGTATGGATTAGGGTTTGGGAGATTATAGTTTTCATTGTTGTATCTTTAAGTTTTCTTACCTTTTTTCTTATGCAGACACTAGATGCCACACAGTAATGTCATTGAACACAACTTGGTCTTCAACATTGTAGCCTTAAACTTTCGTCTCCAGAGGTCTGGCTTGGGACTTTGTACACTTCCATCATTCCATTGAACACCTTGGCTATATGGAATATGGCTATAATAATTCCATTTTGTTTTATCTTAATGTGGTGTATGTGTGGTATATGTATATTCTTGCCCAGGTATGTGTGATGACCAGAAGTTGATAACAAAATGCTCTTTTTAATAACCCTGCACCTTGATTTCTTTATCACTAAAAATTTTTAATGAAAATACAATAACATCTTTTACCCCTTCCGTTCTTTTTAAATATTTTCAGCTTCACCAAAGTGGAGCGAATGCTATAATGCACCACTGCATGCTTTACCAACTGCCAGCACTGCCGCAACCTACTTTCAACTAACCCCTCCTCTGTGTGTTTGCTGATGCTAGACACTGGAACCCAAGCCTGGGCTCAAGCTAGGCAATTACTCTACCACTGATTCCCATCCCAAGGCCTTGTTTCTTTGAGTCACTGTCTCCTTGTGGAGCGTAGGCTTTTCTTTGACTCACAATCCTTGTCCTCTGACTTTGAATATGTGATGGATTCTCTAGCCTCCACCTCCAGAGTGCTGGGAGTTTGGGCATGTATCACCATGCCAGGCTCCGACTTCATTTTAGCTATAGTGTTTTAAAACAAATCCCAGATGTCATGTAAATTTCCCATCTCTGTACTTCCATCTGCACAGATATGCTGGAGGTGCCTGCTTGGGGTCCTGATTTGGCTCTAAGAATAGGAACATGAGTTCTCAATAAAACGTGATCCAGACCCAACTTTGCCCGGTTTAGAGATATCATTTTAACCCAACATCCAAGCTTTGTTTTAACCACAAGTGCTGTGTCTTGCTAATGCTGCCCCATAAAACTAATTTCCAGCCTTGGTTTCTCCAAATAGAAAAGAAAGCCAGAGACACACAAAGTCTTTTTTTAAAAAAGGCATATTCAAAAGCTCGGGTTAGCACTGGGACCTCCTTGTCTTGCTATAAGAGTGGTTAATGTTGCTACTCCTGGTGCCTCTACACATAATAGAACTTTTTTTTTTCATTTTATAGGTTTTTTTTTTTTTTTACTAATTCTTTGAGAATTTCTTATAATGCATTTTATCACATTCACTCCCTCCCACCCAACCCATCTCAGATCCATTCACCTCCCCCATCCACCCAACTTTGTGCCTTATTTATTTTTTAAGCCCATTGATTCTTAGTTGCTCTACCCATATACTCTTGGATTTGTGATCATATACAGAAGCATGATTGACTTACCAGGAACTACATCTTTAAAAAGAAAATGACTATCTCCCCAAAGCTACCAAATGTCAACAGCTTCTTAGCATGAGGAAGGTCACCTGGTCACCTCCTTTCTCCATTTATCTTGAGCTATCATGGGTCTTATGGAGAATACAGATCATAGGAAGTGAAGCACATTTCATTCTTAGTGTGAGTAGTATACAAAGAAGACTACATCTCTCAGGGAGGACACAATGGAAGACATGACCAAATGCTTCTCTTACTAATTGTAGAAAGTTAAAACCTCAGCTCCTTGGACACGTATCCTCATTGCTAGAGGATCCTCTTAGGCTAGACATGTATGTTTCAGGTCTTAACATGTTATTTTAATTGATGCATTAAAGTATCAAAATGCTGAACATTAATGGTTACTGTGCATGTGTACACTGTGTGGTGTTTACCTCAGATCAAATGCCTCTAGCTCTGTAGTCACGGGTCATTTCTTTGCAGTAACACTGAATTATGCTTTACTGCACCCCCAGCTTCTAAATCACATATCCCAGATTCTCAGTGAACACAACTTCATCTCTCCATGTAGTTCCAGATTGATAGAGGGTAACAGAATCAATCTTGGTGAAGAATCCCTGCAATCCTCCCCCACTGCAGAGTGTCACTTTTTGAGCAGCAGCCAGGCAGTGTCCTGGATGAGTGTCCATCTTTAAAGCTCTCTGTCTCCCAGCCTGGGAAACAGTGTTAAGTATAAAGAATAGGACTGTGAATATGTGGTTTTCAATCATCTAATCCAAATGCTGTAACTCCGCAGTACAGTTCCTCATGTTGTGGTGACCTCAGACAATATTTTTGTTACTTTGCAATTGTAAATTTGCCACTGTTAAGAATTATGATGTAAATATTTTGGTAAACAGAGGCTTGTCAAAGGGGTCACAACACACAGGTTGAAAACCACTGCTATAGAGGCTATATTCTAAACAATTGGGGAGGATCTGTATTCTGGCTGGGTTTTGTCAACTTGACCAAAAAAAAAAAAAAATAGAAGAAGGAGCCTCAGTCGAGAAGATGCCCCATCAGCTTGGCTTGTGGGCATGCCTATGGGCATTTTCATGGTTAACGATAGACATGCAGGAAGATGTTCCACTGTGAGCACTACTGTCCCTGGGTAGGTGGTCCTGGAGTACATAAGAAAGTAGGCTGAGCAAGCCATGAGAAGCATGGGCACAGTGTTTCTCTGTGGCCTCTGCTTCAGTTCCTGCCTCCAGGTTCCTGTCTTGAGTTCCTGCGGATTGTAAGCTGTAAGGTGAAGTAAATTTCTCACCTCATACTCCCTTTGATCATGGTGTTTATGACAGCAGTAGAAAGCAAACTCGGACATTCTCTGTGACAAGTACAGCTCAGAGCAGCAGTGGGAAGGAAGCAAGAAGTCCTACATCTAACGTGCATGTGGCAAAGAGAAGACACAGCGGGTCTGGTATGTGCCATTCACTCAGTACTAGGCCAGGAACTCAGGGCCCCAGTTGTCAAAGCTTCAGTCTCCATATTTCTGGAGCCATCAAAGATGGGGTGCAAGTACCCAGGCATGTAACTGTATTGAGCTCAGTGCCTGGTATACAGTTTTCACTACCCTGTTAGTAAAAAAGGTACCAGAAGAGTTCGGTGGTATAAATGTTTAGTTACCTTAAAAAGGAAGCTAAACTCATGTTGTTTATAGACAGGTTGGCAGAGGCAGGGCTGTGGAATAGGTAGCCATTTCAAAGCCAGTAAGATTTGTATGTAGGTACCATGTCTGTGACTTACTGTCTGTGTGGCTTTTGGGTCTAGGTTCTGTTATCTTTCAAATAGTTAAGTATTCCTACTTACAGAGTCATTGTGTCATGGTCCAGACAGGTCATGTCTAGCTCTCTTTAGAACACAGACATTCCAAAATGTTTTCCAATAGTATTTATTAAAATGATTAATGTATATTTATGGTTATTGTCCAGTGGTTCTCATTAACTTGGAAATGAGTGAAGAAACAGGAAAGGAGGTGAGGAGGTGGAGAATGCAGCTTTATCATCCATCCTGAAGAAGAAGAAAGTTTCCAGTAACGACAGGGTATAAGCAATAGCAGTGTCACCTGAAATATGAGACACTTGGACTTGAGAACAACATTCAAAATGGTCAGTGTGGGCTCGAGTGTGGCACATATATTAACCCTAAGCCATGGGAAGTCTAGAGATACACATAGGAAAAGTAATTCCACTCCATCCTAGAGGCCTCTCCCGTCTACCTCATGTGGTCCCTCTGCTCCATTTGGGACACTTTATGGTGTCCCCTGCAAGCCTGACCTTGCATTTCCCTGCAGTTGCCTTTACATAGCCTCTTGGAACCTGTGGTTATTTGTACATTACCAAGGAGATTCGTTTTCTAAAGTGGGAGCCACCTCTATAAGGCTGTAAATACCAAGCAATTAGCTACTCGAGTACTGCATTATAAATGTATGCAGGACACCTAGGTGGCCTCACATACTGGAGGATGGGAACTCAGGAGAGGGGGACTTTCTAAGGTTGATTTTGCTTTAGATACTGAAGTGGGAGGGGTAGAGGGCCATAAGCAGTGAACCACCTTTCAGTCAGCAAATCTGAACGTCGTTTTCACTATCTTCTCCATTCTCCAAATCTCTGGTTCTGTGGAGGATCCTGTATGGTATATGGTTATCAAAAATGTGTTGTTCAGACCCAGAGAGGCTAAGTAACAAAGAGGCCTCGAGCAGAGAATCTCCCAGGGAAGGGGAAATAGAGTATATTTTTGTAGGTGAACTCCAGAGGTGGGTGTGGATGGGAATTGGAGGGATCAGTTGGGGAAGGAGGGATGGAAGAAGAAAGGAAGAAAGTAGTAGGAGAGAGAGACATTTAAGAGGCAATGTGCAATCATAGTAGAGCAGACACTTCCTGGAACCTTTGAGGGTAACTCTAGCAAGGACTAGTGATGGAGGATACAGAGCCAGAAGCAGCCATTTTCTGTAACCAGGCAAGGCTTCCCGGAATGAGATTGGGATACCAACCCAGTCCCAGAACCTTAGACCCATGCCTACCCTGCCTGCAAGTGTACTGAGACAATGGTGGTGCAGAACTTGTGGAAGTGGCCAACTAATGATGGATATAACTTGAGGTCCATGCCATGACAGGGAGCCCAGAAGGGCCTGGATGACCAGGAGCTGAAACCTGGATGGCTCAAAGACCTAGGGAGAAGAAAACACAACTGACAGAAGCAACGAGTCCATGAAATGATTCCTAACAAGATTCTGAAGTACTCATAGAGTGGTGCCCAATCACTATCAGAAAGACTTCCTCTGGGAGCTGACGGGAGCAGATGCAGACACCCACACCCAAACATTAGGCAGAGTTCACCCTGAAGAAGAAGGGAAAGAAGGAGTGTAGGAACCAGAGAGGCCAAGGACACCAGGAGAACACAGCCCACAGAATCAACTAAGCAGGGCTCACAGAGACTGAAGCAGTAATCATGGAGCCTGTCGGGATCTGCACTCTGCATACATAATATAGATGTTTAGCTTGGAGTTTGTGAGACTCCTAACAGTGGGAGTGGGGGTGTTTGGTTTTTTTTGTTTGTTTGTTTGTTTTTTTGTTTTGTTTTGTTTTTGTTTTTTTTACTTTTTTGCCTGCTCTTAGGACCCTTTTCCTTCTACTGGATTGCCTTGATATAGGGGTTTGTGTCTTGTCTTATTGCATCTTGTTGTGCTGTGTTCAGCTGATATTACTGGAAGGTCTGCTCTTTGCTGAAGAGAAAAGGAGAAGCAGGGGATCTGGGGGAGAGAGGAAGATAGAGGGGGAACAGGGAGGAGTAGAGGAAGGGAAAGCTGTGGCTGATATACATATTGTATGAGAGAAGAATAAATAAAAAGAAAAAAACAATTTTAAAACAGAAAGAAATGTTATTATAGGAGAGAAGATGGAACAGCACAGAGGAGACTATGCTGGTGATTATGTGCTATGGTATAGACAGGGTTTATGCAGCCCAGACAGCCTATAAACTAGACATTTTGTTTTCTCACCGACTGAGTGCTGGGATCATAGATGTATACCAGCATACTCACAATATACAGGTAAATGAGGAAGTGGAGAAATGGCTAAGTATCAAAGAGCACTGGCTGTTCTTGCAGAGGGCCCAAGTTCTATTCTAGGCATCCACAGGGCATCTCACAACCATATGTAACCCCAATTCCAGAGGATTCAGCACCCTCTTCTGACCTCCAAAGGCATCACATGCACATGGTGTACATATATAACATGCAGGAAAAACACTCATATGTATAAATAAATCTTTAAAAACAGGCAAATGCATGAATAAATGTAAATGTTATTCCACCTTCAGATATTCACATTATAGAAATAAAAGGAGATATAGACAAGGATTCTGTGTGCCTCTGTGTATGGTCAATCCATAGTTGACTGTGGTTGCAGTTCATTCCAAAGGTGAGAAAAATGAGTTCATCAGGTATATCTATGAACACTAAAGTGGTTGGAGGTAGAGTAGACCTGCTCTATCTTAAAGAAAAACTAATAAAGCAGAGAGGAAAAAAAGAATTGGGGGCAAAGGAGAGAGAGGGAAGCTAGGCAGATGCCCAGATTCTTAGCAAAATCTTCTTCCCACTCCCTTTTTCCCAGGGCAGAGCCCAAACTCCTTTGATTGGTTCTATCAGTTCCAAATCCCCTGATTGGTTCTATCAGTTCCAAATCCCCTCGTGCTCTCTGTACAAGCAAGGGCTGACTGAATTGTTTACGCAAAGGCTAGAAGAAGCCAAGAAATAAAACAAGGATAAAGGAGTCAGATGTTAGCCATGATAGAAACTATCTTCTCATACTTGCCCTGCCTTGAGACAGAGAGAAGGCACAGTTATTGAGCCCAGAGTTGAAGCCCACAGTGAGAGGAAGAGGTAAAGAGTGAATGTTGTCTGGGTTTATTATGCTTCAGGCAATACATAACAATAATAATAACAATGCAATGGACAATAATAAATATAGAAGTTACAAATAAAAGTACCCATATTATTGTTAAATTGACATTTTAAATGTAATTTTTAATATTTCTTCATTTATTACACAGCTTGCCTATACTGTCACTGTCTACTGGCTATGGCTGCTGGGTTAGTATGCTCCAACACATGGAGATTAGTGAGCATGACACCAGATTGCTTCATAAATCCCCCCAAAGAACAGCCAACTTCTTCCTCATTCATCAGCACAATTCAGACAGAGGATACCCCGTAGGCAGAGCCCCTTGTGTTAGGTAATAAGAAAAAAATGTTTTAACTCTGTAGAAGAGGGATTGGATGGCATTGGCTGGTTTGAATTACCATTAATGGTTAAGCTGCCATTGAACAGAGTCAAAGCACTGCCTCTGTAAGCAAATCAGTTTCCTTTTAAATGTGGCTGCATAATGGTGAAGCAGTAGACTGAGGTGGAGAATGAGTTCTGAAAAACTTTATGCAGAGGCTGTGAGATTCACAATTATGAGGCTGATAAGCATAGGGAATTATTTAGGATCCTAGGACTCCACTTGGTTTGGTATATGTACACAACTCTTTTGATTTGCCCTTAGAAGCTGGAGGCATTTACCTGAATGTATTACTCTCTCTCTCTCTCTCTCTCTCTCTCTCTCTCTCTCTCTCTCTCTCTCTCTCTCTCTCTCTCTCTCTCTCTCTCTCCCTCTCTCTCTAAGCAATTATAAACAATATACACATGTCTTAGAGTTTCTGTTTCAGTGATAAATTCCATGACCCAAAGCAACTTAGGAAGAAAGGAGTTTATTTCAGCTCACAGTCACAGTTCGTTTCAAAGGGAAGTCAAGGAAAGAGCTCGAGGCAGGAACCTGAAGTCTGGAGCTGATGCAGAGGCTCATGGAGGAACACTGCTTACTGGCTTGCTAACCATGGCTTGCTTATCAGGCTTTCTTATGTAACCCAGGCTTGCCTACCCAGGGTCTCACTACTCACAGTGAGGTGAGCCCTCTCACATCAATTATTAACCAAGAAAATAGCCCCCACAGACTTGTCTACAGGCAAGTCTTAGGGAAGCATTTTCTCGGCTAAGATTCCATCTTTCCAGATATGTCTAGGTTTGTGTCAGGTTGACAAAAGCCAGCAGCTCAAATGACCTGTTGTCATCTTGACACACAAACACATCATCTATTAATCCATAGACGTGATTCTTGTTCATGCCCAATATCTCATATTAATGTCAATAAAACACTCTAACTTTTCAAAGTCCCGTAGTCTTTAAAAATTCATCACTTTTAAAACTCCAGATTCTCTCAAAAATTTCAGAATCTCTCAGTGTGGACTTGTGTAAACATCAAAAACACATTACATGCTTTCTTACTCAAGAGGGAATAATCAGGACACAGCCACAAGCAAAGCAAAGTAAAACCAAAACCCACAGATGCAAAAAGCTCCATGTAGGATGTCTGGGACACACTCATAGTCTTCTGAGCTCCAAAAGGCCTAGGCTGCTCTGCTTCCTTGGATCTACCACCATCATCTGCATAAAGATCTCAGTACAACGGAATTAGCATCTCTTTCCCTTACTGACCACATAACAGAGACAAATTCTGTTCAATGCTATTCGTCATGTCCAATATAAGGATGGAGAGTTGATCCACCCTGAACTGGCTTTGAGTGTATGTGCGGTAAGGTTAACTGTACCCTAAGTGAACTTCTATAGAATGGTGGAGACAATTCTCCGAAAGGAAATAGTGTGGTTTCTCCAACAAGAAGGAGAAAGTGGAAAATAAACTAATGGCAACTGCCTTGACAGACCATTACAAGTGGCTCTGAGCCCAGACGTCAAGGGCCACAAGTGTCCATAAAAATCACAACACAATAGAAGACAGTGTGTTTACACCATGACAAAATGGCAAACTATTAATTAATGTCTTCCACAAATGTGCACAGAAAGCCCACTCCATCTCAAGCATGAAACCTGAGTTCAGAGAAGGTACTAGAAAGGCAAACTCCAATGACTCCATCCATCTCAGTGCCACCGAGTCAGTTTAGCCAGGAAAGGTGCTTGCTGTCAGGCCTGACAACCTGAGTCTGATCTCTAGCATTCACATAGTAGAAAAAGGTTTGGTCAAGTCAATGTGTGACTTCTGCACATATGGTTTGGTACATGTGTGCACAGCCCCCAAATAAAATAAATAAGTGTAAAAATGCATTTAAAATGATTGTTTATTGTAGTATGAGGTTTCTGGCCCAGACTTTTGGGCCTAGCCTCAAGGTTTGGATCCACAGACCCACAGACCCACTGACCCACAGAGACACACAGAAGCTTACATTAATTGTAAGCTGATTGACCTGGGGCCCAGGTATATAACTTGCTAGCTCTTGTTCTTAAACTAGCCCATAATTCTTATCCTGTTCAACCATGTGGCTTGGTACCTTTTCTCAGAGCAACACAGTTGTCCTCTGCTTCTTCTGCCTTCTCTGTGGCATTCTGCTCTGTTCTTCCTGTTCTCGGAGTTTTCTTAGTCTGGTAGCCCCACCCACACTTCCTGTCAGCCTTTGGCCAATTAGCGTTTTTTTATTAAACTAGTGGGTGGGACAATTATCTATAATGGAACAATATAATCTCCCCACAGTTTATTGAAAGCACAAAATTAAAGAAAGACTTCAGGCTGTAAAATGAGGAATGAGAAAGGGTTCTCTGAGCTAGGAGGATCCAGACTAAAGGTGGACCACAGTCCTAAGATATGATCGCCAGTGTCACCCAGGACGCCTTTCCCCCTAGGGGTAAGAAATCAGATCCTGTACTCTCTTCTCAATTTTGAGACTCACCCATATCTACCTTAATATTGCAAAAATCTATATTTGGATGTTTGAAAAAACTAGGTTGGATGGGAAAATAGGCAAGATATAAAATAGTTACTAATTTTAACACATTTTTTATAATGAAGGCGCTGCTTTGAAAATCTTCTGTTCCCACATATGTGGATGATTTCACTTGACTTATTAACTTCAGTGGGACTGAAAGATGCACCCCACATACACATGCATGCACGCACACACATGCACACACGCACATACACATGGACAGCTCTCTTACTCCGAACACAACACTGCTCAGCTGCCCACTGTGTTGGTAGGATCATGAACACATGATTGTTGTTGAGAATGTGTATGAGAAACTGCTTCTCCTCATTGCCTCAAACTCCCCCCCCCCTCCCCACAACAGAACAAGGCTTTGCTTAAATGATCACCCCTGGCACCAGAAAACAAAAGGCAAAAGACCCTGGTAGGTCTGGCTTGCCTGGAAAGCATTTCTCAAAGTCCCAATCAAACTCTCTGAAACCTTGTCAGGTCTATTCTTGTGGTCAGGAGCTGTGACAAAATCACACCGGTTCTCCATAGCAGGAAGAAAAAAATAATTTTAAGATAGACTTTAATCATCATTTGAATTTCTAGTCCCAAAACTCCAAGGGAATTCATCAAGGAAATCCTGCTGTCCTGTGTCTCATCATAAACAGGCGACAGACCTCCAGCAGCCCTCTGCCCCAGGAAGAGCTTGTGCTGAGTGTATCACAGGATTTGATTGACAGGGTTTGATTGGCATCCATTTCCTCTGCCTCCGAGTCCTGCTTGCCTCTGACACTTTGCTAGAACCTGGAGTTCTGTCAGTCCTTGACCCTGAGAAATTCTAAAGTCAACAAAAAGTCCCTTCCTGCTATTTGTTAGGCTCTCCAGCTGGGCATCCATGGTTTGAAATGAAGCACACATCTGGAAATGTCTCTGGTTGCATTGATCAGAGAAAGAAATGAGTGTAAAATGGTCACTGCAACCCCAAACCCCAGTCCCTCAGCCTTGCCATGTAACTGAAGGAGAGGAGACATCCTAGTCACTGGGTCCCTGAGGTCCCTTCTCCCTATGTCCAGGTGAGGGTTCTGATTAACCCAGAATTGAACTGAGTCATTGCACCCAGGATGAGATCACAGTATAGCCCTTGATATAATTAAAACACTCAGAGAAGGTCAGAGATCTCTGAGATGGGGTAAAACTCCAGGTGGCCTGTGATAGTGAACTGGGGCCCTGTAGACTGGGGAAGAGGCTTCAAGCTCAAACATGAGCTGGGACCCAGTGGGTTCCCGGGCTACTGGAACTACCACAGGGCAGTGCAGTGGGGAAGCATAGCCTCACAGACTACATAGGCTGTTTTCTTTACAAAGCTGCAAACCCAGATGTGGGCGAATATGATCATTTGAAGTATATCAATAAATTAAAATTTAAAAAAATAAAAATAAAACAAGCCTTGGATGAAGATGGCTCAGCTGTTAATAACACCCAGCACCCACGTCGGTGGCATACAATGGCTTGTAACCCTGCCAGGAAGTATGAAGCCTTCTTCTGGACTCTGTAGGCACCAGGCATGCACATGGTGTATTTTCATAATGTGCAGACACTCACACATACACATAAATAAAAAGAAGTCTTTATATAGAAAATATTGGCACTGGAGAGATGGCGCAGCAGTTAAGAGCACTGACTGTTCCTGTAGAGGACCCAGGTCTGAATTCCAGTGCCCACGTAATAGCTCATAACCATCGGTAACTCCAGTTCCAGAGAATCTGCCACCCTCTTCTGAACTCTGTGGGCACTGCATGCATGTGATGTGCACACACATGCACAAACACTCATATACATCAATTAAAAGAATAGTTTTTAGACCAGATAAAGGTTTTACGTTAGGAGACCAAGACAAAAAAAAAAAAAAAAAAAAAAAAAAGCATCAGTGACTGGGTTGATGGCCCACTTGGTAAAGCGGAACAGCCTTTAAGAACACCAGCATCAGACAATCCCAGAAGTCCAACTAGATGTCACAACCCTCAGAGAGTCACATTTCCATTCAATGCCAAACACTCCTACCAACTGAGCCTGCCCAGATTTGTTGATGTTACAGAAGGTTTCTAGCAGGCCTTAGGAGTGATTTTCAATAAACTTCAAAATCTCTTCTGAGATGAGCTGACACAGACTGCGTTCTCAAGTACCAGACACTGTTCTAAAGGTGCAGAATTAAGACATAATTTTCAAATTGACCCTAGCAATCTTCATTACTGTTTCCTAAAGAGATGTCTCTGTTTCTCGATGGGTACTAAAGACTAAGGCTCATCAGAGTGTTTGGACACTGGCAGACTGTGGCTTCTGTAAAGAATAGGAGGAGCCTGGAACCATGTACCCCTAAATGTATTTCAAGGCAGTGATAGGGAGCTGGGCTGGGTGTGTTTGGAAGGATCGTCTTGATGACGGATGTGGTCCAAAGGAGACTGCGCAAAAGCACAATTGTAGAATTAATGCAAAAGAGCCTATTTCCCTTCCATCTTTACCAAGTAGGGAGCCTTGCTTGCCACAGGCTGATTTCAACTTTGAGTGACAGAGAAAATGGCCGTCTTTACTCCCTTCCCTCCACCCCACCCCAACTATACCTCTGATGGATGACAGAAAGATAAGCTTCCCTCTCTCCCACTTTCTACAGCATACTGTGACCAAGAACTCATCAAAATCTAAAGGGGTCTAGTCCACCCCAGACTACTGTGGTCTACAACATCCGCATATGCCTTGGTCATCCACCCCTCCAGGTGTTTGATGCCGAGTGCTGGATACCGGGTACTCCATGCTAGGTGCTCGACCCCAGGCATCCACATCTGATACTCACAGCCTTTCAGATGCTGCCTTGATGCCCCCTTCCATATTAGTCCCCTCTCTATAACACTTACCCTGACTAACATTCCACTTAGTTGTATATCTAGAGTGTGTTTTCCATGTCATGAGAACCCACACCCCTTCAGAGCAGAGGTTTCATTCCCCATCTTCCCTATAATACTGTCTTTGTCACAGTTCTAAGCACAGCAGATATGTTCACATGTTTTCATTTCTATAGCAAAATAGTTGAGGCTGGCTAAGTTTATAAAGAAAGGAGTTCTATTTAAATCATAGGCTGAAAAATCTCATATTAGACGGCTTCATGAGTTCTACCTTTGATGCCAACTTAAGTGCTAGATGACATGGGGGAGGGGGAGGAGGTCACATGATCTGGCAGAAAGCTCGTGATCCTCAAGTCCTTTCTAATGGCATGTCTCCATCTGACCGACGGACTTCCCAGTAGACCACAGGAGTCTTAGCACTGGGCTTGAGAGATGACTCAGTGGAAAGGTACTTGTTGTGTAAGCATGCAATCGGATGTGAATTTGTCGCTCCAGAATCCAGGTAAATGCCCACCCTGGTGGTGTGCCTTTATCCCTGCACTGGAAAGCAGTGAGGGGGTGGAGCAGAGACAGTTAAATCCCTAGAACTTGCTGATGAGTGATCTTACCAATCAGTGAGCTCCAGGCTCAGTGACAAACCCTATCTCAAAAAATAAGGTGACATGTGACAGAGAAAGATACCTAAAGTTGACCTTTGCCCTCCGTACCTATACACAAGTGAATGCACACCCCCTCCCACACACACACACGTACACACACCTGTGTACAGCCAACACGCACACAACCTTCCCTCAGCATTAGTTCAGACTAAAATAGTCTCAAATATTATACGTTTGACTAATGTCTATTTCTTTTAGTAAGACTGTCTAATATTCCCCATAAAATTTTATCCATATTATATAAAACTTGTTCCTTGAAAGTGTATAACTTTTATGTCATGCATAGGCTTTGCGTAACAGTTCTTGCTAGCCTTTGCGATATAGCGTGAGAAACTGCCCTTTACCACAGGCTTCGTGCTACAGGCTGAGCTAATGTCTAGTGAAGTTCATGCCTTTCTGTGCTTTCTGCCTGATATTCTCTGCATACTGTCATGCCAGCTTCAAATACCAACAATGCCATCTCTTCTCAACAAGCTTTGTGGGTGACACCTTCGGGACAAGAATGCTCATGCCTTGGTCTCCCTTGTTCCAGCCCTGAAGAAACTGGTCCCAGCATTGACCGACTGCTAACTAAGATATCTCTGAGGGCTTTCGTCATGTCCTTTCACATTAACAGTATTCTCCGTGATTCAGGTTTTTTGTTAGAATGGCGTTTGGATTCTGTGACTAGATGGAGAATTTTTAAAAGAGTGTTTTAACTTGAAAACTGATTTTTAATACAGTATATGCTAACTACAGCTTCCCTACCTCCAGCTATCCCCTGACCCCTCCCACTTCTCCACTAACTCAAATCCACACTTTCTCTCTTTTTTATTAGCATATAAACAGGCATATAAAATAATAATAATATAAAATGAAATGAAAGCAAACCAGAACAGAGCAAAACAAACAGAAAGAAAAAAGAGAAAGCCAAAGAAAAAGCACCTGAAACATATCCAAAGCCTGGGACAAACAGAAAATCCACAAAGACAAAAATCAGAAACCACAGTATATAAGCAAACAGGGGTCAGGGAAGTCTGTGGAAGAAGTGGAAAGATTGTAAGATCGGTTTTATTTTTAATTGTGTGTCACCGTGTGTGCACATGGGAGTGACAGTGCCCAAGGGGTCCGGAAGAGGTCAGGTACCTGGGACCTGAGTTACAGATGTGAGGTGCCAAATGTGGATGCTGGGAACTGAACTCGGGACTTCTGCAAGAGAAATCCACGCTCATAAAGTGTAGCCATCTCTCCAACACCTAGAATACAATTTTATTCTCTCAAGGTGATGACAAGGTTTTTTTTCTTTATATTTGATGAATGCAATAAAGCCATTGATTGTACAAGGGATGACTGACCCTCCCTTCCCGTAGGAAGCCCTCTTGTCATGACACTAAATTATCTATGTACCACTTGAGTCTACTTTGCTCATATTTTAGATAACATTTCTATACCTATGTCCATGAGTGAGAAGTGATAAATACATAAAACTGTCATCTATTTTGATTTTTTTTCCTGCTCTAGTCTTGGTGTTAAAGTGAGGACAGTATCATAAAAATGAGTTGAAAAGACTCTTAAGGATCTGCTGGAGCTGTGGAGATGAGCCAGCCATTCAGATCACTTGAAGAAAACACGTAAAGTTACCAGCAGCCATACGGAGACTCACAACAACCTGCAACTCTAGCTCCAGGAGACCTGGGTTTGTTTACTTGTATGTGTGTGTGAGGGTGTCAGATCCCCTGGAACTGGAGTCATGGACATTTGTAGGTGCCAGGTGGGTGCTGGGAACTGGACCTGAGTCCTCTGGAAGAAAAGCCAGTGCTCTTTATTACCGAGCCATCTCTCCAGTCCCATAAAAATAAAATTTTAAAGAGTTTGTTCAGAGGGAGTACTGGATAAAATTCCTTCTGAACGTCATTTGGCTCGACCATTTTCTTGCTGAAAAAAAGAAAAAAGTGTAAGTTCCGATTCCGTTTCTTTGATGACTTTAGATGTTTTTCCACTTATATTGGTTGTGGAGAATTATGTTTCTTCTTGTATTTGGCCCATTTAATTGAAATCTTCAAATTTATCGGCATGCTCATTTTGTCATCAGCTCTGCATCAGTTTAAATTCAGTAGCATCTTTTTACTCTAAAGTCACGGTCACATCTCCCTTTCTCTGGTTTTCTCGACGTGGAGTTCTGTCTGTGCCTACTGCTTTAGAGGGCATCGGCTAAAGTGCTCTCTGTACCTTGTTGTTTCCTGTGTTGCTAATATTTTCCTTTGCTTTCTTCCTGTCTCTGCCCTTAGATTTAACCTGCCACTCTTTTCCTTTTGTCGTGAATTAATTTTTCATTAACGCTGCCCTTTTATTTCCTAATTAAAGTCTCTCTCTCTCTCTCTCTCTCTCTCTCTCTCTCTCTCTCTCTCTCTCTCTCTCTCACACACACACACACACACACACACAGTCAAAACTGTCCACGCGGAACCTCTCTCTCTGTCACTTAGTTTTGGGGACTTAGTCTCTCACTAAGCCTAAGCCTGTTCCCACTAGACTGGTGATCATTGAGTGGGTGCTAGGGGCGTGCACATTTCTGTGTGTGGCCTTGACATATGCCTGCCTTCTAGAGGGTCTCTAAAACTGTCAGATCCACCTTAAAGTTTCCTTTTAACTTCAGTGAATCTATTTTGTCTGATTTTAGCAGAGTGAAGGAGCTGTCTGGGGGGGGTATTAATATTACTCTTTTGTCTCATATTCTGTGTGCTCATGTCAGTTTTAAGCACACAACTGTCTAATCCCTATCAAACTTCTACAGGTCTGATTGTCAGTTGAGTATCAGTTCCTGCATAGATACTAAAACTAATCTACCTCTGAAAGAACATTCTAGAAGTCAGGCTCTTACCTAATTTGGACTAAGTTATTCCAGTCACTTTTGTGATGTGATCTTCAAATAGGAGTCTTCTAAAGCACATGGTCTCCATCAGCCATGTAGCCACAGCAGGAGAAATTGGAATTTTCATTCCTTATGGAATAATACATTTGGCTCTTCATCTCAAGGTCTGAGAGCACACCAAGCACCCAACTACAGAGCCACTAAACTTTTAAAAACAGCTACATTTGGGGTAAGCATTTACAAAAATATATGTTGTAAACAGAAACCTCACTGATTAAAGGAAAGAAGTACACACAGGAAGGCTCTCTGCTGGTGATGCCTTTCTGCATGGGGGTTCTGGCCCTTCAGGGGACCTGCTCCTCATTTGTCCAGTTCCTTGAGAGGCTCAGCAGTTTGTGCAAATCAACTGCTGGAAGTCAGTGCTGGAATTATCTTCAAGGATACAATTAACGTGCCAGCAGGCAAGACTATGCTTAAGAAGTCAGAGTTCAGACAGTTCAGAACTTGAAAACGCTTTTACATGCCATCATTCAAAGCCCTTTTGGGGGTAATGATTAATAAATTGTTTTCAAGGCACCTGTTGCCAGTACCTAATTTTCATTGAGCAGTTTTCTGGAGAGTGTAGCCAAGTGTCAGTGTATAGTTCCTGCTTGATGTTGCGGATAATTTTTAGGATATTCTGAATGACATGTGCTAATTATTTAGTACAATAGCTAATTTTATGGCTCTGAAAGACTGTAACAGAGGGCTGTAATTACTTATAATAGGAATGTCTCGTTTTTTGTTAAAACCAAAGTGTGGGAGGCAAAAAGAAAATAAAAGATAATTTTACACTTTCCTTGGAAGAATGAAATAGTTAATATTTTCAGGACTTGGCTACTAGTAACACCGAAAGACGAGCCATATGTCCTGGACACCCAGGGAAAACATTGTAGCTTAGCAAAAATTTATAGCAATTTCAAAAAAAAATATGTGTTTAGATTTCATTTCTGAAAACAGATTTTAAAAAAAAACTTTGAAAAGTGTGTCTTGTGCCTCCAGCAGAGCATAGTTCTCAGGAAGCCAGGAGGCAGGTTTCTAGATTTTTCTTAACTAGGAACCCTGGCTGAGGGTCACTAGTAACGCAGCCCTGCTCCGCCATCGATTTCTTCTGTGGTGATGCCGACCTGAGGAGAGCTTCCCTTTGTGAGGTTCCATTCAGCTTTTGGGACAGACAGACAGAAACAATGACCGTAACAAAAGCTCTGACCGGAACACTCAGACTTTGAAACATCTCTACTTTCCCACTCCCAGCTTTGCTTTGGTGAACTCTTGCCCTGAGGACCATCAGCAATAGAACCTCGGAGTCAGGAATGAAACAAGAGCGTTTACCTCTGGCTTTTTATAGCTGTGACAAACAGGAAGCTGTTTAAATATAGAGAGATGGTATATTAAACAATGACACCTCTCACTGGGGGCCATCTCAATACTATTAAAATTAGACTCTTGCAGCTGAGCACTAAAAAAGGGACCCACTCAAGGCTTAGAAGACTAACTTTAAAAATCGAGAAAGATGCTAATAAAATTCATATGTGAATACATTTAAAAAAGCTAGTCCTAACTCTGTCATGGATTTTTTTGTTTGGGGTGGTAGGTAAGTGCATAAAAACACGTCCCATAATGGAATGGAATGTGAAGCTCCGCCAGTTCAGAACGATTATTTGAGCTGTGTAGAAGTTTGCTGAAATGTATAGCCTTTGAGTCTAGTTAATTTCGATGTGTGATGTTTTTATTTGCACATTTTTATGATAAAGTTTTAAAAGGAATTCTAATAAAAACATATAGAAGCAACATGTGAGAAGGTCAATATTTACACTAATATTAATTTTCCTGATATTCTGTAATGACTGTTTTTAGTTTCCACTAAAGAAAAACTTATCTTTTTTATATATATATAAATAGTACTGAATAGTCGAGGGCAAGCGGAGCAGCCAGACCCCAGATTTCCCCAGGACTCATTCGTTCCACAGTGTGGTGGTGTCTGTGGCTTCCCTCTGAGCACACTGGCAGGGTCTCCTTTCTGTCATTTCTGTCCCTTAACGCTCCTACATCCTGGTTCCCTTCATGTCCTTCTCTGTTTCTCACCCTCTCACCTTCTCTGGTGCGGTTCTGTTCCCTGCCGAAGTCCCCTGCTGGAGAGCCCTGTGAGAAATGAGGATACCCAGCTGGGTGTGACAGACACCTGGGTGTGATGGGGAGGATGGGCAGAGCACCAATAAGTCACAGCTGTCAAGGTCAAGTGTGACCTCAGGTCACCTCCAAAAACACAGCTATTTTTTTTAATCTTTAAAAATTGTGTGTGTGTGTGTGTGTGTGTGTGTGTGTGTGTGTGTGTGTGTGTGTGTACAAATGTTTGCTGAAATTCTCTCTTTCTACCATGTACGTCCAAGGAATTGAACTTCAATCATTAAACTGAGCCACATCATGGTGAGCTGAAATTCTAAGAAGACTGTCCACTGGGGGCTGGAGAGATGGCTCAGTGGTTAAGAGCACTGACTGTTCTTCAGAGGACACAGATTCAATTCCCAGCATCCACACGGCAGCTCACAATTGTCTGTAACTACAAGATCTAACACCCTCACATAGATATACATGCAGGCCAAACACCAATGCACATAAAAATAAAATAAGTTAAAAAAAAAAACTGTCCAGAAATTAGCATTACTTGTCTTGCTTGGTAAACAGTAAAAGTGATAAGGGATATGCAGGCTGTACTTCCATGATAGATCAGTTGCCTAGTGTGTTCAAGGCCCCAGGTTCAATCCTCAGCACCTCAATAATAACAAGGTGAAAATGCCCTCCAAAGGATTCAGACCAACTCGTATCAAAAAGCAGAGAGGTGTGGCAAGCACAATGGGCGTAGGTCCTTCCTGTGCGTGTCAAAGGACTTGCTAAAGGGCAGTCTGAAGGGAATCCTAACACTGAGTAAGAATGAAGTCTCAAGAAAGGACCAGAGAGAAAATTAGCAGAGTGTCAGGGTTGGGGACAGAGGCCAAGGCTTGCTGAGGTTTCTTAAGAGAGTCACTGGTTTCTCCAGATCCTTGTCTCATGACAGGTAAAGAGGGACCTGTTTGCCCAGTTTGCCTTGGGAGGCACTCAGATGAGAGCGAGGACCACCTGTTCTGAGTGCAGGGCATACAGAATGAGACGAGCAAGGTCTGTGAGCTCAGGGCTCATGTTGTAAAGGAAGAAAGGGATTCACAGGGTCCACACAATTGAACTCCACCAGTGACATGTCCTGAGAATTAAAATATGGCAGGGTTGAGATAAGGGAGTTCCAGGATTTGGGGGGAGGGGCATCTCAGGGCAACAGAAAAGAGCCCTCTGGGGAAGGCCTTGTAGAGTGAAGACCTGAGCCACATGGGATGGAGACAGCAGGCACAGTGAGGGTCTTCCTAGGCAGGGCAGGGCCAAAGCCTCCTGGAAGCAGCAGGAGTATGTCTCAGCTTCCAGAACGTGACAGGAGGGTCCCTGGTGTGGACAGAGTGAAGGAGAGGAAGTTGAGGCTAGGACAGCAGAATGAACGCTGAGAGGCCCAGGAGTTGAAAGTCAAGCTCATGGGTATCACCAGAATTTGTCTCCTATAGCCAACAGCTGGGGCTCAGAACTAAGAAAACACATGCTTTTACTCATCCACAAAAGAATGAGGTGGCCATCATATTTTGGCACAACAGAGAAAGGCAAATCATTCTTTCTATATTAAAAACAGAAAGGAAAGAAGGGAAGCGGGGGGGGGGGGGGGCATGTGGGGGGGGGAGGCTAGGGGTCAGGCAGTGGGTGTCATTGACCAGCACAAAAAGAAGCCGTGCTGGGCCTGATGGCATGGCCTACAGTCGCGTACAGTCACCTACAATCATAACCGTTCAGAAGCGTGAGCACGGCAAGGCCTGCCTGGGCTACTCAGCAAAACTGCCTCTGAATCCCCAGCAAGCGAACCAACGAAAACCAACCTCAAGAGATGCAGCTCAGTGGCTGAGGGCTTGCCTAATGCATGCAACACCCTGAGCTCAGTCTGCAGCACTGAACCACAAAAAAAAGAGAGAGAGAGAGATAGGCAGATGGATTAATTAATGAATTAATAAAAGCATGTAGAAAGAGAGTCCTAAGAGGATCTTCCCGATCCCATCCCTTTTCTTAATTTCTTCTTCTCCTCATCCTTCCCAATATCCCGACTCATGCGCCAACAACAGTGTGTCTGGAAACTTCAGACTTCCTCTCCATGTACTCTCCTGTGTGTCCTGAGGGTGTGCTCTCTGTTAATTAAAAGCAGAGAACCGTGCAATGGACCGTTTTGTTATCAACTGGTGCTGACTGAGAGGAGGTCCTTACTGACTATGCTATTTTAAAAAGAGGAAGAAGAAGAGGAGGAGGAAGAAGAAAGAAAAAGAAAAGGCCTTTGGGAGTGCATTCCTGCAAAACAGCTCCACAAGCACTTTATTAGTATATTAATTATATGACTTCTGAACCCCAAAACAAATGTAACGATAATGTGAAATATGTCCGGCTGCTTTGCCAAATGCAGAAGGCTATGATGTGGCCCCTGTCTTCTGTGCCAATAATATAAATAAGCTTGTTTTTGTGTATGAAGCAGGCCTCCAAACCAGCACATTCTCTTCCAAAAGGCCTTAATATTTATTGTAATGCCAAAGGAATGTCAACCTTATTTACAGATTATGAAGAAATAATTTAAGGCTCGAGCCAGCACATGGGCTTTAACAAGTTTCTCAATCACAGAAATATTTATTTCGATTCAGTCGGCACACACAACCACCGTCTCCAATAATGAGCAAATCTGATGAAGTTCTAACTATTTTAAGTCTTGTCAAAATATTTTCTGGTGGGGCTGGAGTCTTCCTGTGTACCGAGTCACACTATTGATTAAACGATGCCGTGGTAACCTTACCTTTTGTATCCGAAATTTTAACGTAAATTGTTAGCTTTCTGGAAGAGCAAATAAATCATTATACTAAATACAGGCTGTCAGGTGAGCGGAGTGCTTCGCACAACCTTAAAAATTAGGCGTCTTATCTGTGTTCTCTCTAGAATTACTACTTTATTTAGTAACACATTAAAATAGAGCCTTTGTCACAGGCTTTGTGGGAAATAGAAAGTTGAGGCCACAGGAAGACATTCAAATGAAAAGAAAATTCCCATGACGCAGGTTATGCATGGTGAGGGGGGCTGTTCAAATGTTTTGGCCTATGTAATCATGATTCAAAAAAGGGGAAGAGATCCCCTTAAATATGTCTATAATAAGCAGGTCCTGATAGTGCAGGGCTTTTATCTACCTACTCAGGAGGCTGAGGCAGGAGGATTGCAAGCACGGTCTGCCTGGGATACAAAGTGAGTTCAAGGCTGATCTGAACAATTTAGTGGAGTCTATCTCAAAATTATAGAACAATTGATAGATGGTAGGTAGATGATGGGTAGGTAGATAGATAAACAGATTAGATAGGTAGGTAGGTAGGTAGATGCAGCTCATCAGTAAAGTACTTCTGGGCATGCATGAGTAGCTAATTCAATCCCTAGTGTACAAAAAAAAAAAAAATCAAAATCACTCACAAGCAAACTCTAGCAGGTTAACTTCCAAGGTGCTCTGAGTGGACTGTCTGGCCTAGCCTACATCTCCTGCCTGTGATGTGACATGGTCACTCAAGGTCATGAACCTGGCATCTCCTCTGCCCTTCAACTCTATCAGAACTTTTACCGTGTGTTCATTTTGCTTCTATGAACCTCCAGAAGTCCCGTTCCTCAGAACCACAGTTTTTATGTGGTTCAGATCTTCTTTAAGACGGTCCAACCTGTTCAGTTTTAAAGATGTCTTAATTAGTCGAATCCTGATTGGGCGCCTTCCAAAGCTCCTGTTGGCAGCGTCCGATTTCAATTAACATTCCTCTTCCACGCCGCAAATGCCCTTGCTCTCAGTGGGGTGTTTTTTTCCTCCCATGAATGTGCTATTTTGAAAGCCTCCTCATGCCACTTCTGAAATCTTACCGCGTCCCCAAATATTTGAAGATTTGGGAAGAGAGCAGAGTTCTGTACATGCTTCTCTATTTGCATTCCGGGAAAATGTCGTGACTATAAACTTCAAGCATATAAGGTGTACACGTTATCCTCCAAAATCAGAAGCCAGACTCTCCCTTAGATTGGTGCTGATGTGGACACTAAGGACACAGGGACAGCAAAGGACATTTGTGTCGTGCAGCTAGTGAAGAGGTGTCAAGAGCTTTCAGAAGCCATGCTGCACCACTGAGGTGTTGCCCACCCTTGAGCCTGACATCATGACCATTCACCCTGTAGCTGAGGATGCCTGACGTTTAGATTGTTTAGCTGACTGTAGGCAAAGAAAAGAAATCAGTCTGCAGGAAAATGGATAGAACTGAAAATATTCAGAGTCAGCCAAGGAACCCAGACTCCTGTCTGTCGAATGTGAATCATAGACTTTAATCTTTCCAGATTTTACCTTTACTCTGTGTGTATGTGTGTGTGTGTGTGTGTGTGTGTGTGTGTGTGTGTGTGTGTGTGTGTGTGTATGAGGTCAGGAAAATAAGAAGGGGCCATGAGTGGGAGTTAGGAGAAGGGGAGGAAGGCATGCAGGATGAGGATGACTATGAGTAGGAGTGAGGGAGTCAGCAAGCTGGGGGGGAGTTGGGAGGAGCCTGGGGGGCACATCAGCAAAAGCTGAGTGTGTGTCAAAGTGCTGCCACAGGGCCCATCACACTCTTAGGCTGGGCCATTCTCTCTTTTTTAAAAATCTCAAAATTATCAAGGAAGGAAGTTAGTTGCAGGTGGACGTGGTGGCCTATGCCCTTAATCACTATGGAGGCAGAGGCAGACAGATCTCTGAGAATTCAAGGTCAGCCTGGTTTTCAGAGTGAGTTTCATGACAGCCAGAACTATGTTGAGAAACCCAGTCTCAAAAATATGAATAAATGAAATAAGAGAGAGGGAGAGAGAAGGCAGTTAATGTCACATCTATACTCCAAAGAACGTTGGACTATAAACTAGATTTTTGTGTCTCTACATTGAATATTAAGATTTACTTCCACAGGGCCACTGTTTAGTCCCACTGATGAGTCTGGTGGCCTGAGCTGTGTAAGCCTCTCCTGAGCTCACATTGTTACCACCCTCTGCTGGTGTCACAGAGCTGCTCGTGGGTTTCAGCATGATGGTCCTTGCTGACACAGTTCAGGAGGTCTCTTTTCTTTTCTTTTTATTTTTTCAGGGCTGGGGACTGGAGTCGAGGCCTCACACATGTCCGGCAGATGCTCCACTACTGATCTCATATCCTCTGCCCTTTCATGCATTTCTTTTGTTTTGAAACAAAAAGATGCCTAAGATGTTCAGGCTAGCCTTGAACTTACTCCATGTAAATTACTCCATGTAAGCCTGTAATCTGCAGTTCTTGGCTGTGGATGACTGTGGCCCAGCCTCAGCACTGTGGACTACTTGGGCTACATCACTTTCCACCAGGGTCACACCCCTGGGCCCTGGGGTCTTAGCTGTCTCCGTAATATCTTTTCCAGGTGTGACAGACATCCTCAGGCAGTGTTGCAAGTACCTAATGGTGGCGAAGCGAACATTATCATGCATTTACCCAAAGCTTTTCTGTCTGATAAGATAGCCATATTTCACCTCTGGCAGTTAAGATCTGAAGATATTGTTAGCAGTATGCACTGATATAACAATGTGCGTATTTGGGACATTACACAAATTGTTATTAAAATTAGTTTGTATGATCCATGTGGCTTGAGCGATAATTCTATGGTAATTGTAGGCAGTGCCTTAAGCCTGAATCTAAGTTTCCATTTGGCCACTAGACATCCCTAAACTTCCAGCAGCTAATTGCCACAACCACGTTCCTTTCCTGCCTCCCCCTCTGTCGGAAGGACCTCTCCATCCTCTCATACACCTGGCACCAATCTTCTCTTGTTCCTGCGACATATTGCTTATCCCTGGCCCAATAGCCTTGTCCATCTCAGAGCATCTAAAGGTGGGCATGCCTGCTTATAGGGAGAAAATGGAAGTGGCCAAAATGTCATCAATTGCAAATGATAAGCTACTTATGGTTGGTCTCCATGATGGAAGCTGCTACAGCCTTGGGGAGTATGTTTAAAAGCATCCAAGATATCGAGGGTGTTCATCGGGGTAGCATAAACTAGGACACAGAACAAAAGCATAACTTTGTTTCCATAACAAAAGTATATCTAGTTATGCACAGACAGATGCCAAAGTAGAGAGGCATAGATACAGGAGCTGAAGATGGCCCAGTCAGTTAAGGGTTTGCTGCATGAATATCCAAGTTTAAACCCCAAGCACCTATGTTAAAAAGCTAGACATTGTGGCACATACTTGAAGTCCCAGAATTAGGGAGGCAGGGATAACCACTTCACCTGCTGAGTCTGAGGCCAAAGAGAAGCCTCATCTCAAAGCAAAAAGATGACCAGGGTCTGGGGAGATGATAAGATGGGTAAAGTGTTTATTCTGTAAATATAAGGACTGGAGTTTGATTCCCTAGTGCCCACATTAAAAAAATTTTTATACACATACATGTGCCTATAACCCCAGAATTTTGAGGACAGAGAGAGATGGATCTTAGGAGCTTACTAGAAGGCCAGTCTCATCAAAATGACAAGTTTTCAGTTTAGTGAGTGAGAGCATTGTCACATGAGAATAAATCAGAGAGTGACAGAAGGTACTGGATATCTTCATCTAGCCTCCATATAAACGTACAAGTACCTATCCAATGCACATATACAAATGCACACTCACACATGGGCTACACCTGCAAACATATACATACACATACACAAATCTGTATGTATGACAAATACACACATGCACAAATCTGCATACATCACACATTCATCCACGCACCTGTATATACCACACACACACACACACACACACACACACACACACACACACACACACACACAAAATATCTTTTCACACATACACACAAACAGGCACAGAAGCACATAGGCAGAATAGACATGCTCAGAGTATGTTGGTGTCTGGTGAAAACAGAATGAATTTTGGTTTAACTTTGCAGTTTCACTTTGGTTGCCAAGTTTTCTGAAAGGAATACATTGTTTCCTTGGCCAGGAGGAAGGAGTGTGTGGCATCCACACATCTGTCCAATATAAACTCTGGTCGAGTCCTGTGGTATATAATCAAAGCGCAGTAGCTTTGAAGCCACTTTGCAAGAACAGGGCTCATCATTGTCACCCAGATCTTGCCATGATCTACAATGATTTTTGTCACCTTGGGAACACACGGTAAGGGCTAGAAGCATTTTGTTTTCACACTGGGAAAGGTATACACGGCACCCACAAGGAAGTAGTCTAAGCCTACGCTGACTGCAATACCTAATTTAAAATGGCAGGGTCAATAACCAATATCTCTTCAAAGGGTCACATGTAGGTGGCCAGGTATGAGACTGGAAGTCCTCCATGTGGCGTCAATTCTGATCCAGTCCTCTACATGCCCCAGGCTGCATCTCCCAATACTAACCATCCCACTGAGAGAGAAATTTTGACTAATCGTATCCCGTTATTAACTCTCATGAGAAAAGACAACTTTTCTGAAAATAGCATGGTCCCCACAGGCGAGACAGGAAAGGGAAGTAGGCAGAATTCACCTTCTCACGCTCAGAGGCGCAACGTCTGGCCCTGGCATGAGGCAGGGAGGGCAGTGCCATCTGCTGAGCGTGGCCCTGCTGGACCTGTTTTGTCGAGCGTCTACAGCTTTGAACACGGTTTGTCTGGCGCCCTTCACAAGCACTACATTAACTCAAGTTCATTTGAAATTCATCATTTCCGAAGAGATACAACACACTGGAGGTTTGGGTTCCGGGATTTTAAATGTCAGGCATTCGCCATGCGCCGTGGAGACACAGCATCTGGAAGGAGCTGCTTTTTGGAATTTATCTGCAAACAGGAACAGCTCCCTCGGAACACGTACGACCAGGACCTTGGTGGGCTGCCCTCTTCAAAAAATAGAATCGTTCGAGTTAGAAGCGGAGCATCTGCTTTTGTGTGGTGCCGGCTTGGGATATATGTATCTCCCCAGATTTCACATATTGAAACCAAGCCTCCTTGGTTTCATAGATAGCATTAAGTCAGTATGGCCTCTGGGAGCTGATAAGGTCATGAGGGCTCAGCTTTCCCGGATGGAATTGGTGTCCTAATACAGAAAGCCTGAGAGGATCTGGGAGTGCCTTGCCCCGGTCCCCAAGTGAGGATGGGTAAGACCTACCACCTCCAGTGTAGAGAGTAAGCCCTTAGGAGACATAGAGTCTGATGCCATCTTGAATTTAGATCTCCATCTCAACAGTTCTGTGAGTAACACATCTTTACAGCTGACAAATGGCACTGTCATTTTGTTCCCACAGACCAATAGGCTAAGGTGGACTGCTCTGGAAACTGGGAGATGGTCTGGGGAGATGGTTCAGCTGCCAGAGTCCTTGCTGGGGAAGGAGTTCAACCCCAAAACCCATGTAAAATAAAACAAAATGATGTGGTAGCATCCATCTGTCACCCCAAAGTTGAGGAGGTGGAAGCAGAAGGAACCCTGGGGCTCAATGGTCAGCCAGTGTGACAATCAGTGAAGCCCACAAACCAGTGAGAAACTCTGTCTCAAAAAATATAAAAAGCAGAACAACAAACATATATTGTTCTTTATTTTAAAATAAATCTCTTAATGCATTTGATTAACCTGTATAAAAGGATTAAATTGCAACGTGGATGGAAAAAAATAAGAAAGGAGACCAAGAAGATACTTCCCGATAAGCAACAACCAATGCTGATCCCTAACCTCCTCACACATGCTCACCCAGGTACACGCGCAAATACACATGACCACATATGTGCACGTACACACAAACACAAAAAAGCCAACAGAAATGAAAGTCCAAGAGACTGCCCACCACGGGAAAAACTTCTCCTTCCACACTTACAGAAGAGCTAAATTTCCAGGTCCTACCATGGCAGCCTCTTTTCTGTGCTTCAGATGCAAGTGTCTACCTCACAGTCCCTATTCTCCATGATCATTCTAGAGTGTTCCTTTGCTGAAGCATTCACTGGGTTCCTGGCCAAAAACAATTAAAATGAAAGCAAGCGCCGTAGCATTGACGAACCGGCCAGTGCTGGTTTCCTATTTTGCTCCTGTCTTCCAGATGTCTGCTCTGCGGAGCGTGTGCTCCTACCATCCTTCCAGTGCTTTCGATGCCGGATCAACACTCTCCACTTCTTCCCCGGACCTCACATTCTCTTTGCTAACACACTGCCAACCTTACACTTGTTACATTCATCATACCTGTGTCTTTTCCTTTGAAGAAGGTAAGGTCTATATACATGGTGAGACTTTGCTTTCTTCTCTGCTAGATCCTAACTGCAGGGAACAGCAGTTCATAATTCACTAAGAAGCTTCTCTGGATGCAATGTGATCCCCCAGACTAGAGGAGGGGAGAGTGCCAAAGGCCATCCCCAAATGAAACTGCCCGGAATGTAAGGACCTACAAAGGCTGTTCACTGATTTGATCTTGTTTTGTTCTTCATAGACAAACATGTCTGACCAGAAGAGCCCAGCTGTCGTGTGGGAGTTCTTGGCCTCTGTAAGAGGCTGTGGGAGTTTGAGGAAGGCAGACAGGCATGAGGCTATGGCCCAGTATATACCAAGAACAATGAATACTGGGCTCTGTTCACAAAGAAACCCTAGGAAGTACGTATTCCCCGGTCTGGACTCCCTCCCCATCTCCCCACTAAGGCTTGATCAGCTTATGGGTGTCCAGATCCAAATAGCGTATCACTGCACTGTCCCCAGGAAACAAAATTCCAGACTCACAAAGTGCTGGGACTTTGCATACATGTACTTCCGTAATTCACAGGCCTTTCCTTTGCCTATTACCACGGAGAAGGTCATGCAGACAAGTGAAAAGATTCCTTCCACAGAACAGAAGGTTGAGGCCATTTCCTTGGAGGAAAAATAAGGTAGAAGAATGGCCCAGCACCCACACGGCGGCTCACAACCAATCATAAAACCCCAGTTTCACAGGATCTAGTACCCTCTTCTGGACCTCCAAGGACACCAAGCATGGCACACATATACACGTGCAGACAAAAATACTTATACATAAAATAAAATAATAAAATCTTTTTTTAAAAAAATCCCTACTCCCAGAAGCTCCACCTCTGGGGAACTGTGCATAGATCCAGGCAGCCAACAAGATTAAAGAGAGGAACTGTGTGACTAATCCTCAGTAATTCTGAGAACCTGCAAATGAGTGCAGCAGAGCAAATGCTCCCTTGAAAACACCAGGAAATAAATGGAAAACGGGGCTCTTCTCTTAGGACATTCACAGGAAGTGGTAAACAGAGACAGAGGCCCAAGACTCCAAGAATGCAAAGGGTATGTAAATCTATGTCCTCCATAGACCCTTCTTCTGACAGAGACACGTTAGGTACCCCAGAGAGGCACTTCCAGAACTCATTCTCCAAACCATTACGAATGGCAGTCCCTGGGTGACGGAATGGAATGATTCAGGACGGCCAGTGGGTGGCGCTGTGAAGTTGGGTGTCTATAGACAGCAAGACCGACCCTCTGCTTCAAACATCTAAAAGTTTTCATCTTCACATTTTAGAAAAAGCCTGTTTAGCTTGCCTAAATATCATACAAAGCACACGTGTGTCAAAACATCTCTTAGTAACCCACTGATATGTGAGCGTTTTTATGTTCCTCTGTATCAGTTAAAAGAAAATTTAATAGGTTTTTTTCCCCCTAATGGAAAAAAAAAAAAATCCTTTATTGAATTCATTTTATTTTTCAGCCATTGTTGTATGGAATCCCGGAAGCAAGTGGGTCCTTGCTCCAAAGAATGGCCTCTGAGTGACAGTCCCCTGCACAGAGGCTTCTGCACCTGCCCAATCCTGTACAATTTACCTGACGCCCAAATTTAACTTTTTGCTGCAATGTGCATAATAGAAGTTGCAGATTCGTGGACACCGCTGTGTTCAGGGTTATGCAGACTACCTCATGTCAATCTGAGACACTAGAGTCATTTGGGAAAAGGAAATCTCAGTTGGGAAAATGTTCCCACTAGACTGGCCTGTGGGCAAGGCTGTGGTGCTTTTTTTTTTTTTTTTTTTTTTCCATTAATGGTTGATGTAGTGTGGACCCTGTGCAGGTGGTCCTGAATGCTATAAGAAAACAGGCTGAATAAGCGAGAGGCTCTGCATCAACTCCAGCCTCAGGCTTCCTGTCCTGCTTGAGCACCTCCTCCAGCTTCCCTCAGTGTTTGACAGGGATAATGAAATAAACCTTTCCCTCACCAGGCTGCTTTTTTGGTCATGGTGTTTTATGCCAGCAACAGAAACCTAACCAGAACAGGGGTAAAAATATTGCCCTGCCCATTCGAGGGGAGCTATTAGCCTCCTGTGTTCCTGTAGCAGCTCGCATTGATCAGTCAGTAGGTAGACTGTCACTCTGATGAGGTGACAGCTGGACAGTGAGAGCTGGAAAGTGGCAGTGGTAAAGAGAAAGTATAAAAGATTAAAGTGTCCACCGAGGGACAGAGCACCTGCAGGGCTTGCAGGAAGGGTAAAGAGGACATTCTGTAGAGACACGCCCCCAACTCTTTAAGAGTACTCCTCCTACCAGCCAGCAACATCCCCAGAGGATAAAATACCACTTTGTACAGTGTAATTAAAAGACAGGAAAGAAAAAGAAAAGACCCCTCAAAAATCACAAACCCAGACAGCACAAATGACAAGGAGTGTCTTTCAGACGACAGTGACAAGCAGAAAGTTGTGCTCCCAACAAAGGCGCTGCACAATGGTGAGTGCTTCCGTGAATAGGGACCACGTCTGTCTGACTTTGTGTAGCGCACCACAGACTGCCAAGTACCTGTGGGCGCTTAATACATGCCTTTGAGGAAAGTTGAATGCTGTCATTATTACATCTGCCATAATGGTTTTTAGTGAATGAACCTTCCTTATCAATCTTATAAACACCATTTCAATGGTATTAATTCAACTACCTCGATGCCGAGTACTTTTCTCAATTCAAGGTCCTCAAACCTTGTCAAAAAATAATGCCTTTGATTTTTTTTTCAGTGTCACATGACAGAATCAAAGGGAATTTAGCTTATATGTCATCTTCTCAAAGGGCTGAGGCACACAGGGTTCATAAGGAGTCTAAAAGAATTGTTCTCCAGTTTTCAGTCTATGGCAACATTTTTGTTTTGCATACCATGCTGAAGGCATCTTTCAAAGATGCTGTTTGAGACTGATGATATGATTATTTTTAAAAACAAAGGGAGTTGTTCCTAGAAGTAAGTGCTTTAAAGAATAAATCCTTGGGTATGGCTGGTGAACTAACTATTTCCACTCTACTTGAGTGGTCTCTGCTTACAGCAGAGTGAGCAGAGTAGTCAGAAACACTCCCATACAGGAGTCACTTTGTAAACGAAAAAAACAGTGTCAGCCATCTTGGGTTCCAGTGGTCATTTCTAACACGTGGCTTTTGTAAGCTTTAAAGAGTGTTGGCTAGTTTTATGTTAACTTGATACAGGTGACAGTTAACAAAAGGAGGGAACCTCAATTGAGAAAATGCATCCATAACTATGGGCTATGGGTCAGCCTGTAGAGCAGTTTCTTCATTTAGAGATTAATGGGGAGGGTGCAGTCCATGTGGGTGGGGTGATCCCTGGGCTGATGATCCTAAATTTTATAAGAAGTCAGGCTGATCAAGCCATGGGGAGCAAGCTAGTAAGCAGCATCCCTCCATGGCCTCTGCATCAGCTTCTGCCCCTAGGTTCCGCCTCTGCTTTGAATTCCCCACGATAAACAGTGATAAGGAAGTATAAGTCAAATAAGCCTTTTCCTCAAGTTGCTTTGGCCGTGGTGTTTCACCACAGCAGTAGTGACCCTAAGACAAAGGTCAAGCTTAGGATCCCTGTCTGTGCAGTCTCATAATAACAGAGCTTGTTACTTCCAACACTCCTTTGACAGTAAGAATCCCAGACTCCCTCCTTCTCCTAACAAAGGAGCCGCTGTTTGTAAACAGACACCAGGTGGAAGGTTAGTGGTATGAAAGGGAGTATAGGACCCTGAAACAAAATGCAAACCCTCACAAAGGAGACCGCCATCAGAAACCAGCAACATGCAGCTGAGCTACAAGAAGCATGGGACTTAGAGCAAGAGAGGCCAGAGGGAGGGGCCAGAAGGAGGGGCCAGGGAAGGAGCCAGGGAGGGGCCAGAGGGAGGCCCATCGCCTTTGAAGCATGCTCAAAGAATGTGACAAGCAGGTGCCAGATGTGAGCAGAGGCATCCGAGGCACATGTGTGGTATGCCCAGGCAAAAAAAAAAAAAAAAAAAAAAAAAAAAAAAAAAAAAAAAAAAAAAAGACCTAGTGAGGTTCCTATGAGAAATGGGCCCAAGGTAAGATCTAGTCAGATTATGAAATGTTAGTCTCCCACACTGAAGTCTAAATTTGACCTCATACTCTAATTAGTATTCACCGTATACTGTGTGGCTCACAGTAAGAGCTCACTGCTCAAATCGCTGGGGAGACATTACTCATGTGAAGCTACTCAGTAGCATAAATGGGGTACATGCGGGTTTTATGGGGCCCAACGCTTAAAATATCTTAAATGATCTCTTTGAGAAATTTTATTTCAAAATGTATGGCCTATAAACAAATGGATAGGCTCCTTCAGGCATGGTCCTACAGCTTAAGACCCTGGGCATGGTGATTCTGTATTGGAATAAACAAGAGACATCAAGATGATACCAGCAGATGAATCAGAAAGGGGCTGAGGTTCTGTCATCTGCTACAGAGTTGCTCTGTGCTGATGGCCTTAGCAAGGGGCTTACACATCACCCCAATTTGTCGCCCCAATTATGTAGTGAGTGTGTGCAAGTTTTGTTCCTCCGAATCTGTTGTAGAGCCTTATGTGAAGTAAAAAGGGAGCTCATGGCGGGGTGACTGAGTCATTATGACCTCTGACCCTTGATATCTCCAGTCCCAAACTCTGTTTCCAAAACACTAACTGAATACTTGTGTTACTCCAAGCATTGAGAACAATGTCCATTGTGGGTCAAGGAGACGGAAATACATACCTGAGGGGTACAAGAAATAGAATCACAAGTCAGAGGCCAGCCCAGGTCACACAGAGTTTGAGAAAGTGGAGGGGATTACAGAGAGACAGGAAAAGAGAGAAAGAGAGTGAAGGCTGGAGGGAGCGAAGAGGGAAACTTCAGGAGCTCCCTCCCTGCTCTTCAGCAGCTCATGGCTGCTTCTCTTGTTGAGAGTTACTTAGCAGCTGCTATTAAAGTAAGGATCTCATCTAAGCCAAAGGACACAGAAGGTGAGCCATGTTACCACCTCGGTTACACAAATGAGGTCACTGCTGTTGAGTGAAATGGGTCAAAATATGAGCCACACAGACTGCAGAAGCCATCGTAGCAGGAACCATCAAAATACTGTTGGAGCAGAAGTCACTAAACGTGAGGACAGGAGGGGCAAACACAGAGAAAATAGCCAACTCTTGCATGGTCAGGGAACAGTGCCTGTGAGGAGCCTTAAAGAAATAATGGGCATGCATCAAGCAGGTAGGGAGGGGAAAGAACATTCCAGAAGAAGGAAACAGTAAGTGCAAGGAAAAGGTCTGGAAGTCAAGCCTGTCATTTCAACATGGGATGTGGCTGTCCAGACATAGCTCTGTGAAGAGCCAGCTGTCTGTGACACCTTCTTCTCTGGAGCAGATGCTTTGAGCTGTTCTGAATGGTGCCCACTGTCACAGCAGTGATAAGACAGAGCAGGCTGGTAGCTTCCTCCGAGAGTAATTCTTCAGGAGTCCAAGCGAGGCTAACAAAAGAGAAATTAAACACAATGCTATGTCATGACCTTTGACCTCAGTGTCAACTTAGAATTTCAAATAAAATTAGAAGATTTTTCTAATAATTATATAGGATGGCAAATAAGGTCCAGGGCAAGCGCAACTGGCAAAAAGTGACTAATTGTATTTTGCAAAAAGGCAATGGGTGTTGACCCTTCCCGGGATAATATTGCAGGGAAGCCAGAGAAAAGGCAGGGTTACCAGAAGTTAATGTTAAATAGTGATCCATCCGCCACACACACCCCACCCGCTCCTCCATATTCATAGGAAGCAACCACCATCCATATTCATTGCCAACCAAAGAGTTTTAGAATAGCAAACAGGAGCTTGGAAGGCTTCAGCTCTAATCAGAGTCCTTCCCTTGATGGCTGCCATAGGCTTTCCTGCCAAACTCACAATTAAAGTAAACTGATAAGGGAGAGTGGAAGGGAGATAAATAAGACCAGCCTCTCTTAAGAGAGCAAAGGGTACCTGCCCCACGGGTCATCATCTAGAGGCTACTGAGCTGCATGAAAGAGCATCCTTGTGCTGGGCTGCGCGGATATCCCAGCTAGCCCATAAGAGCCAAGCTTCATCACGGGATTCTCTGCCTCAGCTTCCACTCTGAATTAACCTAACAACCTCTCCCTCAAATGAGATCATCCAGGAAGTCACACCTTCGTCCCTGTGCTCTGAAAGGCAGCTTCTGTGCTCATGTCCTTGCTTTGACTTTTCACCAGCTTCAGGAACCTCAGAAAGACTGCTCTCCCGAGCCACAAGCTCCACTGAAGGACTCTATCCACCTTCAATGTCTCTGGTTTAGTAGTTCTCAGAAAACAGCAGTTAGAATTCTAAGTCAACAGTGACTTAGGTCCTTCCCAATTCACTGTGTGTCTCTATTTGAGCAAGCCACAAGGAATTCCAGTGCTTAAAAATTCCTGTCCATCTCACATTTTGGCAAAGTCCCCACTGTCAACAAAAAGGAAGCCTAGAACTGATTTAAGCTGTCCCTAACCTCCAATTTCTTAAAAAGGAAACCAAAATTAAGTTACAAATTTTCCCTAAAAGGTCACATTGCAGGGGGATATTATCAACCCAGGACTTTGAGTGACAGCCTGGGCTGGGAAAGAGGGTCATGTGGCCACCCTAGGTATATGATAAGGGTGTTGGCAAAGATAAATGGGAGATCCTTCATGATCTTTCCACAATGGATCCTGCAAGAGCCCCGAGAGCCTTAGTTTCTCTGCCTTGGAGTGCCTGAGCTTAAACAGTGTAGAAGCTGGAGACTGAAAGCTCAACCGGACTGAAGACCTGGGATGCCCCAATGGGACACGGACACACACACACACACACACACACACACACACACACACGAGTTGGGGGGGCGGCAAAGAAAGAGAGGGGGACATAGAGAGAGAGGGAGGGAGGGAGGGAGGGAGGGAGGGAGGGAGGGAGGGAGGGAGGGAGGGAGGGAGGGAGGGAGGAAGGGAGGGAGAGCTCTCCAAGTGTCTGCCTTACCCCGTCCCCACCCACACCCGACCCTGAAGGAACCAGAGCGACTCAAGTAGATTTTTCTCCGAAATGAAACCCACCGAGCAGAGCAACAGACAGGAAATCAAGAGGCGTGCAAGCAGGGGCTGGGCAGATCTTGATCTGAGAACCCTCCTGCTGTGGCCTCCGCTCCCAGATGATGCGACCCCAAACGCGATCGGGAAGATTAGGGGTGCACTAGGCACCCGGGCACATTCAGAAAGAAAACGCTAAGAGCGAAACAAAAATCTGGAATTGGTACAGGGCTCAGAAGAAAAACACCACGGGACACTTGGGTGCCGCCCCCCTCCCCACCGCGACCGCTGCAAGTTTGTGGCCTGAAGTTACCGCCCCCCCACCCGCAACTACCCTAAGTCTGCTATGGGCAAAATCAAATCTGATCAATTTAGGTTGTTCTTTGTGAAAATCAGAGCTGAGAAAGTGTATGCTTTCAGTGGGTTTCGGGGCTTGTCCAAGGTGGCACTTAGCCCCAGAGTGTGGACTAAAAACCTGGCCATGCTCAGGCCTATGAGTGTACCTCAACTTGTGAGGCCCTGTGACGTTTGTTCAGAACTACCCCCACACCACCACCAGGGACCAGTTTGAAGGTCAAGGGCCTAACCAGCCCCACAGAGCCTCCCAAATGATTCCCCAAGGACAGACCTATAGAAGCCAGCCCTGAGCTTTTCAGCTGTGGGGGAGACTGACCCCCTTAGGCATTTAAAATTCTTCATTTTGTTGTGAAGTTCTTCACAACCACTGAGTGATATTTTTAAATAAAATAATAATAATAATAATAATAATAATAATAATAATAATAATAATAATTAAACACACACACAATGCAGAATATTTAAAGGAGACTGCATTTCACCATTTAACTCTTGGGACCTGCCCTGCCACCAGGGTATTTGGATATTGATAGACCCAGCCCTGTTATTTCTGCTGCTTGAGCCCCCCCCCCTCTACACCTGGGATTCCTGTTGTGTGTGTGTGTGTGTGTGTGTGTGTGTGTGTGTGTGTGTGTGTGTGTGTGTGTGTGTGTGTGTGTGTTGGTTTGGGTTTCTTTTGTTTGTCTTGAGATTTTATTATTTTGTTTTTGAAGGCAAGGCAGAAATTTGTGCAGCAGCGGGCGTCTGTTTGGTACAGCAAAGATGGCCGCCCTCTTTCCCCTGGGCAGTGCTGTGTCCTCTTCCCGTTCTGCCCATGATTCCCAGGACCTTGCTAATCTTGAGTATTTTGTCCAGAATGAGTGTGAACCAGCTTCCTGAAGCAAAAAGAAAACAAAAATTTGTGGTCTACAGATAGCTTTGTAAAATTGCTAAGAAAATGTTTACTAATTAAAATTTTATTCCAGTCAAACAGGTGACCCAAACATAACTTTCTTATGCAACTAAAGACATGCAATGAATTCGTACAACTGACCAAGTAACTAAAAGATGTATAAATAAATATTACCAACTGATGCCAGCATACAGCAGCACAGTAGATCTGGCAAGAGACAGGACTTTTCACTGGGTAGTGACAGGGTATATGTGACATGGCCAGATGTCTACACTACACTTTGGCTAATATGTAGCCAGGAATAAATGTCTATCCTGACCCCTTAGGTTCCTTCAACTACTGTGGGACAGACTGGACAGGCCATCACTCAGCCTCTTTGTGGCAGAGTAAATATGTTCCAACAAGGTCTTGACCAGATTCTTGGGTACTAATGCTGCTTTTTGTGGCACTGAAGGCACAAGTGTCCTGAGTCTTATTCTCAGGCTAATCCTGAAGAAAATGAAGATCAAGAAAGAGTGGGTAGGGCTGGAGAGATGGCTCAGAGGGTAAGAGCACTGGCTGCTCTTCCAGAGGTCCTGAGTTCAATTCCCTGAGACCACATAGTGGCTCACAAGCATCTGTAATGAGATCTGAAGGCTCCTTCTGGTGTGTGGATAAACATGGAGAACACTGTACACCAAATAAATGAATAGATTAAAAGGAAAAGGAAGGAAGGAAGGAAGGAAGGAAGGAAGGAAGGAAGGAAGGAAGGAAGGAAGGAAGGAAGGGAAGGGAAGGAAGGAAGGAAAGTAAGAGTGAGCAACAAACACTCCACAGCATTCTGGTTGCGGACCAGCAGGATTGGGGTGCTGTGGCTAATGCTGCATTCTCTGCAGGTCTGTGGACTCCTCTGAACTCTTACCAGTCTCAGACTGGTGGTCCCTAATGTCGTGGTCTGTTCTCGGAGCAGAAGACGCTACCTCCGGGGGATTTGACACTTGTTTTTCTGTACTTTTGATTGAATGCCACATTTTTAAGAAATTCCCATCCCCCTGTCACTCAGTGCCTTGACAGGGCTTTCTGGAAGGTGCTCTAGACTTGGCAGTTGGAGGGTGCCTGGTTCGCAGCCAGATGTGCAGGTCTGTGGTGAAGGCCACAATTATTGTCTGAAGTGCTGTGCAAGATCACGGCTTCTTGCATGCAAGCCTCTTCATTCTCTTGCAGCCAAGTTGAAGTGTCTCAGCAAACTTGGCCTGACATTATCATGTTGCTGTAGATTAAGCTTAGGAACCTTTACATGATGTTTACAGGCACCGCGTGGAGCTGCAGAATAAGGGAGCACTGGAGGCAAAGAAGTTGCAGGTTTCAATAAGTAGAACAGCAACAAAAACCAAACAAACAAGAAAAAAAAATCAGAGAGACGATCTCTGTACCTAACAGGTTCACTGTGACATTTAGCACTCTGATAATCCATTGCACCAGGAAAAGGGACTTGGGAAAAAATAAATAAACTGCTCTGAATGAACAAAAAGTCAGAGGTAACATGTCTTCATTGTCTTCCTTCACCTCCGTAGGTTGAATCATTCTTTACAGACTAAGAAGCGGAGAAAGAAAGCGAAAGTGTTTGTGATGTGAGAGAAAGCCAGCCCTTTGCCACCAAGAAACTAGAATCTCTCCGTCCTTCCCATAGCTAAGAGCAGCCACAACAAACAGAAAGGCTTAGCTTAAGTCTCTAAGCACATCCCACATAGGCTTGCTTAGGTATTAGCTTTCTATTGTCCTAAGCCACCTGTACTAAATTCCCGGGACCAAAAAATAGCCTCTTAGATGGGCAACAAAGAAATAACCCCCCAATCCCCCCACACACACACACACACACTCAGAAAGAAACAATGTTTCTCAGACCTCTAGCCTAAAAGATACTCTTAAAATATAGACTTAGAACTTTGCCACTTGATTTTCAAAATGTAACCCAAGCTCTTTTACATTGTAACTTTTACATTCTGGGCTAAAGGGGCTTGAGTACCCGAAAAATGTCTTGTAAGACAGAGCCAATACAGAAGCATTATGATCAGGAAAATTGGGGGGGGGCATATATTTAAGTCAGATAAACTCATTTAAAAAAAATTTCTGTCAAGTAGACAATTTGTGGCAGTTAACTTCTTAAGATTTGAAAAGAGTAATCTTCAATCTGACTTCTTGAAATATCTGATAATTTGTTTTAAAATTGGGGATTTGGCATCTGCCTCTCAAAATATATGCAAAAACAATGATCTAAGTATGATTCACATTGGTAGTCCACGCCTAGCTCTAAAAATTGTAGCAAAGAGAAATCAAAAAGGTTAAAAAAAATAAGGAAGACAAAGGTATTTCAGTGGAAGTGTCTCTTAGGCATGTCTGGTTTCAATCTGCATAAGGCAGCAACTGTCTCAGAATGCATGCACTAACATGCTGCTCCCAGTATGGCAACCCTGTGCCCATCTCCTCATCAGCTTGGCTGGTTCACACATCTTTTAAATCTAGAATTTTGAAATCTTTCTAAGAACACTAAGCATTAAGGTGTAGATGGAAGGCAGCCAGAAGAGCTATCACATCAGTGTGTGTAGTTAGACATTGTCCAGCTATTCCCTCTCCTCCATACCCAAAACACCTGAGTCCATGGAAATAGAGGTGATGAGGGGAATGGATGGGAATGCAGGTGATGATGAAAGTGGATGGAGATGCAGATGGTGAAGGTCATTAAGGTCCAGGTGATGAAGAGGGTGGATGGGGATGCAGGTGATGATGAAAGTGGATGGAGATGCAGATGGTGAAGGTCATTAAGGTCCAGGTGATGAAGAGGGTGGATGGGGATGCAGATGATGATGAAAGTGGATGGAGATGCAGATGGTGAAGGTCATTAAGGTCTAGGTGATGAAGAGGGTGGATGGGGATGCAGGTGACAAAGTTAATGCATGATGATGCAGGTCACAGAGATAGGAGCTTGTGAGAAGCAGAAAGGAAAACGGTGGTGCGGGCTCACATTCTCGTCTTTCTTCTTTGGTTCCTTGGTTGTCTTCTTCTCTTCCATTTTATTTTTGTTTTCACACACATATTTGTGTCTGGGATGTGTACACGGGGCCGCACGTGTGTGAGGACACACATGATATGGCTGCATGTGGAGTCCAGGGGCTGACATTGTGTCTCTCCCTTGACGGCTTTCTACTTTGTTCTCTGAGGCAAGGTTAATCCTGAAGCTTGAGCTCAGCCATCTCACAGATCTAACTAGCCAGTTTGCCTCAGGATTCTCTCTCTGCATCCTGGGTGCTGCCATTATAGGCAGACCATGGGGGCGGGGTGGATTCAACCTTATCTTTTCTCTTTTATACCAAGCCCTTTATCCACCTAGCCATTGCCAGCCTTTCATTTTTCCTCCAGATTTCTTCTTTCTCTTTTAAACATTCAAGAGACCTGAAGCTTGAGGTCTATTCTTTGTCTACCCTTCTATCTTTAGATTCCCACTGTCCTTTTTTCTTGTGGTTCTTGCAGAAAATTCTTGAGATTCTGCACACCCAAAAAGCATGGTCTTAGGCATGTCTGAGGGTGCTCCCTGGGGTAACTTCAGTCTTGCACTCTGAGTTGATGTGCTAGCTTCCTATTGCCTGTCCTGGCTCCTTTTTTTTAAAAGAGTTAGAATTAGAAAAGGCAAGAAAGAAAGAGGGGGCAAGCTCACTCTCAGTGGTGAATGTTGCATCCCTGACTACAATCTTCCCATGTTTCCATATGAAGACTCATCATCCATCAAATGTATAGGAAAAGAAAAAACTGAGTGGTACGTAGATCGAATCTCTTTGAAATCTAGGGATGGGAGACTGTGGCTTTTGCTCCCTCTGTCCGCTCACTAACCACCTTTGCAAAGTGCAAATCTGTCCTCTCGGCACTGACTTTTCCCAAAGGTGTATCGATAAGAACAGTGATGTCATTGGTAAGCACGGACATTAACTGAGTTATGTTCCCTAAGTGCTGGGTCAGCCCTGGCCAGACAGCAGCACAAACATCGCAAAGGATTTTTCTCAGGAACAGACTGCTGCACTCACCAAAAACATCAATTTTAGATAGAGAGGGAGTTTGCAACCTAGAACTCTGTTTGGCCATTTCAAAATATTTCCACCAGCAAAGGAGCATGGCATTCCTCTTTCCTAGTAACCTTTATGAACCCCCCAAAAAGTTTTGGAATCAACACTCTTAAAAGAATGCTGTTTTGTTTTGTTTTGTTTTGTTTTGTTTTAAAGAAATTAGCAAGAGCCGAGGATGCGTGTGAATCCTGGATTCCATCCCTACTCCTGAAGACAAGAGAAAAGCAGCAACCATACACTAACTACAGGTTACACTTCAGAACAGACACCTAGGCTCTCCACTTAAAAATCTGTGAGCTGCCTCACATTGGGCTTCAACTAGGAATGCGAAGATGTGGTTTTGATGGTGTTCAACAGTAGTTCCCTATTAGAGTTTGTTTTTACAGAGTGGACAGGAATGTCTTTTCTGAGGGCAACAAAACAAATGTCTCGTTAGTGATAGTGATGATTGGTGAACACAGTACCAACTGTTCTTTAAACAGCCGGCCTTCTCTTGCCAAACACTTACCCAGCAAGTTGATCATAGTTTGACATGCACACAATCTAGCAAGATTGATTTCATTATACAATTTTTAAAAGAAAAAAAATATTCTTGAATCGTAATTGTCAAATAATGATTGTTCTGCTAAGGAGTTTTGATGTTCTGAGAGTAGCCTTATCAATTTAATTCAATACGCTTGCAAAAATTTCAAAGCAAAATAAAATACTTGGCCCTGAAAGGAGATGCTGCTGCTGATAGGAGCTCACTGGGAAAGAATTTGCAGAGAACGCAGGTCCTTTTCTTTGGCACCACCAGATAATTTAATTGATATGTCTTCTATGCATAAAGGGTGACGAAGGGGAGGTGTCAGCTGAAAAGAAAATCAATATTTGTTGAGTGTCTCCTACAAGCCTTTAAGACAAAACATTTTCTTATTTCTTAGTCATTTAACAAGCTGGTTATTCCCAGCATGCACTTGAAAGAACTATTAGCACAGAGAGGTTAAGCAACTCATGTAAGGTCACTCAGCATTTGGTAACCAGATTGCTTGCATACATTAATCATTATGTCTTCTCTCCACTTCAAATTGTTCCTTTCCTTCAATCAACATTTCTTCTCTAGTTATATAATAGTTCATGTATGATTATAACAAAAAAAAAATGTCAAAAGACTAAAGTTTAAACTTAACCCTAATGTCTTTAAGAGCCGTTTCCTGTCCCAGCTGAGTTCACGCATGCTACTCTCAACTTTTCCCTGGAAAGTCTCAAGACAGCCCTAGTTGTCCATCGTTTCAGAGCTGCTCGTGTTAATTTCCAAAGCTCCAGAATAACGGAGCAAAAGAGCCCAAAGTCCACCTGCAAGCCTAAACCAAGTGGCTCCAAGGGGCTGTATCTCTGGCACAGGCGACATGCTATGGGTCTCCAGCCCGCTCATACAGTTCTCTCTCCCCCAGCACCACCGACATCTGAGCGCTTCTCTGACAATCCTCTCTCTTTTCTCCCCCAAACACAATGGAAAGTTAATTGAATGTTTTATGCCTTCAAAATATCAAAGAAATGAAAAGGAGGCAGGTTTCAACCATATTTCAATAATACGTGCATTAATTTTTACCTTTTACTGACATTTGCACTAATTTCCTTAAATGCTCTCTCAGGTTCTTTTTTGATCTGTCTGGCTTTGTTGGGCTGATGATGAAGGCTTACTTCAAATGCAAAAAGATTAGCTCTCTTTTCCTTCATAGAACAATTACGGATTGTATGATGTCTCTATCATGAAAGAGAGTGGGGACAGAGGGGGAGAGTCACGAGAGTTTATTATAAAAGTAGCAGTAATAATTCTAATTACTTTACTCTAAAAGATATCACACACACACACCCAATTACCCAGTGGAATTCAGAAACTGTTGTGGGGGTTTTTTTTAAAGCATTTACTGTGACTTGGGTCATTGTTTTAATAAAGTCTTGTGATAGAGTCTCACCATAAGCCCACATTTCCTAAGCCCCGTGGCTGGCTTACGAAATCATAGGGAATGTGGCATGGCTTCCCTGCACAACATTCAAAGTGAGCTAGAAATGATAACTTTGCCTACTATTTGTGGCTCACTATTTAAAGCCCAGGAAAAACAAAGAATAAAGTCCCTTAATTTTGTCAAACGGGTGCAATGTTTAAATTCAGCAGTGACTACAGTTCAAAAGACCAGATGTTCTCTTGTATTTATATAATTTTTTTTTTGCACAATAGTTTACCAGTGGCAAAAAAATATCAAAGAACATTGTTGAATTTGGTATGTCTATGCTTCACACACACACACACACACACACACACACACACAAACTGCTGGAGATTGTATTATATTAAATTAATTCTAATTTTATTAAAGCCAGAGAGAGAGAGACAGAAATAAATGGAGAGGCAGTCATATTAATCTTATACTAAATTAAGTCCAAGAATAAAAGGCAACATTGATCTGAGAATGAAAAGCCTCTGCTCTAATGCATTTGGGTTAACGGGGGAGAAGCCGGGGCGGTTTGACCCATTGTCCGTCTATTTTAAGATGAACATTTGTTAAATTCTAATGAAAAACGCTGCACTTAGACTCTGGCAAAGAGACAATTCTACCTCCCGTCAACCCTGCCATGACTCAAAAAAAAAAAAAAAAAAAAAAAGTAAGAAAGAAATGGGAAAAAAAGTATAGAATTTTAAAAGTTAGAGATTTAAAAAAAAAAAAAAAAAGCTTCAAGGAATAAGCATTTTTAAAAACAGTCTTCTAGGGGGAGCCATGTGGTGATAAAATTAGATGTTCCAAAAAAATTGCCCAAACCTAAGACATCCTGATTTTTAATTATCTGCGTACAGCCAGGTGGGACATGATGTGGTCCCAACGATGAAGGACTTCACTGAAGTGAATATATTAATTACCGAAAGGGGGGGCCTTTTCAGTGAAAGCCACTCAGCTAGGGGACTGCCTCTGCGACAGAAAGACAGAGTGCTCTGCCACACAGCACAGCTGGGAAAAGCTTCAGATTCATGCATGCCTATCTTTCTAATTCTCTCCTCTCATACAGTAAATGTAGAAAATGTTACCAGGAGGTGGAGAGTAATATAAACATCATAAAATGAGGCTAAAAAGCCTGCCTTGCCTAATATTATCCAGACTCAATAACTAAGGGATCTTTTCTCATAGATGAGCAGAAAGACAGAGAAAGGAAAGAAAGGAGAGATGGAGGAAGGAAGAGAGGGGGGAGGGAGGAAGGGAGGAAGGGAGGAAGGAAGGAAGGAAGGAAGGAAGGAAGGAAGGAAGGAAGGAAGGAAGGAAGGAAGGAAGGAAGGAAGGAAGGGGCATTTGCTTTTGTCTGAAGACTCAAAGCAGCTATTTAACTGAGAGAGCAGAGAGTGTCTCACAGCTCCTGAGGACAGAGCACCCTTCTAATGGAGCACAGGATCTGGTATGTGTTACCTTCAGACTGGAATACTGGATGTCCTCTTTGTCAACCTATAGAGAACCACTCTGCACAGCCTTTTTTCATCAGCCATTTGAGTTCCTGGGTGCTGCTGGTCCTATGTCCCTGGATGCCCTGCAGGGACAAATAACATGCCAGGACACAACACCCAGAAAAGCTAGGCTTCTGCAGTCTTTCTTGACAACTGGGTTGTGTCTGACATTCTGGGAACCTAAGAGATTCAGTATATAATCACCCGTTAAATAAACATGTACATTTCAGAAAGACAGGTGACATACCCACCATCCTATCTGGGAAAAGAACTCTCTAGGAGTGCAGTATGCATATAGTGACAGTATCACTCCTTGGGGTAGGTGACAGGAAGTTCCCTTCAAAAGCTGTTTCTGGAGTTTCAGTACAACTGAGAACAGACTGACCTTCCCCCAGGCTCCTGAAGTCTCACTTGGCTGTCCCCAAGAAGGTCTGAGCCTGAAAGTTCTGAGGTGAATGTGGACATCTTCTGGTTCACCACACCCAGAGTGAATAGCTTCTCCAGCAACCCCCCTGCTCGCAGGAGCACATTGTTCCGTTAGCAGTTTGTGCTTGGTGGGAAAGAAGGCAAGGCAGGCGAATTAGTCCTTGCCAAAACTGCAAATGTGACACTCCGCAAGCAAGACACTGTCAGGAGCAGTTGCTAATTTATTTTAAGTGCCCCCTGAGTTTTTAATTTATCTGGAAAAATAAATAGATAAATCGGAGGCTCTCCCTGCCAACCCAGCCCAGCACTGGGTCTGCAGTGGCAGTGGAAGCTGGCGGTGGCAATGACTGTCTCCGGAGAGAGGTGTCAAGAACGTTCGGCCAAGGAGGCAGGGCGAGGGAGCAGCCCATCCGGGTTGCATTAAGAGTGGAGATACATCACATTTGTACAGAGCTGACCTTTCATTTTCCTAAATTGGCTCCAGACACACATACTAAAAAAAAAGAAAAGAAAAAAAAAGAAAAGAAAAAAATCTTGCTTCTTTCTTCAGACAGTCTGCAATTCCAAACAGTACTGCAGGCTTCTCCAAGCCCAGATTCCACAGCAAGCTTGGAATGCAATCAGTCTAGTTTAGAAACTCATTATCCAGAGTGGGGAGCCTATCGAATATTACCGTTTCATAAATATGCAGATTTTGTTTATTTAAACATTTTTTATGACACTTTGTGTTTTCCTAAACTGGGTCATCATTTTAATATAATTGGAATCTGATATGTGTCCTGTTTTCTTTGAAAGCCATCTGCTTCGTTTTTTGACTTTCAGATACCAAATTATTTGTGGCAATATCAGGCTTTGTGGTGGCTCCTTAGGAACCAAAACGTAGCTTGAAAGCATTGAGTCCAGGAAGTCCGAGGTTATATGAGGAGGCTGCTTGCTTCCAACCTCCATTAGGAAGGACAGTTAAGAAGGTCTCTAGGCCATGAAGATCTGGCAAATCTCTGGAAGCCACATTCTTTACCTGAGGGGAAAATGAAGTGGTTCCCGTAGGCACCATCTTCGATAGAAAGCCAGTGGCCAGGAGCCACCTGTATGGTTAAGGTGACAGTTCCACATGTCCACCACTCTCTGTTCAGATCGTAAGTTTCCTGGGAACAGGACTCCTGTGCTTTGTCCCTTTGCTTTTCATGGCACTGAGTACTAGCTGGTGCTCAAGATATCACCATTGAGCAGTGTCATTCCAGAAAGGAACCAGGTAGAGTGACATTGTGTGTGGCACTAACAAAGTGCTCCTACAACCGGGTGACTGAAAACAAAATGTGCCCTCTGAGAAGACATATGGAGCATAAATGAAAATGTGGTTTATCTTCCCCTTGCACACAGCGACACACACATGCACATGCATACATATAAACAAACATACTCACACACATACATATAAGCAAATATACTCACACAATACATATGTACACACACACATACATATAAACAAACATACTCACACAATACACACAAACTCAGTCTTTCTATCTGGCCCCCAACTCCGGGAGAGCAAGCCTCATATTAGACTCATCTGCCACACCTGGCCAACACCTTCCTAACCCTCTGCTATGGCTTCATGTTCGGGAGTGAGCCCCTACTACACAGGAGGAGCCAACCACAGGTGTGAGGCTAGGGAGCCACAGGAGAAATTGGAGATTTTATAAAAGATGTCTGGTTTCCATTATAGGACCCAGCTTTGCATGGGGAAGAAACATCCAGGCTGAAGCCACCTGCTGCTTATTACATAAGGTGTAGTCAAACCCTCAGTCCCTTGTCCATGCCACTGCATTCCAGGGTAGGATGATACCTCCCAACATATTTGCCTATGAATATGTCATATCACAATGTCAGAAGGTTGAGTGTCACTGCGAGTCTAGAACACCATTGTACCCCATTCAGTAGGTCAGTGAATGGTTCACGCCTTGGTTTATTTTACACAGAGCTGTGGTGGAGAAGGAGCTGTGTACCAAGTCCACCAATAAGAAATTTAAAAAATAGGGGCCTGGAGAGATGGTCCAACTAACGCTAAGAGAATCCAGTTACCAGCCCAAGCGCCCCCACCCATGACAGCTATCACTCGCATCCAGCAGACACACTCTACTTGCCTCTGCTGGCTCCAGACTGGCATGTGGTATACATACATACATGCAGGCCCAAACCCACATACATAAAATAGGAGGAAGTATTTTTAAAGAAATTTATAAATAGACAAAAATATATAAATAACAGATGCGGTATCAAATGCCTGTTAATGCTAGTACTTAGGAGCCTGGGGCAGAGAGGCTAGAGAGCAGAGGGCTAGCCTGGGCTGTATATCAAAACCTCCTCTCAAAAGGCCAAAAACAAACAAAATTTAAAATCTAACTTAAAATCTAATCTTTTGGTTAGAAAATGCCTATTTGCTCCCCCATCCCCCACCCTACCCCCCCCCCTTGCAAAGAGACCAATGCATTCCCATTTCTTACCGCCAGCCTTGGCTCCAGAGTTGGATAATGTTAGATAATGTTCTTACTCTCTTTCCTCAGCTACTGACTGGAAGTGACAGGCACCTCCCTTAAGGGTTGTGCTCAGGATGACACAGGAAAAGAGAATATTTCAAATAATTGACCACAACCCACTTCCAAGTGTAAAAACAACAGAGTGAGCAGCCACAGGGAACGTCTAAATGGTGTGAAGTGTCGAGGCATGAGAATCACTTGGGCTGCAATGTGAGCTCAAGGCAATCCTTAGCAACTTGGCCAAGCTATAACTCAAAATAAAAAGGGTTAAGGTGGCTCACAGTGCCTGAAATTCTTGGGACTTCAACACCCTCTTCTGGTGCCACAGGTACACACACACACATACACACACACATAAGCATAAAAATAAAATAAATACAATATTAAGAAGACTATGAGTGTATCTTAGTGGTAGAGTACTTATGTAGCATGAATAAAGCTTTGGGTTCAGCCTCCTAGTACTGCAAGAAAATGCATTGTTATGCACAGGACTCTGAATGTGTATGTGTATATACATATATACTAAGATATTACTAAGTATTATCTGTAAAATAGAGTAAGAATAGAATGATGGTATAATGTGGACCTTTGGGAAAGAGCAATTGAAGCATCTGAGGGAAGAGCCCTAGATGAGAACACCGGACACCGAGAGTCCAATGAGGAAGGACCCTTGAACGTGCAGAGTCACACTCCAAACACTGTGCTTCTCCTTCCTCCTGTCCTGGCCAATGCTGGCAAGCTCCAAGGGTGCAGCTCTGCTCCATCACGATGGTAAATGCCCTTGAGCAAAAAAAGAAAACTCAGGCCAGATCAACAGGCTTATTTTTCTTTTACATCAGCTCTAGGGACCACACGTAAACCCAGAGTCTCCATTGTGAGTGCAGAGATGGAGGAACCTTGGGACTTGCTGTCAGTCTGGTCGAATTGGTGAGATCTGAGATCACTGGGAGACCTGACTAGAAATCTAAGGTGGACAGCAATTGAAAAAGACACCCAACTTCAACCTCTGTCCTATAAAAGCATGTGTACACATGTGCCCATAAATGAACACACACAATGATAGATAGATAGATAGATAGATAGATAGATAGATAGATAGATAGATAGATAGATAGATAGATAGATAGATTTTTAAAAGCTGTTGTGCCCCTTAGTGAGGAGGAAAGGACATGTGGAGCCCTTAGGCAGTGCCACATGTCGTCTGCTATTGATCATGGTCAGTCAGGGTCATAGGCACCTTCTAATCAGTAACACATTCAGCCTCCCCATCCTTTAATGCCAACACTCCAACTCTACTCTGTGAATGGGAAGTCTCGCTTTCTGGTACCCCAACATCGCAGGCTAAAATGTACCCAGTAGAGTTGGGCTCTGCAGTCAGTGGGATGTTGAACTTCAACTTACAGAATTTCCAACTCTCCGTTTAAATTCATTATTTGGTGTGTGAAGTGGGGGATGTGGATAGTACTTTGTGGAAGGTACCTTGTACTCTGAAAGGCTTGCATTTGCCCTGTATCTCCTGATACCTGAATGTTGACGTGATGGCTAGGAATACAGCAATCCCCTGGGAACCACGAGGCAACTTTGAAAATACAAGTGATGGGCTAAGGATTGTAGACGGGTAGAGCTGGAAAACATTCTGAGTAACAAAATCAGTCTACGCCCCCCTCCCATGGCTGCTCTGTATTCACACAGCACACACACACAAACCATCTCTAGATTGTCTAAACCGCTGTTATTTCAGGTTACTGACAGCTAAGTACAGCCAGCATCTTCTGATATGCCACCTTCTGGGTTTGTTGAGATAATTTCTGAGGGAGAGGGAGTGCATTTCCGTGCCTATATTTACACACCCCATAAGTTTGAAAGAATTATTGCTATTGTCAGGTACTCATATACACATATAGTCTCTATCTAAAAAAAGTGCCTAGGGAAATTATGTCCCACTTACTAATATTTCCTTTTTGGTAGTAAATCAAGATACAGAGAGAAGGGTCTCACTCCAGAAAGCTGGGCTGGGTAGGTCTTGACACTAACTGTCCCCAGGGCACTGACTCCCTGGTCCTGAAGTTTGACATTTCCTCCTTTCCAAAAAGAAAAAAAAAAAAAAAAGGACAGTGGTTGAAAGGCCCCCTTGAGTCAGATGGAGCTTTCTAATTGACCATGGTGTGTGCGTTATTGCACTGCAGAGCCCTGGACTTCATTGGGAGCAAAGAAGATGTATCCTGTTGTGGTCACCAAAGCAAGCGCCTGTTTCTGTAATAGACATAGATCAAAAGGGGAAATGGACATGTATGGATTTAAACCACTCACATGTAGGGACTTTTTTAAAATTTAAGTTTTAAACTTTTTTAATGTATTTAATAGTGGTGGTGTATGCATTGTGTGTGGTGTGGTATGCGTGTGCACATGCACACATGTATGAGCATATGACAGAAAGCAAAGACTTATTTCAGTCACTGGAATGTCATCAACATCTCTGTGCTATTAGTTCCTTTTCAGATCTACAAGTATTTCTTGGGGAGCTCCCACAGGCCAAGCATTGCAGGGCCACCATGATATATCAACTGACTACTGTGTCTGCTCTTGGTGCACCTGAATACAGTTTGCAAAGAAAAATGTACGGTACTGTCCTAATAGAAAAACCATACCATTGCCAACAATGGAAGATGAAAGTAAATATTAAAGAACCGAGTCACCACCTTCTCATGAGATATCATCCCCTGACTCATGTTCCCGGAGTAAGTCAACACTTTCCATAGTCATCAAGGTGGTACATACAGCAGGTGCCAGAGAGGTAACAAATGACTCCTGGAGCAACAGAGATGCTTGCATTTGCAGAAATTTAAAAGCTAGGAAAGAGTTGGCCAAGAAATAGCATTCCACCCCTATTCATGGAATTCCTACGTTGGTGCTTCCTGAGAATGATCTCCACCCACCTTTGAAGAAGATACAACAGAACGGCCCTTTTCATATTGTCTTGAGTTTAACTGTGAAGTATCAATATCTTATAGCCTTCATTGTGGTGACTTCACATTTCTATTGACTAATTAGAGAGAGGCCCTAGAAGGGCAGAGAAGAAAACATGTTTAAGGACCCACTGTAAGTCTGAAGTTGCCTAACGAGGTCAGTAGTAATTTCAAGACTTGATCAGATCTGCTTGACTTCAGGCCCGGTCCCTCCATGGTACCTTCTCATGTGCCACCTTGGCCTTTTATTGGTTCATCGTGTCAGGTGAGCCCAATTGCCTAGATAGGCCATTCTATATTTTCTCCAGATACAGTCAAATTTTGTCATACAGTAGAAAACATATCCTTTAGAGACAGTCTCTTAGGAGCTGGACAGATGGGTCAATGGGTGAAAGCTCTTGCCACACAATCATGAAGCCCTGAGCTCAAGTTCCACATAAAGAACTGTGCATGGCTGTGAACACCTGTAATCCCAGTGCTGAAGGTAAACAGAGAGAGAAGATCTCTAGGACTGCCCACCATTGAGTCCAGCCAAAGCACAGTGCGTACCTGGAGCTGTGGGAGACCCTGTCTCAAGGGAATAAGGTAGAGAGAGATAGGGGAGAATCACAAACATTCCCCCTCCCTTCATGCATGTGTATAGTCAGGTGCACCTACATAGCGTGTGTCCCCACAGGGGCATACCTTCTTCAACACACACAGAGAAATAGAGGGTTCCTTCAAACCTCAAAGTGAAACTAAAAACCATTATCATCCATTGTCATCCACACTTTCCCCAAAAGGCCCACACTACAACAGCATCCCTATGCATCTTTTGGGGTACTTGAGTTCATCTTTTAGACATTCCAGAGAAAGGAACCAAGAGAGGGTTCAGGATGGAAAGGGTTAAACATTTTATTATTCTTGCCGCATTTGTAGTAAATTGTGTAATAGTTTTCACGTCTTAATTACCTAAATTTTATATTGAGCCATAGTGATATTATCTCTCTTTTGTCTCCACACAGTTGTATTTTATAATGGCTTTTATTAGAAGCTACATGAATGGAATTTCAAATGAACACCTCATTTCTGTTCCTCACGCAGTATAGAAAAGAGAGCATGTCTCTGATATTTGGCATGGAAAGAGCTTTCTTTTGTGTTTAGTGACATGAACAAGTTATATTAGGTGGGGGACATGTTTGGAGCAGAATGGAAACTCAGGGGAACTTTGAGCCTCTTTTTTAAAAATCTGCTTTTCATATCTTCACCAGCAAAGAAGGGCAAAGAGTGTTTCATGAGTCCAGATAAACTCCCAGACAAGGATCACCGGATTGTAGTGAAAGATAAAGACATTTTTCTTTCCACCTGAGATTTCCCTGTAAGAAAATTGGACGTGGTCTTCACCTTAGAGAGCTGTCGGGAATAAATGTTAAATTACAATATTGCGTTTCATTTGTTAATACAGAAACTGTAGTTTTTTGGTTTTTTTTTTTTTTTAATTCAAAAGTTCGTCTTCTGTGTAGAAAATGGCACAAATTCTGCTCTGGTTCCTCTGGAAAGCCATGAACTCCACAAAGAGTTCACAAAACCAAGCAGAAACTTGTGTTCTGAGAGCTGTCTGGAGTGAGCCTCAGAGCAGAGGTAGAAGTGATTGCTTGTTGTTTGGGTGTTCTATTTTTTTTTAAACCCAGCATAGTAAAATCTATAAATCAAAAAGTCACTTGCATATAAAATCTCAAATACAGAAGGGGAAAAAAAAAAAACCCTCAACAAAAGACGACGCTGTGGGTACTTGAGAGTGAAGACGATAGAAATAAATGTGAAGAAATATTAGAAATGCATATTTAATACTGTTGTGTTTATTGTTTCATTTATAAAAGTCAACCAGCCAGAAACTGTGAATGAATAAACTCTCCTCCGATGTAAGTTAGAGAGAGTGGAAAGGGGGAAGGTGGGCCTTAACTCTCTGTGTTCTGAAGGCAATTCAGCTAGATAGCAAGCATGTCTTCACCACAGCCATCCTCTTCAGGTGGTCTGAAACCAGGGGAAAGCCATGGCCATGACTTCGTGGTCCCCCATGTGTTCCAGCTCTGCAAACACCATACCCCCCAAAACATCTAATCTTTCTATCAGCTCAGAGCTTTCCCTTTGTGATGTCGCTGGACCTCCCTGGGAATGGCCACTATTTCCCCATGCACATGGCTATTAATCCCAGGTCAATTCTGTCTCTCCACACAAGACAGTCCCTCTACATGAAATGAGCTCCAAAGGGCCAGTTTATGCACTAGGGATAAATTCTGGTTCCACTGCCAGAGGCCCCACAAACTGTTCAAGCCACACAACTGTCATCCACATTCAGAGGGCCTAGTTCAGTCCCATGGAGGTTCCCCAGCTGTCAATCCAGAGTCAGTGAGCTTCCAATAGCTCAGGTCAGCATCTCTGTAGGTTTCCTCATTATGATCTTGACCCCTTTGCTCATATAATCCCTCCCTCCTCTCCTTGACTGCACTGAGAGTGCTGCCAAGTGCTTAGCTGTGGATCTCTACAGAGGCATACTTTGCTCAGCCTTGATACAGGGGAGAAGGAACTTGGTCCTGCCTCAACTTCCCATGAGAGGCTTTATCCAGTTTGAGGAGTGGATGGCATGATGAGTGGAAGCTGGGAGGAGGAGTGAGTGGGAGGAGGGGAGGGAAGAGGAACTGTAGTTGGTATGCAAAAAAAAAAAAGTGTAATTTTTTAAAAAGAGAATCTCTTGAAGGCAGGGATCTTGCATCATCTTGTTTACATTCCCAGAACCCAGTCTCTTTATTCTCTTGTACTGAGTCCTTAAAGCTAGTGCCAGCACTGGGGAGCAGACTCTGGCAGATAAAGGTCCCTGGTTTAGTATTTGGGGGACCAGATTTCATAGGTCCTTTCCCATAAAAGTCACCTCATTCTAAGTGGGATATCACTCCATTGATGCAGTGCTGCCCTTGTGGTCATGAGGACCCCACATTTGATCTCCAGAACCCATAAGAAAAGTGGGCCTGAGACACGCACTTTAGATCCCAGCCCTGGAGCAAAAGGTGAGCCTGGGGCATTCACTGTAATCCCAGCATTGGGGAAGGGGACAGGAAGACCCTCCTGGGGCTCACTAGCCAATCATCCTAGTCCACTTGGTGAACTCCAGGTGAGCAAGAAGCTGGGTCCCAAGTGAAATGTATGTGGAAGTCACAAAACCCAAGGTTGTCCTTTGGTCTCCACATGCTCAATAAAGAGCAAGAAAGCATGAGAGTGTGCGTGTGGTGGGGAGTTATTCACAAACACCAACCTACTTTCTTTACAAGAATCTTTCCATAATTTTTGAATTGACAGCTGAAATCCATTTCCAGATGTACCATCATCTTTGGTTCCCTTTACCCAGATAATCCTTTTCTATAATCCTCAGCAGCCCCAGGACAGTGATAGACACATCATGGTCATGGCCGGTACTGCCCAGCTCCATACGTCTGCCTCTACTCTACAGAAGCCTAGAGACTTGGAGAAACCCATTAACTCTCATATTCCATTTCTTCTGATCACAACCCTTCCCAGACCTTCCCCTTCAGACTATGTCCCTTTCTTCTTTTTATTAACATGTCCCACTGTCACTTGACACAAGGTCTTCTTGAGAAACTCATTCACGACGTTTGTTTGGGTGTCACACATTCCCAATAGAGATCTGGAGACACAAAAACTGATTTCATTGATTTATGAGGCCTCGATGTTTCTGCTTCCCCATCAATATAAGCAGGCATGGTACGCTGGAGAAATGAAGCATCTGCTTCCTTTGCATTTTGTTTGTGAACTTTAGCACCAGATGTAAATCATTTATAAAATCCTACTGTACAGAGGTACTCATTGCTTGTCATCATCATAGACACACTGTAGGATCAGAAATTTAACAGCTCCCTAAAATACATGTCCAATAGTGGCAGAGGGAACAGAACCTCACTTCTGGTAGTTCTAGAAGCCTCTACCATCCACTTATTTATTCTCACATTTCTTCTAGAGAAGGAAAGGAAAAGATGTCCCAGTTCATTGTCAAGATCCAATACTTTCACATCCAAGAGTTTGAGGGCTGAGGGCTATTGACTTGGAATTGCCCTCTTCCGTTCTTTTGGGGTTATCTGATATGTTTAGTGAGATGGATTTCTCAAAGAAAACCACAGAGAATATCTGCTTCCAGTTGGGCCACAACTGTAGGTGCTCCTTAGACACACCCTATGACTCCAAGAGGATGTTAAGTTCCAATCATGGAAAAGGAGGATGCTGTCTCTCCTCCTGGGACATCCATAGCCCTGCTGTGCTGACTCAGGACCTACACAGAGGCCAGGGAGGCCACTATGCATATCTCTTTGCTGCTCCCATCTTCTGCAAATGGCACATGGGTTTTCCATAGGAGTGTAGGTTGGAAGGCAATCAATTGAGGGTCTTTTCCATCTTCTAGCCAAGACACCAGGTCTTGCAGATACGTGATCTAAATGAGTTCAAATAATCCATGGAATGATACAAAATGAAAATAGTCAAAAATATACATTCCAGCAATGCAGTTTCCTGTGACTGAGTTCCTACACTGCCTCTCACTCAAGGTGGCTCAGTCAGTGAAGTGTTTGCTTTGCCAGCATGAAGGCTTAAGTTTGATCCCAAAAACTCAAGCTTAAAAAAAAAAAAAAATCCAGGTGTTGTGGCTCATGCTTCCAATCCCAGTACTGGGAAGGTGGAGGCCGGTAGATAGGTAGACAGATCTCTGGAGACCTGGCCAGAGTTCTAAGCTAGTGAGAAACTGTCATAGTTTCATTCCTGTAATAAAATTCCCTGACAATAATAACTTTAAAGAATAAAGGGTTTATTTAGCTAATTCCATCGTCTATCATTGGAGGGAAACCAAGGCCTCAACTTGAAGTAGCTGTTCACATCTCATCCAAACAAGAACCAAGAGAGAATGATCACATGCACTCGTGTTAAGTCCTCTCTATATTCATACATTCCAGAAACCCTTGCCCAGGGAATGGAGCTGACCACAGTGGACTGGGTCTTTCTACTTAACTAATGTAATCAAGACAATCTCCCATATACTGCCCCACAGGTAGACCTGATCTAGACAATCCCTCATTAAAGATTTTCTTCCTAGAGTTAACAGTTTAAGAGCAACAGCTTACACACACACACACACACACACACACACACACACACACACACACACACACACAAGCTGCACAGTCTTTGTCTAGCTTTTGAACTACATAACTATCTTCCAACTAATTCCTTCACACAAACACCATGGAAGATCCAATTCAAGAACTTGTCAGTGAGCAACCTTCCTGGGAAATACTGTAGTTAAAAGATGTGCAGAGCTCAAGCTCAGAGTAGCCATTAACTGACCAACTTGTTCTGCCCAGGAGGAGGAGGCCATCAGAGTGGGCTTTGAGAAGGACAGAATCTTCCATTGCTGTCTACCACAGATGTTCTCTGCACAGGTGTGAGATATCATATAAAAGACGTGCTATCTTCTCAAGTCACCCTGGTCCTGCAAACTGCCAAGCTCTAGGTGTGAGTACCACAGCAGCTGCCTGCTGTGTCTTCATTTGAAGGTGGAAAAAAAAATCTTCCATCAGCTTTAACATCAAACAAACAAACTCAGATTTAGTAGGTCCTCCAGCCTCTCTCATGACAAGCAGGGAGGGGTGGGGACAGATTCCTGAACACCTCAACCCAGACATCCTCTCTTAAACTGACCAGAAGAGATGATAAAGACGCAGAGGACATGAATGTAATCATTATGGCTCAGTGGGTGTGCCAGAAGGAGAAAATTCAGGGCACCATATATTTATTCGGTCATGGAATTTTTTATGAGAAAAACATCCTTGAACTCTCCCAGATGTATCCCTTTATTTGAGCGTGCATTCGCATGCTTATTTATCAATCGACTCATTCATTCCTGATATCTCATTTAATTCATTGACTTACAAGACAGGATGCTATATAAGCACAGTGGAAAGCATACTGCATTTTCTTCCCAAAGTTCTTCTCAGTGGAAAATGTGTTAATCTGAGTTCTAAGTGTGTGGTGGTTAGCTTTAATTGTCACCGTATCTAGAATCACCTGGGAATGGTCTCAATAAAGGATTGTCTACATGGATTGGCCTGTGGGTATGTCTATATGGTATTAACTTAATTGAGTTGGTATGGGCATCTCTATCCCTTCTCTGACCCTCATCCTCAGTACCAATGTGTTTAGAAGGAAACTACCACATCCCCTTACACACAGGTCCTCAGTTATTTTTTAGCTTGACTTTGGAGTGTAACTTGCTGATAAAGCTCTTGCCTGGCACAGACAAGGCTCTGGGTTCTATGCCCTAAGTCTAAAGAGAGCAGAGACATTTTCTCCAAATCTTTATTTTAACTTCTGTATCTTCCATTCTGATGTCTTCCTTTAGAAGCAAAAGCTTAAGCCCCCCCCCCCAACACACACACATAAACACACACTACCACATTTACTATGTGTTCACATCACAACCAATTTTCCTCTTAGATCTGCACTCCGGGACAGTCCTCAGGCTGACTTCAGTTTATTTCATGTCAATGTGTTCTTTTCTACCCAAACCTGTAGGTCTGTTGTGCTGTTATATGGCGTTGTCTTTATCCTGTGTTCTGACTGTTAGCTCTCCATTTGTGCCTTGCTGCTATTTCTTTAGCCTGCTTTTGTTTTTCCAGACCATTTTTCTTCTAGTTCCTGAGACCCTCTCTCCTCTATGCTTGCTGTTAAAAATATTACAGAAACAAAACATTATTGTGGATTCTCTAAGGCAGCAAAGAGAACCTTCTGTTTTGTGTTCTGCCACATATGTGTTGTGTGCATGAGTGTGGTTGTGTGCAGGAACACTCACATGTGTAGGCACGTGCAAATGTGCATCTGTGTGCATATCTGTGTATATGCAAATACATTTGTGGATATGTGCATCTGTGTGCGTATCGGTGCATGTGTATATATGTATACATGTTTCTATATGTGAGCATATATGTGTATGGATGTGCATGTGTGTGGATATGGGAGTAGATGTGTATGTATATGTTCATATATGCATATATATATCCATGTGAATATGTGAGTATATTCATATACTGTGTATGTGTATATATGTGCGTGGATATGTGTGTGTGTGTGTGTGTGTGTGTGTGTGTGTGTGTGTGTGCATGTGTGTTGCAGAATGGGAAGAAACAGAGAAGCTAAATGGTTTTCTAAAGAATAGGACTCTGGAGAATACTGTCTGGTAGAGCCAGGCTCTATGCTGGCAACCTTGTCCTTGTTACTGCCCATGCCCTGGGTGCCTGCACCCTAGTCTTCCAACCATTCGGCTTCTTCTACAGGAGGCTGAGCACATCAGGGAGGCATCGAGCCTGCCTTCACAGGAAGCCTGGCAATGAGCCGCAGACGCACAGTGCCAGGAGTTTAGATGTCAAGGTTTAGGAACTAAAAATACAAAGTGGATCTGCCAGGGGCAGATGCACAGGGGCCATTCCTATGGCAAAGGAACCTCTCTAGGGAAATGAAGCCAGAGTACCTATCAGCCCAGAAGTGCTGGGGCAGGTGAAGCATGTGTGCTCTGCTCTATCCTCCACTGTGCCTCTTTTGAGGGCTGCAATGGAAGAGCCAGGTCTCCTAGGAAGTTCCTGTCTACTGGATGAGGTACCCAGGACCTCACTCCAGGATGCTCAAAAGAAGACCTTCACCACTCCATTGAGGGATGACTCAGGGTGTTTTTCCCATGCTAGCTGCTGTGAGAATTTAGTGTTGTTCCTTCTGAGTCATCAACAAGAGTTTGGGATGCATCAGAAAGCTTGATCTAGAATGAAATGCCCACATGGCTCGGGCAGCCAGGTTGCTCTACAATGGAATTTCAGCCATCACTTTCTTGGGCTCCTCAACCATTCTTCTGTGTCACAGAGAAATGACTCTTGGCTTCTGCGGGTTGGGCAAGGAAGAAATAAAAGCTTATTTCAAGAGTGACAGATTGTGACAAGTTACCATGCTTGTTTCAAGGGCTTGGATTGTTCAATTTGGAGGATTTTAAACATCCCCAGGCAGCCACAACCACTTGACCAGTGACAGGTCATGCCCAGGAAGCCAAAGTGTAGACTATACTTCTTACTAAAGTAATAATCAGAATATTAATAATAACCATGAGGTAACACCCAGCCCTTCATACCAGCCAGCAGCATTTGAGTATTCTACAAATGACATATTTTCATCTCTGAGAGTTCAAGTCAGTTTTATTTTCTCATTGGTGGGGCAAAATTCCTGAAGAAAGCAACCAAAGGAAGCAAGAGCTTTTGTCTCACCATTTGAGAGCACACAATCCATCATGGTGGAGCTGTCACCGTGCGGACCCATGAGGCAACTGGTCCCTTTGCATCCAATCAGGAAGCAGAGGGAGGACATTAGTGCTCAGCTCTTCTCCTAATTCATTTAGTTCAACACCCCAGCCCCCGAGATGGTGCAGTCCACATTCAGTGTGGGTCTTCCTCTCGGAAAATACCCTCACAGATGTGCCCAAAGGCTTCTCCCCAAAGATACTAATTTCTGTCAAGTTGTCAGCATGATTAGCCAACTGCCACATCTAGTGTTTCATGACGCTCCAGCCCCCTTTCAAGTATCAGGTAAGCAGAGGTATGTTAGCCCTGCAGGAGCTGAAGCTGGAATCCAGCAGCCAGTGGGGCCTGTGGGATACTGAAATCAGCCTTGAGTGCTGGGACCAGACCGTAGGAATCTGTGACAGAGGCTGAGGGTCCTTGGTCCCCCTCAGCCTCAAAGGCATGGTGAGGACAAAGCTAGCTCCTCTCCACTCAGTTTGAAGCCTTGCCTATTAATGCTATTCAGGGCCTACATGTGTTTGAAAATATTCCTCTTCATTATTCATATTGTGCCACAAGAATGATATATTTGAAGAAATTATCATGAATAAAGTGGCCAATTTAGCAGGGAGATTTACCAAGAAAATACTCAGTTTAAAAAAAAAAATAGTCAGCTACATTTTCTGAGAAAGGAATTGAAAGTGTCGTTTGGATCTTCATAGTTTGAGAACAATGCACATGGCGGGAAAACCCTGCTCAATAATGTTTTCTACAATAATTCTCAGGCAAGAGGGAAAAATTATTTCCAATAATGATAAAAGAGGAAATAAAGTGGCCTGGAGTCTAATCAAGCCTAGTTACAGAGGTGGGGGAGTATCGCTCTGTTCTCAGATTATTCTAAAGGAGTTTGGGGGAAGGCAGGCACGTGTGTACATTAAAAATAGAATTGCTAATAATCCTGCAAGCCAGTGTTCCGGGTTTGGGAGGCCAGATGGCAGGGTTGGAAGAGCTGAAGTCAGAAGCCCCTTGCAAAGCAGCAGCATGCTCATGCTGCCATCCAGGGAAGGCTACAGTAAGCATTCCTGCCTGCCTCCAGCTCCTCACCCATCACATGGGGCTTTCAGAGGCATCCCTGATGCCCTTGAGCATTCATATTCTCCCCCACTAGCATCAGGAGGTAGCAGAAATAAAGGAGTGACCCTGGAGAAGCCTAGATTTGTAGCTCCTGCCGGTCTTCCATTCACCAACCTGGAGTCAATGTCAAGGGGTAATTTCTGCTTGAGAACAACCCACTACAGGTCCCTGGTTCCAAGCTGCTGTTTGGGGATTTCCTTATGAGCCTCTATCACACTCAGAGCCCACTTTTTTAAAGAGCAGGACCTGCCTACCTGTCCCAGTTAGGTTTTTCCGTCAATGTAACACATCTAGATTTATCTAGTAAGATATCTCACTTGAGGGATATCTAGATCAGATTGGACTATGGACATGTCAGTGGTGAACTGTCTCAATTGTTAAGTGATATAAGAGGACCCAGCCCACTATGGGCAGCACCATTCCCTAGGCAGGTGGTTCTGATTTGCATAATAAAGACAGTTAAGCATAAGCCTGCATGCTAGCCAGCCATCAGCATCCTCCGCAGTTCACACAGCACTTCTTTGGCTATGAAATAAGTTCCTTGGTCAGAGGCAATGCTGTGTGAGATAGCAAACAGTTCCTGCCTTCAAGTCCCTGCTATGAGCTCCCCCAAAATAACAAGCTATAATTTAGAGCTGGATGCCAAATAAATCCTTTCCTGCCCTAAGTCACTTTGGGGCCAGGGTGTTCTATCAGAGTAGAAATTAAAGTAAAACACCACCCAAGTCTGCCTTGTCTTTCCCATGACATTCCAAGACTCAAGGAGCCTGAGGCTCCGGATTGTCACATGGAAGAATCTCCCACCACAGAAATACTACTTTTCACTACGAGGTGGCTTGGAAGTAACCCTTGGAGACTCTGGAATTAGCAACTAACAGAGCAAGACCCAGGGGTGTCATCACTAAAGCTGTCTGTCACTTTGTTCAGGGTCAGGCCCAAAAGGACACCGGTGTCCTTCCTTCTATAAGAAACACATAAGGCATAGAGTACTATAGCCATGAATTAATACGGAGTTAGCCCACACTTTGCTTGGCATAGAGAAACTGCTGAGAGCAAATATCAACATGGGAACAAAGCCTGATGGGCAATCAAAACATTAGCTTTTCTGAGAAGATACATAAGTTCTCCTTCTTATCACATAAGGCAGCTTACCTTCAAAGGCTGGTGAGCCGTGTACATCAACAACCAGGGCAGTTGACAGAGTATCCTTATAGTGCAGAGGACACTCCACACCTTGCCTGAGTGTATCTTCCCTCAGTGGCATGAATTTTATTCTTATCCTCATGATACATTTAAAGAAACTGACTCTTGGGGATGTCATCTGAGAGTAAAAGTCAGAAACTTGACCCTCAGATTCACAACCCATAACAACACTTTTCCCATAAAGTCCAAAGTAGCAAGAGGTAGTGGGACAAGGAAAGAAATAGCTTAGTTGATAATGTGCTCACACTGTGCAAGCATGAGGACCCAAGTTCTAATCCCCAGGATGTACATAGAAAGTCGGGCATGGTAGCACATGCTCATAGTCTCAGTAATGGAGGGGTTGAGACAGATGAGTCCCTGGAATTTGCTGGCAGAACAAGGTAGGGAGTGACTGTAAAACAATAACCAAGGTGCCTGCTGGTCTGCACACGTACGTGTGTACACACATTCACAGAGGGGGAGATGAGAGACTAAGACAGACAGAGACAGAAACGGAGAAAGTGTGAGTGGAAAGACCTTTAGAAGGGTCTAGGTTCCAGAATGCAAAGGGCCAAAACAGCTCAGCTCTGGAAGAAAATTAGGTGCCTGGACACAGAGGGGCCTGCGTGTCTGGTGAGAACATCAGCTTGACTCCAAAAATCAAAGAACCTGAAAACCAGTTTTAAAAACCAGACAGGGCTTGGATAATTGCTCTCCTTTCCTGCAAACGACGACGACAGGGCTTCCACTCCAAGCTGGAGCTATTCCACTGACTAGCTCAGCCTCCCTTCAAGAGTAGTTTCTTGCCACAACGCGGATTTATTTAAGTTCCACCATTAAAATGCAAGCCGGAATCCACGCTGCCATCTCCATAGTGATAAGCATCCTCAAAAAACCAGCGCCAGTTTTAATGATTAAATTATCTTTATTTTCAGTTCTTCTATCTCCACATTTCCCCACACTTTAGAATGTGTTCAATAATTGGAGGTTTCTCCAAACCTAGTGAGGAGCATGGTTCCCAAAAGCGGTCCTTTGCTTAGGGGAGCAACCTGTGGCAGGGACATTGCGTTAAACACGGTCATAGTAGCAGCACTAGGGAGCTGCTCAGTGTAACAGGTAAAAGTCATAACTTCCAATCAGTCCTCAAGTATTGAAAGAGACTGTCTTGAGCCCACAGAAGTTCTGGGATGATGATGTTGGGGTAGGAAGAGGTAGAGAGGGTAGTATGAAGGCCAAGTTTGTTCTGGTTTAACATCCCGCAAAGCACCTAGGAGAAAATGATATGGTTTTGACAGAAACTTAGTGTGTGGGTGTGTACCTGAGAGTGTGTACATGCACACATCTGAAGGTGGGCACGAAGGCCAGAAGTCACCCTCGGATGTTGTCACTCAGGAGCCATCCATCTTGCTTTGTGAGACAAGGTTGAAACCTAGAACTGGCCAAGGAGGCCATCCTGGTCAGCTTTAATTGTCAATTTGACATAGCCTAGGCTCATCTGAGAGGGCACAGGGAAGAACTGCAAGGGAGGCATTGCCTAAGGGCATGTAGGGGAGATTGTCTTGATCATCTATTAATGGAAGAGGGCCAAGGCCACTGTGGATGAGGTAGTCCTGGGCCATATAAAAATACTAGTTGAGCATAAGCCAGTGAGTGAGCAACCCAGCAAGCAGCATTCCTCCATGATGTTTCCTTCAATCTGTGGCCTTAAGCTCCTGCCTCCACTTCCCCCAGTGACTAACTGTGTCCCTTCCCCCCCCCCAAATACTGTTTCTAACACTGTCTTAAAGGTAGAAAGGGAAGATCTGAAAAGAATTGAGAAGGGAAGGCATACTCTCAGGAGTGTGAGCCACCTTTTGACCCTGCCTTAACTGGCTGGGCATGGAAAGGAGGCTTAGTTACAGAGCCCATGGAACAGATGGCAACAGGGCCAGAGACTACCTTGCATCATCTCAGAGACTCCACCTATATGGGCTGACCTCTCCTAAGTGGAGAAGAGAATTCTCTCAATGCAGAGAGGGGATTCTCCTACTCTCCAAGCCCAGAAGTGGTCAAGAAGTGTCTACAGAAGAATGTAGACAAATTAACCATGAGCAAGGTTATTCCATACCACCTACTGCTCTGCACAGGACTGTGAAGGTACTAGGACCCCCAGCTTCATTGACTGTGGAAATCAGGCAGCAGCTAAGACACTTTGTACACAGCCACAGGACCCCATGCAGAAGAGCCAAGATTCATATCTTAATACTTTGGGCTCTTAGCACTCCTCAAGCAAAATCTGTCCCCCGGCGAACACTATATCCTAGACACCCATAGTTAGGCACAACAGAAAACAATAAAATTTCAGATAAATCATCATGTGCAACTGGGAAGAGATCAGGAAGTGTTCATAGGAAAGGCTGTTGGGTCACTGCGTATTGAAAGCTGAGAAGGAGCTGGTCCTGGCAAAACATGGAAGGTGTGAGGATTTCAGTGTTCAAAGAGAGCATTGGCTGTGACTCCTGGGTCAGGGAGAGGAGCGGACCCGAGCAGAGGGGAGCCTTGGAGTTGACTGCAGCCAGGCTGAGAAAGGCCTGGAACAGAGTGGTAAGAATCCAGCGATTCCTTTGTCATTCATAGGAAATGGGGACAGCATGCTGCTTCCTTCACCTCCTTTCCTTTACTGTCACCCTTCATGGAGCCCCTATGAGCAGTGGCAGGAGGAGGAAGCTTCCGTCATGCGTCATGCACAGATGTGCTCAGTGAACCAGTGCCATGAGCCTGCGCAGTCCGGGGAGTCACAAAGTCTCAGCCACAGCCTAGTCAGGTGGTCAATGGACACAAGCTGCTGCCATATAGTGGAACCAAGGTGGAATAAGAGGATTCAAAATGAAGAGACTTGACTGCCCCGTTGGTGATCGCCAGGAAAGCCCAGCTGCTCAGATGATCCGTGCACGCGTTCATGGATCCTGGAATAGCTCAGTGTCATCCCTCCTCAGGGCTATTTTTAAAATGTACTCACCAGATGTATTTATACCCTGCGTCTTCCAATTTGAGAGAGAAAGAGAGAGGGAGAGAGAGAGAAAGGGAGAGAGAAAAATGGAGAGAGAGAGAGAAAGAGAGAGAGATTTCGGCAGCAAAAATGGCCAATGTGGAATAAAATTAATAAAACAAGATGTGAAATAAGAAAATGTAATTTTTAGCAAGTAAGTAGTGGCACCATGGCTGTGACTTACTTTAGAGCCAGGCTCTGAGTTTCCAAGTAGCCAAAGTGAAAATGGGAGCCAGTACGGCATAGCTAATAGAGTCAGAAAGTAGTGAGCCCTGTAGTGCCTTTCCGAAGACAAACACTTTGTTTGTTCTAAATTCAGAGTAAGAGTTCAAGTTGGAGCTTTAGTAACCTCTGCTGCCTGGCTTGGGGAAGCCACACACAAAACTTAGAGGCCTGATTATTTAAATCAAGAAACAGAAGAAAAGGGGTATAGTCCATCCACGGGAATCTCCTGGGATCCCCAAATCCAGGTTGTTCCCACCCTGCACAGGCTGTGTCGACAGCTGTTGAATGCCATATTGTCTTCCAATCCCAGGAAGGTAGATGCTTCATCCCAGAGGGGCAAGAAACCCACAGAGCTGTGACATGAGAAATGAGTGACAGGTCCAAGAGACTCAGGTATGACTAGAGTCCAGCTGGTCTGTCCAGTGTTTACTGCACAGGGGTCACTGGGAGGCAGCCAGGGCTCTTACATGAAAGACTCTGAGGGACAGTGGGAAGGGCGGAACTCAGTCCTGGCTCTCGGTCACCACTGAGCCACTTCACAGCAGAGTCTTAGCCTCGCTGGGCTCTTACCTTCAGATAAGAAAGAACAGCATGAGGACTATGGTTTCACCAGATGCTGCTGAATTGTTTCTGCTGTGGTTACGTCATTCTTCTCCCCACTAACAGCATCTGAGAGTCACCTTAATGCCACACCTCCACTGGCATTTGATATTGTCAGACTCGGTCTTTGCCAAACAGATGGCTGTGAAGCTAATGTATCTCATTCGAAGTCGAAGAGGAGACAGGAGGGATCCAGACAACCTGAGTTTTATTCCCGGCACCCACGTCGAGAGGGTCACAATTGCCTGGAGCTCCAGCTCCAGTGGTATCCACCAACCTCTCTGACTTTCTCCAGCACCTGCACTCATATGCCTGTACCCCCTAAACGGAGACCCAATAAAAAATAAAATCCTTATTAAAATGTGTCTGAACGGTTGATAAACATTGAAGTTGTCTGGGCAGAAAGAAAGCAAGATGGATTTGATGCCAGGAAACCCCGTTATGTCTCTTACAAAGACTCTGATGCCATCTGGGGCAGGAGCTTTGCCTCGGTAATCAACAAACAGGACCTTCAGCGTGTCCTGGCTACAAGGCTGGCTGTACTACTGTTCTCTTCAAACTCACACCCACCTCTTCAGGACACATGCCTTCTGGTATTATACCTTGGTGTGCAGAGTTGAAGTCTACTCAGGAAAGGTCAAGAAATGAGGCACAACCTTCACATGATCGTGGGTGACTCGACATTGAATGTCACCCACATGTAATGACACTGTAGAATTCTAGCATCTAAGCCTTGTAACAAGATCATCCCACCAGTTGCCAATGAATATGTTTGGGCTGCACACTTAGAAACTAGGAGAACTGAAGTGCAAGCCAATGAGCCAGGTCCCTTCTGACCACTGAAGGTGCTTTCTGACCACCAGACTCTGACCAGGAGGGCCATATAGCAGGAGGCACCATGGGTCCAGCAGGCAGAGCTGAAGGGACACATAATTTTCGCATGGAGATTAGATAGGGCCATATGCATGCAGCTCTTGACACATAGTGTTCAATAAATGGTGCTGTCCTTGCACTGCTGCAGCTAATAAACAATGTCTTCCCTGCTCCTGTCTCCCATTCAAATTGTCTTAATTAAAGATAAGTGAGGGCCAAGAGACTTTCAAGTTCACAGGTCCCTGGACACTGAATAGAGATAAACATAGGAAACCCTGGGAGTCCTTTCCATGTTTTCTTCCCCAAATCCTCAGAAGCACCCTAGGAACAGAGCCCAAGCTTCCAGCCCTGCTCACTTCCAGCCACAAGGGCATTTTCCAGGAGCTGATGCTCTGCCCAGTGGGAGCGATACTGCGATCTTCCATGACTGAAGGACAAAGTCACCTTCAACCCCAGCACAGCACAGCCTCTCCATTGCTTTGCTCCCTTTGCACTTAGCAGCTTGTGGGACATTGGCTGCACCCCCTTACCTGACCCTGTGAGGTACCCCACATTGCACCCTCTGTTTATCTCCTGAAGTGATGTGCAGACAGGGCATTGTAGAGTTTAATAATAAAAGGCTCCTAAGCTGTGCCTCTGATGGAGTTAGTCCTTACTTCACCCTCAGCCCATTCCCAGCAGGATGGCTCCACAGCACCCGCAGGAAACCCTGGAACACACTAAATGGGAAGCTCACTTCACCCTTCAGTAGTGTTCTCAAAACACACACAAAGGATTTTGTTAAATTTGAATTTCAGACACATACACATTTTCGTAGGTGTATGTCCCAACCACCATGGTATTTATGGCGTATCTGAAACTCCTGTGCTTTGAATTATGAGCTCTGGCTACCCTGCCTTCTTTAATTGGCACTTGGTACATAATTTCTGTGACTTTCTGTCCAAGGGACATCTCTCCAGCTCCAGGTCAGCCAGAGCAAGGCAGAGTAAGCTACCTGGAGATGGCTGTTCACCAGATGGCTTTGCATGGCACTCTTTGAGACTTGGGTCCTTCATGGCTCCTTGTTCTACAGCAAGTCCTGCTAAGAGATGAGCAGAGAGGCATCACCTGGCATTATATGTGCATGTGCGTGTCTGCATGCATATATTATGGTATGCATATAATACATGTATATATGTGCATTTGCTATTATGAATTTTATTTATGATTTTCTTTAAATTCCTTGAGAATTTTATATAATGTATTTTGGTCACATGGCTTTTGAGAGTGTTCATTTGACAGTGCCAGGAAAAAAAAAAAAGAATTTGCAAATGAAGTTTTGGAAGAGATAAGATGTGATCAGGGAAAGGTTTCCATAGCCATCTAGAAACATGCAGACGTTGGTTCAGTAGGTTTCTGCCACCCAGCACCACTACCAAGCCAAAAGAAACTAGAGGCAGAGGAAACATGCTCCTTAACTTCACAGGTTCCTGAACCCCAGAACTTGGCATTTGTGACTTTGCCTGCCCACCTGAATCACTGCTCTCTTACCATGTCTGTGGCCCCATGTCTGGCTCCAATGTAACCTCCCACTCCAGCCCTGAGTGTAGAGGACCAGCCGTCTATAGAGCCAGCAACAAACCAAACCTACCACATCACAGAGAAGGGCTGAGGGGCAGGGTACAGCCTGAGTCTCTCCCTTCTTGCAAGCCTGCACCAGGCAGGGTAGACAACCTGTAATAAGGGCTCAGCGAATCTTCTTCAGATTCCCAAGCAGGAAGAAGGACACAGCGGCTCCAAGGCCTGAGATGTTTCCATGATAAGGAGAAATAAATGGGCTTTTCAAAGACCGCAGACACAGTTCTCTAGTAAATTCACTTTAAAGCGGAGGTGTGTGTGGGGGGGTGCCTTCTCCATCAAATATCAAATGCAGCAGAGGAAAGAGATAAGGTTTAAAGCCAGAATGGATTCAGGCTTATATTTATGTAGAGAAGTAATCAGAGCATCAAAGAGGTGGAGGAAACCGGAAGAGTGTTAAGACAAATGAATTTTAAAAGCACACAATAGCAGCCACTGATTCCCTTTCCCGTGCAATGAAGTATTTCAGAAGATTAAAAATGGTTATATAACTTCCAGAATCCACATTGTCAAAAAGATTTGTAACTCGATGTTTTTCTGACCCAGGTACCAAATGAAAGTTTCATCTAGGTTTTTGATCCTGGCAATTTTTTTTAAAGGTATAAAATATATTGAAATATTTAAATTGCCTGTCAAATGTAAACTTGGCCGTGTCCCTGACACTTTTAAAATATAATGCGGCTTCAAACATCACTTCTCCTACCCGGGTTTTTTAAAATTGTTTTATAATGCATTAATAGTGGAGATCAGAATCCAAAAGACCGGTATTTGTGTATTCACATTTCCCCCCCCTCGTCCCCTGTAATTTTCAGAATGTAATTCTGCCCCCAGCTGGTTAAAACATCTCCGACATCAGAAAGAAATGAGAAACTTCTCAAAGTCCCCATGCACATTGGAATGACAGGGTTTGTGTTTCACAAAGCTGACAGGTGCACTGGGGGAAGAGACGCTCCTCCACCCCACCCCAAGGAGATTTTATGTGTTTGTTGAAGCAAACGAGCAGTTTTTCTCTTTATACAATCAAGGCATGCAGAATTGGGGCCCTGCATTTCAAGGAGGCCTGGGCTGTGTTCTTCCTAAAAATGCCACCATTAACCAGGTATCGAGCACCTAGCTGTGATGCTGGTCATCCCTGAAGATCATCCCGTGCATAGTGTTAGAGATGTTGACCACCTTCAGCATATGCATCCCGAACACTGCTTTGTTTTCTTAATGTGCACATTTTTGCCTTTTCTATTAAATTTGCTAAGATTTATTTATACATGGCCACATCCTGGTATCTTTAATACTGACAGGGGCTCTTGCTCTACCAGGCCAGCATCTTCACCCCAGACTCAGATAAGCAGCCAGGAAGGAGAGCTGGATACCCAGCAACAGCCAAGGCCACTGACCATGGAAATGGCAGGCTGGAGATGCTTAAGGAGATTCTGTCTTCAGAACCCCTCCATTGTCAACAGTATTTGTGTGGACAGTGTGGACAGAGGACCCCTATCTTAACTTCTCTATAGAGATTAAGGGAAGAGATAAAACTGAGATCTAGGCTGACAATATTCCAGCTCCAAAGAACAGGCTTAAGAGAAGGGCTTGGCTCTGAATGTTACCTCAGAAAGGCCCCGGGAAAGGCAGTAGCTGGCTCTGTGTGGTGGGATATCAATTGAACCCCCCCATCCCCCATTCTCCAATTACTATTGTACTTCTAAGGTGTCAAAAATGGTAGTGTGGACAGAAGGTGGACCTAGGGCAGGAATGTTAGGACCCGACTTCCTCTGCCAGCTCCCATTAATGATTGTAAATGACCTTTAGGTTCTCAGTGTCATGTCGTCCCATCCTGTCCCATGACCTCCTTCCCCATCCCATCGCTCCACCACACACACACACACACACACACACACACACACACACACACACACACACACACTTATCACTGGTGAGGTTTTTAAAGTCCTGTTGAGAGAGATTTAAATGACACAGTGCTCCTGAATGTACTAGGACAATCCTCTCTCAAGGGAGGTGCTTGAGAAAGGAAAATTCTTTTATCACCCAATATTTACACTTTCCCTAAAAGGCCAGAGTCAACAGTTCAGGTTCTGCCGGCCACCCCGCAAAGTTGACAGTGTCACATAAAGGAAATACTTATAGAATCAAACTGGAGGAAAAAAAATGTCCCTTTAAACCAAAAATAGTAGCGTCATTTATAACCCCAGAACTTGGATGAATAAGGCAGAATTATTAGTTTGAGGCCAGCCTCCCCTGCATAGGGGTAACCTAGCTCAAAAATCAGAAACTAAAATTAACTAAATAGAAATCCTCAGGGTCTGTGGAGGGCTCTGTAGGTGAAATGCTTCCCTACTCAAGCATGGGAACCTAGGTAGGCATGGATCCCCAGCAGCTCTATATAAGAAGCATGCACCTGAAACCCCACAACACTTCAGGGACAAAGACCTCAAATCTCAAAGCTCACCAGCCATCCTCTCTAACCAATCAGTAAGCTCCAGGTTCACTGAGAAACATTGTCTCAAGAGAATAGAGTGGTGAGCTACATAGGAAGATGTCTGCTGCGCACTCCGAGCCTTCTGGGTGTGAGTAGACATGAAGGCTCAACCCTTTACAAACAAAAAGAAACTCCCACTTTTTCATGAATAAAGTTAAAAATATGGTGATTATGATGTTTTCACACAGGTCCGCATATAAGAGTGGAAATATTTCTTTTGAAATACAGAATCAAACATTTAGTGATGTTTCCTATTATCACATCAAGCACAAGCACAAAAACTATATTATCTCAAAAGCTAAACAAAGGAAGTTCTAGCCTTGGTAAGCTGTTGGTGTAATAAGGAGGATGCTCAGGCAGCCTTCCTGCCCATCATTTTCTGCCTGTCTCCTCGAGTCCTTATTTTAGGATCAAGATGTTTGCAAAACCGCTCTGGTCTTAGTGCTCAAATCCCATCACCCAACCCATGTGCTGGGGCCTGATCTCCAGCTCAAGGGCATCACAAGGCAGAGAAGTGATGAGGTGGACCCCTTGCAAATTAAATTCATGCCCCTATAGAAGAGGCCTGAGAAGGAGCTTATTTGTTCCTGTGGTCACCAGAGGACACATTAGAAAGTGACATCTTAAACAAAGAGCATGCAATCACCAGACCTGAGGCTGCTGGTGCACAGACTTTCCAGGCCTCCAGATCTGTGAGTAAAAATTACATCTCTATGGTTGGTCAGTGGCTTGGTCTGTGCATTTTCGTTCTAGCTGCTGAAGCTGATGAGACCTGGTTCTTCTGCCAGCTCTTCTAAGAAGGCTTCTTGCCTAGAGAATGAAGGGTAACATCTGCTGATGACAGAGCCTCCTAAAAAATATACTACAAGAAAACCATGGACTCCCGGAAGGCAACTTTGGGCTTCTTATTTGGCTAATCGAGTGGATGTAACCTGAGAACCTGCCAAGCTAAGGTGGGACTTTAGGGAATGGAGGAAGGGGAAATATGGCCTAAGCTACATCAGAGGCCAAGCACACCCACACACAGCCCACTACTGAGTAGAATCTGTAGTAAGGAGCAGCAGTGAGTATCAGCCATCCCACAAGACTCTAGTGTCAGCTCAACAAGCCACATAACAATAGGGATGTTGCTCCCTCTCCGCTTCACAGATGGGGAAGACTGGGGGAAAATGGTATGGGCAAGGTTCCACAACTAACCTGTAGTACAAGCAGGATGCAAACCTACCGTCTCTCTCTAGAGTCTACCCATGTTTCTCCTGGCCACTACTCCCAGCTAGGACTGCTCTTCAGTGTCCTCTCACAGCGTTACAGCTGAGGCAGCTTCCTGGGTGTCACCTCTTTATCCTCCTGTCTTCTACAGCCAGGAGGTAGAAGGCAGATGCTGAGAGTATTGTCTCTTGCTGAAGACTGTTACTTTCCATCTGTCTCACCTCGACGCTGAGGCCCTTTTGCCTGTTGACCCAGAAGATGGAAAAATAAAACTCCGAATCGTAGCTCTGGTGTAGCTCCTTAGTAATCAGTGGGGAAACTGAGGCCTAGAGATAAAGATCCCTGTGTCTCTTGAGTGAGTTAACTTAATAGATAGTGTCTATTTTCAGAAGCTCATGTATAACTTGACACTCAGTCACCCATGCCCAGCTCAGGAAGGTTTATAGGGTATGGTGCCTTGAGTAAGAATGTCTCCTTTAGGCTCATACATTGAAATGTTTGGTCTCTATCTGGTAGGAACTGTTTGGGAAGGATGACGAGGTGTGGCCTTGTTGGAGGAGGTGTGCAATTGGAAGTGATCATTAAGGTTGAAAAAGCAATAATTATTAATTGCTAAATCAGGCTAATACCAAGGTTTCTGTCTGCTGAGGTGCCAGCTGCGGGGACCACTTTCACCTGCTTCCATGGCTGGAAACCAGGGATGTGCTTTGTGCACAGTAAGTTTGTCTGTATTTGAAGATGAAACTGGAGGTTAAAAAAAAAAAAAAAAAAAAACAGAGGTGATGGGAACCACTGTCTATAGACATTGTCTAGGATCAGTGGATTGGAGATCACCAGATGCCCATATCCTTGTCTGTGACTGCATCCTCAGAACACACTTCAGAGCAGAGCCCAAAGATCAGGAGGGATCTGTAGATACATGGATGGATGGATGGATGGATGGATGGATGGATGGATGGATGGATGGATGGATGGGTGGGTGGGTGGGTGAGTGGGTGGGTGGGTGGGTGGATGGGTGGGTGGGTGGATAGGTGTGATGCCTGGACAGATAGATGGATAGAAGGATGTATGATAGATGGATGGATGGATGAGAAAGAATGAATGTGTGGTGAGGCAGATCTGGAGTTTCCAATGTCAAAGGCAGTGGGAGCATGTCCTAAACAGCTGTACCCACTGGGAAGCATCTCAGAACTGGAAGACAGACCTAATAATAATAATTCTTTTTCTACTTCTCGCCAGCCTGTCACTCTGGGCAGCTACCTCACCTGAGTTTCAGTTTCCCAAGGAAACTATGAAGGATTAAGTGAAGCATCAGGTCACCTCACTGAACACACAGAGGCTTCCCATGTCTGCATTCTTCCTCAGGAGCTATTAGCTAATTAATGAAGTTAGACACTGGTAGTGATAAGGACTTGGCCCTCAATGGAGTTTGATTTTCATTTTTCTAAAGGCTAAAGATGTTGAGTTTTGCTCTGACCTTGAACAGCTTAGAGATTGACTTAACAAGGGTCAAGGGAAAGAAGAAATGACAGACACACATACAGAAAAGCTGAGACCCGTGAGCCTGTCTCTGATGGAGATGCACCATCATCAGCCTGGGGACTCAGCGTGCCTACTTTACAACTAATGGAGCAGTTTTATTGTATACAGATGAAGGAAGTGGCTGGTTTAGCTAATCTAGATGTTGAGGTCTGTGGTGAGATTTAGGTATTATTGCTAAGGTTTAAAGACATTTATTTGGGGTTTGGGGCTCTTGAAGGAGGCGTGGCTAACTTTATTTTTAAGAAGACTATTAGATCTTGGGGCTTTGTTTTTAGTTTTTGACTGTTAAAGAGACTGGTTTGACACTTATTGACTATTATATAAAGAATTTAGTCTATCAGGCAACTATATAAACTATTACCTATATCATAAATATTAACTTATATTTCAATAAATATTAATCTTAAATTAATATATTTTTTTAAAAAAACTTCCGCCTTCAGCTGGCACCCAACATGGGGCCTGTGCCCACTGACATAGGGGGTCCATTTGTGCTTTAAACACTGTCAAAAAACAAAATACAAACAAAATGTTCAACTTCCTTCAGAGATTCCTCTGTAGAAGTACATTCTCAAGCTGTAAACAACCAACAGGGGAAGCTGTGGTGCATCCTCTATCCACAGAGACTAGAGGAAATCTTGGCCATGTCCCTCAGCCTGACAGGGGAAAGCATTGCCATTCCCATGGGTCTGAGGCATTGGGGTCCTTGACATAGTCATGGTCAGGTCAACAGCCCATAGTCTCCCAGGGCTTCCCCTGTTACTCGTGGAGTTTTACACACATTCAGTGGCCACTTGTACCTCTTCTTCTGATAAGTTTCCATCCCAGTGATCTCCCCATTTGTTGAGAACTTGTTCTTTAATTGCTATTTCTTTAAACATTCTTGATATTAATCTTCCAGGAGATGAACAACCTGTAGAGATTTCCTCCTGTTCTATGTGATGTTTATTTGCTCTGCAGTTTCTTCTCTTTGAACTGTAGAAGCTTCTTAGTTGCAGACAAACTCATGCCCAATATTACATTGAACAGGAGAAAATAAATTGTTTCCTGTAAATTAAGGAATAAGACGAGGCTGTCCATCCTCACTATTCCTACAGTATGGCTCTCAAAATCTTTAATCAGAACAATCAGTCAAAAGAAAAATATGAAAGGATTTCAGCCAGGAAAGGAGAAAGTCAAACTTTCAATTTCTGCAGATCATACAATTTATATATAAATCCCACCAGAAGACTCTTAGAAAATATATTTTTTAGATCAGCCAAGTCATAGGATAGAAAATTAAAATTTTAAACATCTATAGTTTTTCTATACATCAACAATGAGCTCACCAACAAAGACGTCAAGAACGCAGTCCTATTAATAGTAGCCTAAAAACAGACCTGGAAAGAAGCCTAGCCAAGGAGGTACAAGACTTTCAGAACGGAAGTCATGAAACAAGGCAACCCACATTCATAGACAGAGAGATAATACTGTAAAAGTATCTACGCTACCAAAGGCTAATTACAAATTCATTGCAAGTCCCATCAAAATACTAATAACACTTTTCACAGGCCAAGAAAGAACAATCCAAAAATTCACATGGAAACACAAAACACTCTAAATAACTAAAGCAACCCAGAAGGAGAGTAACAGTAATATAGGCATCACGATACTTAATCTCAATTTATGCTTCAGAGCCATAGTGACAAGAGCAGTGTGGTGCTGGTGCAAAAACCATTATATAACTATTTCTGAACACACCGAGCAAATAGCTTCTTGGGTCTTTGCACTGGCTCTTTCCTCTGCCTTCTACAAACATCTACAAGCTGATCCTAGTTTCTTTTGAACTCTACTCAAATATCACCTTATCTAATAAGCCCCCAACAGAGTACCACCTCCACCTGCATGACGCCCCTTACCTGAATGGCTGTCCCTACTTCTCACATAAACACTTGCAATCATATGACATGTCAGCTTGCTTCTTACCAGCCTCTCTCCTCCAGTGGAAGGGAACTGTATGTGAGGTCTGGAAAAGTGTCTGCCGGCTGTTATTGGTGTGCTGTCTGGGACTTTCTCAGCTATATAGATGCAGAACAGAGAAAAAGGAAAGACGGAAAGTATTGGGAGGAAGGAAGAGAAGAAGGAACTAACAAGTACTTCGATGCTGTTGCAGCAGGTCTGTCTGCAGCTTATCGAAGATCTCGAAGCTAAACTTCAGAGACATTCCAACTTTTCCTTTACACAATGATTTCTGTTATACTTTCTCTTTGTTCCAATTATTTTTTTTTTTCTGAATCCCTCAAACTTTGTACGCCCCACATTTGGAGTTTGATGGGAGTGCACTCTCTGCCAAAACTTCAACTTGCAATCTTGTTGTCTCAGGCGTCCCAAGGTTGTACAATAACCAAATGTCTTTGTTCTCACGATGAGAGTACGCATCAAGAATCAAAGAAGCAAAAGGAAAAGGAACGTTCCAGGCTATTACTGTAACAATCCAATTACAATGCCTATCAAACTTAACTTCACAGGTTATAGCTCCTAATTGCCTGACAAAAATTGACACTTGAGTCGAAACAGCATAATATAATCAGAGTCCAAATTAAATTTGATCGTGGGCAGAAAACGATGCTATCATCCGAAAGCATGGGAACGGGAGATCAACTGGCATGATACCGGGGATCAGAAATGAAAATTATTCATTAATGGCAATGTGTTTCCGATAATGGAAAAGACACAGTTCAGACGGCTTCGTAAAAACACTATTAATTAAAAAGATGATAGTCCTAACAAGCCATAGAAACCAGAGGCCTTTTTGGGGGGTATGCTCATTAGGGTGAAGGATAACATCGTGTGAGAAGGAAGTCGATGTTCTTTAGTGAGAAGTGTTCCATTGATGCAGAAGCCGAGTTTACTGGCTGCTGTTCTGTGGAGTGGTGTTCTCCTGGGGGCTGTGTTCCGGGGCTATAAAAAAGAAAAAGGAAAGGCCGTCTTTGGCCATATTACAGCTGTGCAGTAACAGCAATAGTGCCGGCTATAAAACAGAAGGGCTCAATTCATAAAACAATGCTCGGGGGAGTTTGCATACAATAAAAGAAAATGTGCTACAAAAGCTAGGGAGCCGTGTGTGTGTGTGTGTGTGTGTGTGTGTGTGTGTGTGTGTGTGTGTGCCTGTGTGTGTGCACACCTGTGTGTGTGCTTGTGTTTGTGTATGTGTGTTTATGTATGTGTGTCTATATATGTCTGTATGAGTCTGTGTGTGAGTTTGTGTGTGTGTTTATATGAGTGTATGTGTCTGTGTGTTTGTGCTTCTGTATGTGTGTGTATTTGTGTGTGTGTATTTGTGTGTGTGTATGTCTGTGTGTGTGCTTGTGTTTGTGTATGTGTTTGTCTGTGTGGGTGTGGGTGTTTGTGTGTGTGTGTTTATGTGTGTGTGTTTGTGTGTGTGAGTGTGTTTCAGGGTGGCACATAACTGTGTTGTCACCTTTCAAGGTCTGTGAAATTTCTAGTTTAGGAACTGAAATATACAGGACCATCAAATGCAAGAGGGACAGACTTCTGAAAAGAAAAATAGAGGCATGACTCAGTGGTTAAAAGCACTGGCTATTCTTGAAGAGGACCTCAATCAGTTTTCATCAGTCACATAGTAGATCACAACCATGTGTTGTAATATGTTTCTGGCCTGGACTTTCAGACCTAGCCCTGAGATTTGGACCCACTTCAAGCCCTACTGCCACTTACCATCAAATAATAACACAAAGGCTTATATTAATTTTATGCTGATTGACCTAGGACCCAGCCATATAACTTGCTAATTCTTAATTCTTAATCTAACCCATGATTCTTATCCTGTTCAGCCATGCAGCTCAGTACCTTTTCTCAGAGCAGCATAGGTGTCCTCTGCATCTTCTGGCTTCTCTGGCATCTCTCTGGCTTCTCTGCTCTGCTCTTCCTGTTCCCAGAGTTTTCCCAGTCTTGTAGCTCCACCCACACTTCCTGTCTGCCTTCAGCCAGTCAGCGTTTTTATTAAATGGGACAATTATTTACAATGTAATAACATAACCCCACTACAACCATGTAACTCCAGTTTCAAGATATCCAGTGCCTTTTCCTGGTCTCTATGGACACTAGACATGTAGAAGGCACAAATATACATATAGGCAAAGCTGTGGGGGAAAAATGACTCAACTAATTAAACATTCAATCAATACTTGATGAGTGTCTTCCGTGTGTTAAACTTTTTCTGGAGTCAGAGGGCATCTTAGTTTTTTAGATCTTTCCCTCATCTTTATGATAAAATAATGACAAAAGCAAGCTGGCAGAACCCCATGACCAGATTCCCTCTTAAAGAGCCTGCCTCTCCACACTGTGGTAATAAGATCAGATTCCAATAGGTGACCCCTGAAGACCCCTTCAACCTGATGCTGGCCAAACCCCTCTTGGGCCAAATAGACACGTGATTATCAGATGATTTCCCAAGAGTGAGGAAGTATCCAGCAGAAATGGACTGGCCCAAATGGCCTGGAGTGAAGCCTGGCTTCCCTCAGTCTGGTGCTCCATGCAGCAGGTAGCTGGGACCATCGTGGGTCTTTATGGAATGTGGGGACTGGGATCCACTCCAGGGCCTGTACTTGGCAAAGTGTCTGATGGTGGCTTTGCAGAGGGTCTGACTAAGTTCCCAATGGGAATCTGATTCTGAGTGTTCTGGGAATGGCCTCCACTTTGTGGCTAAGGGTAAGCCAACTCCAGGCTGAAGCCATCACCCAGCGTGAGAAAAAAAGTGGCCTCGTTGCCTCCGCCTGCAGCTTCTTCATACCCAATAACCATTTGAAACAAATTTGCTTGCAAAGTCTACAGCCACAGAGGCAGGATCTGATCCCACACAGCACATTGAGTAACACAGAATTCAGACAGTGAGCACTAATCTCCACCTGAGATAAGGGGCCCTCAGAGAGGTTAAGGAAATTCTCTAAAGCCACCCTGCCAATGAGAGGTGGAGACAGAGTTTAAAGCATGGTAAGTTCCTCTTCGGAGCCCATGCTTTATATACAGATTCATGCAACTAGTGCTTTGGTGGCTTCCCTCTGCTCCTGCATTCTTTCTCATTCCCCCTGCAGGATCTGCTCAAGGGCCCTTGTCCCATGTTTGCCTGCTCATCTCCCTCCTTCTCTCTGACAGTCTCTTCCTTCAACTAGGCCCTCAATAACTTCAGCTCATACCTGGCTCTAACCCTTGGTGGTCCAACAACAGTTGGGATACCACTTGAACTGACCAGTATGTCTGCTAAAAAGTAATGGAGTGAACACCTCTTCATCATCCAGCCCAGGAGCTCAAATGGCCAGAAGCCACGAAGTCCCAAGCAGAAAGACTGCAGCCTTAGCCCATTCATGGTGCAAACATTGGGTGTAAAGAGACTCTATAGAAGCCCACCACAACTGAAAAGCAATTCTTCCCTAGCATGCACCCAAGCTCTGGACCCAGTGGTCCAAGACTTCTGGGACACGTGTGATGTGTGTCGCTTCTTCACACCACCATTGCTCATTCATTTATTCAATACTTGGCCATCTTCCACAATGAGTCAGACAGTAACCTTGCTGATGGTAATATCATGGTGAGCCAGGCAGTAATGACCCCTGCCCACTTGAGACTTCCATACCTAGGGAGGAAACAGAGTAGAAACCCATAAATAATGTCAAGGGAGGATGCTCATAATAAAGCCTGTGAATGAAATGACCAGTACGTATATCAGAGCCTAGCCAGATAATCTGGTAGATGAGAGTGTAGGGCAGCTTCTGGGATAAGGCATTTCAGAGCTGTCACTATGTGTTTACACTTATTGGGAGTCTCAGGCCACTTGGGTAGAAATGGCAGAAATGCTTGAAAAGTCCAAGGATGCTCCAGGCACTGGGAAGTCCTAGGGAGAGAGACTAGACCATATAACAAACCTATGTACTAATTACTTCTCTCATTTCTGTGGCAAAGAACACAAGGTGTGTGGGGTGGGGGGCACCTTAAGGAAGGGAAAGAGGCTATCTGAGCTCAGTTCATGAACACAGTCCATCCTGGAGAGAGAAACTTGTGGTGGCAGGAAAGTAAGGCGACTGGCCATGTTGCCTCCATGTTCGGGTAGCAGAGGCGTGATTGCTGGCACCCAGATTTCTCAGTTTCTCCCTTTTATACCGTCTGAGACCCCAGCCCATGGGATACTGCTGCACACAGTTAAGGTGGGTCTTCCCACTTCCATGAACCCACTCTATCACCTCCTTCACAGACATCCACAGAAGATGTATATCCTGGGTGACCCTAGATTCTGTCAACTTGACAATATTAACCACCACAAGCTGACTCCCAACAGTAGATCCTCCAAGCCCAGAGTTCTCCATCTCAACACTCAAGTTAAATATATCTGTGCCTTCCCTGCTGTGTCTACTTCCTCTCCAGTCATCTTCACGAGGAGTATCTGTTTTCTCCTCAGCTTTCCTGCGGTCTTTTTGTTTATATGTTTGTTCATTTGCTTCCTTTTTGAGTGTGTGATTGTATGTGTATGTGTGTGACAGTATGTATGAGTGTAAGTGTGTGTGAGTGTGTTATGAGTGTATGTGAGTGTGTTATGAGTGTGTGTGAGTGGGTATGAGTCTGTGTGAGTGGATATGAGTGTGTGGGTGTGTATGGGTATGTATGAGTGTATGTGTATAAGTGTGTATGGGTATGTGTGAGTGTGTGGGGTGGGGTCAGCAGTTAACCTCGGGTATCATCCCTCTGGAACCATACATCTGGGTTTTTTGAGGCAGAGTCTCTCCTTAGCTTGGGCTGGTGACACAGCTAGGCTGACTGACCATCAAACTGCAGGAATTGCCCTCTTCAGGGTCAGGATTACAAGCACAACCCACTTTTCTTCCCATGGCTTCTGAGAATTCAACTTGGATGCTCATTCTCACACTGCAAACTCTTCACCCACTGAGCTGTCTGCCCAGTTCCAAATTTTACTTCTTACATAAATAGAAGGAATGAACTCCAGATAATAAAACTGTGAATGTTTATGAACCTCATCAATCAGATGCCGTTCAGATGTTTTACTTGAGTGCACTAAAGAAATAGGCACTGGGGTTACAGATGTGAGGAACATGATGTTATGACATCAGTCAATGATAGGAAGTTTTTAACTTCAGACTAGTCTTACCGGGCCAAGCCTGCATGCCTCACATCCACTGCACATGTGTCTATAATTCCCCATGTGCAAGTGATTCACTGTCATTCTGTGCTCTTAGGTACTTACTAGGCTGCATGGTGCAACATAGACACTCCCCTCCTCACAATGTTCCCACCTTCTGAACTGAAATGCTTAGAGAAGACACTTTACTTCAATGGGGGTTGTCTTGAAAAATGAAGCTTCCAGCCCTCAGAAGCCTGGGAGGAGCAGTTCTGGTGTCTGAGAGAAGGACCACAGCCATGTTTGACAGGGACATCTTTGTTTTGAAGATAACACTCTACTAAGGAAGTTGAGCTGCAATTTAAAACAGTTACCTTCAGCTCTTCACCTGACTCTTCTAGATCAGAGTGGGAGTACACGGGACCCTCCCCTCCTTTCCTGTCGGTTCTTCGTGGCCTCATCCCACAGTTGATCTTTCTCCTGCTTCTTGTCTGACTTCTGGTCCTACCTGTTCCCAGTCCTGAAGATGGGTCTTCCTAGTCCCCAGGGTGCCCTTCTGCCTCTCCCTTCTCTCTCTTGCATGCTGCTGGACCAGCAGAAAGACTGTGTGTCTTCTAAAGAAAGCCAGACTTCAAATTCCACCTCAACCTGTCAGACCCCCTCCACCCATCAGATCCCCTCCACCCATCAGAGCCCCTCCACCCATCAGATCCCCTCCACTCATCAGAGCCCCTCACTATCAGACCCCCTCCATCCATCAGAGCCCCTCCATCCATCAGACCCCCTCCACCAGGCGTTCATCTTCAGAAATGTTTTACTGAGATTCAGATTAGTGCCCCCCACCCCAGCCTTTGTCAGGGCTTCCATCATTCACACACAACTTAACTGGAGAACATTCCTGGTCCACAGTATGTCTTATGGACAAAAGGTATGAATAATCCAGAAAAAAAACCCATGTCAGATAGCCCAGAGAAGCTCCCTTGGGGAGGAAGGATTGGAAAAGTGCTGGCTAGAGGTGGTAGAGTACACCATAACTCCAGCACTGCAGAGACTGGGAAGAAAATTCCTAGGTTCAAGGCTGGCCTGGCTCACACACTGAATTCTCACAGAAATCAAAAGAGTTCCTCTCCTCCAAAACTATCTGCTGACTTTTATCTTGTGACCTCCTCTGGTTTGGTTTTCCAATGAGGAAAACATCACTCCCAGAGCATTCATTCATCAGCTACAGGAAAGGAGAGCTGGAGAGAAGATTGTGTACCCACCAGCAGAAGAAAGCACCTTGTATTCCTTGCTCCCCTTTCACCCAAAGCCATAGTCAACAATAGATGGGTGGTGATGAGAGCATTCGAATAGTTTACAACTTTCCAGAAGAATGAGTATGTAGAACTAAGTCCATCCCAGCCTCCTACAGATATTTGCACAACAGAGTCATTTGTATTGGGAACTGACAAAGAAGCCACTGAAACCTCGGGTCCTCAAGTCAAGAGCTGAGCATGTCACCTCATTTAGAACCAAGCAGAAGCCATCACCAGCTCCCTCCGAGGACAAGCCATCACTCAGCAAGCCTTGCCGAGGGTCTGCAGTGCACATTAGCATTTAATGTGATTCCTTATGGTAAATGATGGCTTAGTTCAACTCATTTGGAATGGGACTGAGTTTGGTCTGCCCATGGAAAGCGGTGCATTAGTGAAATTAAATGGAGCTCATCATGCTGGCACATGTCAGAAGCTGCTACAGACAGGAAGGACAGCAGGGAAACAATCTCCACAAACGATGATGTCTGTCTAGATCCCATGGCGGCTTTGTAGAAGGGTATCAGGCTCGCAGCTTTGTACAGTCTGATTCACATTCCTCACAATCTGCCATCCCTGAGTCGCAAGCTGAAATGGGTGAAGGTATCTGGTCAGGTGACAAGGTATATCTGTGCCTTTGGTGAAGACACCATTAAAGCGAGGAACTCCCAAAAGAGCATGAAGGTCAAAGTGGGAGGGTCATCAGGCTGTGAGCTGTGCTGGTTGTAAACTTGCCCTTTGCCCCTCTAACTCATGAAACCCTCAAGGGAGAAAAAAACTGCATCTTATCCAACTCCATTTTACTGGTGTAAGCTCTCAAAGGCTTGATGAATGCATGAACAGCCAAACTTTGTTCTAGCCTAATTTTAGATAAAGGGAAAACAGAAAGATGTACAACATTAGCAGTCCATTGTCTCAACTCCTTGGCCACCTCATTCCACAGATGCACAGCTTGGGGAAAAATTAAATTATCTAAGTACATTAATGATACTCGAGCCTAAGGTAACAGCACATGGTCATCAAAATAATGGTGGATCCTGACAGCTGAATGGGATCTACCTATAGAATGGGAGATGATCCAGTCTTCAAAATGAAGAAAATCCTGACACATGCAACAGCATGGATGAACCCTGAGAACACAGTGCTGTACAAAGTAAGCCAGCCCGAAAGGTAAATAATAACTCTACTTACATGAACTAAAGGCAATGACAATTGTCAGCAGCTGGAAAATCTCAGCTTTGTAAGATGGAGGAGTTTCCATGGGTGGAGGGTGCCAAGTACAACTGATGCCACTGAAATCCAGTTTCAATGACTAAGGTGGTAGATTCTATTGCGTATATTCTCCCACAATTAAAACATGTGTTGGTACTCTCATCCAAAAGAGAAAATACAGTATGTTAAATGCAGATAACAGAATTTAAGATCGCCTAGACAAAAGAACCATGTGTGTACACGTACCAAAACAAGCAGAGGTAGACCCGGTGTAGGGTGGGTGTCAGAGTCATCTCCATTTTGTTGTTTTTAAAGTTTATTTATAATCTCACATTTACTTCTTAAAATTCTTAACTAAAAATGACAGTCACACTTATCAGGAACCAGAAACAAAGGTAGAAATACCTCTAAAAAAGGCTAACAAAATGAGTGTAGCCATGGCCTTATAGGTGCTCCCAAAGCAAGGACACAAGACTTTTCGAGACTGAAGTGCCTTAAAAACTAAATTTTGTGGTGCTTGTGCTGGTGTTTGTGAAGATGGTGGGGATGGTGGTAATGGTGGTAGGGATGATGGTAAGGATGGTAGTGATAGTGAGGATGATGTTGGTGAGGATGGTGGTGATGAGGAGGTGGTGATGAGGATGGTAAGGATGATGTTAGTGGTGGGGAGTATAATAACTGTTATGAATGATGTAATGATGACATTGGCAAAGAAGATGGTGACGTTGTTTTTAATAATGGTGATGACGGTGGTAATGAGGACTGACTAAATAAACTGCAATGAGAACAATTAGACAGAGTTGGTGCTGAAATAAGGCCTGAAGCTGATGTTCACATAGTCATCTGGTCAAGGGTGGAGGCACACATGTGTGTATTTAGGCAGAACATGAGGACCACAAGGTCTATGTTCTCACACACCATGAGCCGATCACATCTCTTCTTGAAGCCTCACTGTCCTGTCTGTGAAACTAGATGTCCACACAAAAGAATTTTTAAGTAACTGGTCTAACAGCTTGTGAATGCACAGACGTTTTCCCACCCCTCAGAAGTTACAAAACATAGTAGGTACATTCCAAGGTTGAACATCTAACAGCATCTCTTACTGCAGAAAGATTTCCATGAATATTATTTTAAAATTAATCAGATGCATGTTGTGGAGTTCACAGTAAATATATGAATACAAACAAGACAAAGGCATGTAAGTGTGGAATTATATTAAACACATTATATAAATGTCATATAAACTCGGAGAGGGTGGAAATCAACCATGACTATAGATAATCCTAAATAAATAACTTGTTCTGCTTAGCTGTCTCTTGAAGCATAAGGCTTGCAGCTGTGGAAAGTGACTCCACCCTCCTCTGCTCAGTTGGGCCTCATGTATGTCTTACCTCAGAAATTCAAAAATGGAGGTCATTTCAATGGAATAGTTCAGAAAATGCTTCTGCACTTGGTCTTTGGAATTCATATAAATATACCCAAGAAGCGTGTTTCTAAAACAGGATCATGTCAGGGGATGACCAGACAGAGGCAGAGAATCTTAGAGAACATAAGAACACAGTGGAGAGGAACCAGAAAAGAAAACAATATGGCAGCCATTTGCTCATTTGCATAATTGAAGTGGACTTCCAGGCCTGTCATTAGAGAGGGAGCAATGAGTCACAGAGTTGGAGAAAAGACTATCTTTGAAGTCACTGAGACTCCCTCAGAGCAGGAAGTTGGAGTCCTTACTGTGTGTGGATGTAAAGACGAAGGCTGACATACATGCTTTGTCTACCGTAAAAGACTATGTCCTCAAACCATGTGCCAAAATAAAGTTGATGCTGTCACAGTAGTGAGAAAAGCAGCTAACTCGGGGTCTTCATGATCATGAAGTTAAGAGGGCATTCTAGCTTGTCCATATGATTAATATTCTTCTAGAGGCAAAATCTAAACACAGAGCCCGAGGGAGAGCATCATGTGAATTCAAAAGCAGAAATGGAGTGGTAAGCTACAGAACCTCAAAATCACCAGATACTTCCAGAACTTGAGTCAGTCAGAGGTGTGAAACACTGTCCTTCCTAGCTTTCAATAGGAGCCAATCCTGCCCATATCTTGATTTCAGACACATAGCATCCAGAGACATATGAGAACACATGTCCATTCTACAAGCCACTCAGTGTGAGCTGTTGCATTACAACATACTCAGCAAACTTATATCATAATGGTGGCCATCCCAATGAGAGTCACATCCCCCTCCATGGGCTGCCTGTGCTCAGCACACAACTCTTCCAAATAGACTGTGACAAGGCCCAAGGCTGCAGGAGAATCAGACTTGGTGGTTCCTCTCTCAATGTTCTTACCATCTAGAGCAAAGGGCCCGATTTCTTCTCTGGCCCTGAGTTCCTTACCTTCAGATCAGGACTAACATAACAGCTCAGAAGTATGTCACTTGCGTCAACAATTACATGACGTATTCTTCCTCTACCAGCACCATGTTATCGTTCTAGAGCTCCCAGAATGGGAGGTATGACATCCTGTGAGCCACCTGATACCTGGCTAACTACCAACCTGCCCTCTGCGAAAAAACCAGAAATGGCAGCATCTGAGTCCTGGATTGGTACTTCCGAAATCATTCACCCTGACCCAGTTGGAGTTCCAGACCTCTTCCTTTCCTGCCACTTGAAGCTTGTTTAGCCTGGAGAAAAAATCATGCTCTGCTCTAGCCATTTAATGTGTAGATTTTATGCCCTAAACAAAGATAACGCTAATGAATTCACAGTCAACCTTTTCAGCCCCGTGATACAAAAAGATTTTCAGTCACTTTAGCCCAAGCTGCAACTGCACCCAGGGTCACCCAAAGAAAAGGACAACACATTAATCTTTGTCCTTCTTGTGTTAAACAATCTCTCAGATAATCCATAGTGTGGCACGAAGCGAAACTCAAAACCTTAGAGCATCATCTAGCCAGTCCCCAATTAAAACATAATCTTTTTAAGCTGCCAATACCACAGAGTAGAATCAATAGAGGCAATAGAGGGGGAGATTCTGAGTGGCATTTCCTAGTGATCTGCTCTGACCAGGAATAGATTGTTGCTTTCATGGCTGGAGGGAGGGGAAGTGAATGCGTAGGAATCCTCTGGACTGAAAGAAGGATGGCAGGTGACTTGTCTCCATCCTCCAGAGACACTGATGTCAAATGTGTCTCTTATGGTCTGAGCCAGGAAGGTGAGAGTTTTTAAATTCCTGTGGAACCACACTACGTTTTTTGGAGAATGATAGGAGCATCTATCCTTGATGCAGAATGTTTCAAGAGTATCTTCTCAGCACTCAGTGTCTCGCTAAGTGGAAGAGATTAGGTAAATGATTAGGGGCCGTGATACTCTCTTTCTATACCCAAGAAGAAATGAGGCTCTTTGACACCATGGTTTTCTAGAGGTGAGAGAATCAGTCTCCAAACCAAGGGTCTCCAACACGAAGGCTACCATCCTTCCTTCCCCACCTCACTCCTGGTCTGGAGGCGAGCACTGAACTGCATGTCTGATGGGACCTCTCCACTTGACAAGTGTCCTCCACACCACACACAGTAGCTCAGGGCTTCTTTCTCAAATGCGCACAATGTCAAGTGAGGATAAGCCTAGAAGCCAAAACTCTGTTCACAAACATCAAGGAGAGCATTCTTCTCTGGTCACTATGACCTCCATCTGTGTGTCCTTGGCTGGTGTGACTGACTGTCAGATGTGTCCCAACTCCTACAATCTAAAAAGTCGACACTCTGTGACCTGGCACTTCTGCTACTACATCTTCAATATCTCTCCACTTTTTGAAGCTATTTAGAATAGAGAGGACGTGGCAGAGAAACTAGCAGTTCACAGACGTGTACTGTGCATCTCACTGTATAGAAATGTATGGGGGTTGGTGGCCTAAGTGAGATGAGCCATAAAGGAGGAGACAGTTCTGGGTGATTGGTTACCTTCAAGAACCCCTAAAATGTTTCCAGTAGGTGGATTCTAAAGCATGGGGATGAAGAGTCAAAGAGCTGACTGATAATATTCTAGACAAGCAGAGGGTGATGTAAGATGACTTGAGGGATAGGTTCCTGGTGGGTGAAGTATAGATCGCTTTTCAGGAACACAGGGCAAAAATGGCATAGTGAGGAATTGGCAGCAGGATATTTTGATCTCCTCTAGGGTAGTCAGCAAGAAGAGGCTTTAAAACAGTCATTCTCAATATGTGAGTCCTAACCCCTTTGGAATTGAATGACCCATTCACAAGGGTTGCCTAAGATCATAGAAAACTCAGAGATTTTCATTATGATTCATAACAGTAGTAAAATTACAGTTATAAAGAAGCAACAAAAATAATTTTATGGTTGGGGGGGTCACCAAAACATGAGGAACTATTTAAAGGGTTGCAGCATTAGGAAGGTTGAGAATTCAAAGAGAGATGAGGTTCAAAGCAACTTCTGATGGGGAGGACAAAATGAATGAACTTTGGGGGTTAGATGCATTGGGTCATTTTTAATATCTTTTATGACTCACAAGTTTAAAATTGGAGTCAGTTTTCCTGAGTAGTTGTTGCTTGCAGGTTGTGAATGTCTCTGAATGTGATCTTTCTCCTGGCAGGGCCTAGGCTTCAGGACAAACTGAGAGACATATGGTCAAGTGAGAAAGATTGCCTCAGAGGGGAGGAGTGATGCCAGCAGGTGTCCAGACTCACATCACACCCACATCACATGAGCCAGAAGTGGCCACAAACCCCCACTGAGATCTCTACTGCTATCCTTCTGCTGCAGTGATACAGGTGGTTCCCAGGGTCACAAGTGTGGCAAGCAAATACTGCACCCTAGATCCTGACACCAGCCATGTTTGAACAAGCTGCTAGACCAGTGGGAACTCAGCCTTGTATGGGAGCTACATTAGTTTAAAAAAACAAAAACAAAACAAAACAAACAAACAAAAAAAAAAAAAAACCACGATGGACTAAATGGAGATGGACCCATGGGAGATGCTTTAAAAACCAAGGCCACACCTTTATCACTTCTCTTTGATTGATAGGGATTGATAGGTGTAGTAAGATAGGCCTATAAAGGTGAGAAAATTGGCTCAAACCAGTTGCCAAAGCATGCATATAACAGACTTCCTTATGAGCCAACCTGGAGTCTGCCTGAGGGTCTAGCAACAGCTACTGTCCAGTGTTCCTGATTGCTCAGAGTTTGCCTAGCAACAGACATTGTCAGATCTCCTGATCATGTTCAAAATCAATGGGAGTCTGAAAGGGTGGTGAGAGTCTACGTTTTCCTAAGATATCTTTGGATTCACTTCACTGGGCTCATGCAAGAATTACTTTTGAAACACACAAGGCTTGCATAAACACCAGATCAGGAACAGTGATGCCTGATGTCTATGCCTATGTCTTACCATCTTATTTTAAAACTACTAAATTAGATTAGAATCATATGATTTTCATTTCCATGAGACTTAAATGAGCAAAAAAGTCAGAAAGCTACAGTTGTAGTTGTGTGGTGAGGCAGAAAATCATGTTTTATCTCTACAAAAAATTGAGGTTATACAGGGCACAAGAAATGTCCTGGGCACAAGAAATGCACAGTCCTTTTTTATGATTTCTCATAGTCAACCATGTTCTGAAAATAATACAGAATACAAAATTAATAAACAACATACAGTTTTAAATTATTTGCCAATCTGAGTTATGTGATAAAATATCATGCTGCTTTACACATGCCTTTATCCAGAGTATCCACAGTGTATGCACTACCCACCTGAGAGTTTCTCAGGAGCCACCTTTTAGTACCACAGTGCCGTGTTCAAGTCACCTTTACTTTAACTTAATAATCACCCTAAAGTGAAAGGGTAGCAATGTTGCCAATTTTACTATAATATGCTGTTGTTAGAATTCAGTTTGATTATTTACTATTATTATTAATTTTTTAGTGTACCCACTTATGAATTAAAAGTTATCATATATTTATATTGTGCATGTATGTATATGTTGGGAAATAAATACTGTAAGTCAGGTTCAGAATAAGCCAACCATTGAAATATACATCTTGAATCTTAGACTGTACCCTCCAGGTGAAGAGGGTTATAAGAATATTAAGTTTGATTTGTAAGGAACCTACACATACTTCTGTCACTCACTTTATAAATAATTAAGCAGAGTTGCCCTGCAGTGTTTAGAGACCAAAGGAAGCCTTTGCATGGTCTTGCATGTAGCTCTCGTAATTCTTCTGATACATTGGCACAGTGACCCTATTTTGCCAGCTGACTCATCACTGATGAGCCCATTTAGGTGCTGAGAGCTGTAGGAGCATGTTGCGACTAGCTGCTGCTGCCTTCTCCCTACTCTCTTGACTCTCTTCTCCACTCACTGAGGCAGGCATCTGTCAACAGCAGCATTAGAGAGCAGTACACAGCCATATTCACATTTAGAGAAATGATAGACTGACTTCCCACAACTCTCTCCTAAGATTAAGCACCTTCCTTCCTTCCCTGAAGACAAAGCAAGAAGCCCTCTGGTTTTCTTAATCAAGTCAACTCATACCCTGGTCCCTTCTGAAACACTCATGGGGTACCTGGGACTCCTCCTCTGCTGGGCAGGATCCAGGGACATCAGTTGAAGATTCCCAACTGTCAGGTATCTTAGGGCCTAAAGGTTGATTGATAAAAAATATGTACCTTAAACAGTGTCCTTTTGATAATACAGGAAAAGAGACTGTTTTATTGATGGCATTTAAACACTGTTCCCAACCCCAACTACTGACCTAATAACATTTTTTAGTCCTTGAGGTAAACATAACACAAACACACACACATACACACACACACACACACACACACACACACACAGAAACAGATACATACACATATACACATACATATACACACATAGACACAAATTGAAAGCACAAAAAAAGAACGAAAATCAACACATGCTATAAAACCTTTAAATGTTAACTATGACACTAAAGACACTCCTAATCTCTCTCTCTCTCTCTCTCTCTCTCTCTCTCTCTCTCTCTCTCTCTCTCTCTCTCTCTGTGTGTGTGTGTGTGTGTGTGTGTGTGTGTGTGTGTGTGTATGTACAGGCACACAGCTGTGTGAAAGCATATGGAAGTCAGAGGTCAACCTCTGATGTCATTCTTCAGGTTCATCCACCTTGGGTTTTGCTGTTGTTATTTGAATTTATATATATATGGTTTCTGGCTGACCTGAAGCTTGCCCGGTGAGTTAGCCAGTGAGCTCCAGGGATTGGCCTGTTTCTACCTCCCCAGCTGTGGAATTTCATGTGCTCCTCATCATGGTTGCCTTTTTTATGTGGATTCTGTCGGGAGGTTGGGCATCAAAATTAGTTCTCAGCCTTGTTTAGCAAGTGCTTTGGTGACTGGGCCAAAAATGGCTAATTTTGAAGATCATATTCAATTAAATTTATTCCTAAAAAGCCCTAACTATTGTAGAGATGTAATGCAAATGCCCTTGTCAATAAATAAGGGACCTTTCTACCTCACTTTTAAAGGAGTAGATTCTTTTCTTGTAACTTATTGACTCAAGACAGCCTTTATTGGCATTCATTAAGTGCAGTGTGGACCAAGTTCATTCTCCATGGTATCCCATTTAAATGTCATATCACCGGGAAAGGACTTAAAAAAGCTGTGACTTCTGGGAGCCTCTTAAATCTCATAGGACACCTGGACAATGACACCAGTCTGGAGGTTAGCTTGCCTGGGTATCAGGCTACCCTGCTCAATTTCCATACCCCACTTAGCTAACCTCAGCTTGGGGATGTATTTCTTTTTTACAGCTCTGATGTGAATGTTTGTTTACTGGAATCCATGTGCTGCAATCCTTAGGCTCAGTCATTGGTGTTTGGAGACAAGATTTCCCTAGGTCTGGAGGGGTTTGTGGGTCTCTAAGGGTATGACTCTGTTATGAAGGAGCCTGCCCATCACACTTGCTCTTCCCACATGGTGCTCAGTGTCACCTCAGGGCTCCTCAGATCATGCCCTTAACTGTGGAATTCTCAACTACCAAGCTGCAATAATAGACTCTTTTTCTTTATGAATTACCGACCTCAGGGGTTTTGTTACAACAGCAGAAACTCTTGACTTCTGGCTTAAAGTCACTAAGCTCCTTTATTCCAGCCAGATTCCATGCTAGGCACTGCCAGAATCTGTTGTAAAACAAAGTTCCATGACATCCAGGTCATGGGACTCAGGACATGGCCCTTGGTCACACTGCTGGAGACAGCCACTGCTGAGATGATCATGGATGCCCTCCCATCTTTTCTTTACAGGTGCTTAGGACAAGTTAATAGGATTGGAGCCTTGGTTTTATTCAGAAATATGAAGAGTCAAGCATGATGAATCCTGCTTATAACTTAATCAGTTGGGAGATTGAAGCATGAGTAGCTCACCTGAAGAGCTAGCCTGGGTTACATAGTAAATACAAGGCAAACCTAGGCTACCATCTCAGTCCTTGTCAGAAAGAAGGAAAGAGGGAGAAAGAAGAGTAGAGCAAGGGAAACGTGTGTGTGTGTGTGTGTGTGTGTGTGTGTGTGTGTGTGTGTGTGTGTGTGTGTATGTTAGTTAGCCCTGGAGTATGAGTATAATTTGATATGTTCAGCTATTATTCAAAATGTGGTAGCTTTCACAAATTTACTTTATAAGCACCACTTCAATGCATATTTATATAGTCTGTTCAACTAGAGTATTCTTCTTAGAAAACAGACCTCAAAAGTTCACTGGAGTCAAAAGATAAAAACATTTCAAGGGCTCTTGGTGAGCCAGGTTCTGATTCGGCCGTGTTTCCATTCACGCTGTTCCGTTCGGAAAGTCCCAAGGCCCTGAAGCCCGGAGTGTAATATAAGATGACCTTCCTCTGGGAGGGCTACTCCAGGTCCTCCTCTGGCATGGCCTCTGAATAATGGTAATGACTGTGCTAATGCCCACGTGCTCTTAAGAGGGCCATTTAAATGAATTCAAGTGAACACATGTCCACTTCAATGAACTGATGTTGTCTGGTCAACTGCACCCTGTGCCAGGAGTGAGTCTGCAAGCCTAACAGGGGCCCCATCCAAGGCCCAGGACCCAGACTAACACAGTCCTGAGTGTTAGGTCCAGACCCAGTGTCCTGAGTGTTTTGAGAGTGTTCCCCTCCCACACACTTCAAATGAACACAGTACTGAAAATTAGAGTTCATTATGCTAGAAACAAGCAGACATTCCTCTGTCATCTTAATATTACATATAAAATGTCATCAGAATGATGTTTTACTCTGATTGCCCTCCCACACTGCTTCTGACAGTTAAGAGAGTCCAGAGAATCCTAAGAGTGAGGCACCATGGTCTCTCCAGGCGTCTCTCTCTCCATCTCTCTCTTCCTTTCTCTCTCCCTCTTCTCCTTCTCTCTCTCCCCCTCACCTTTCTCTCTCTTCCTGCTTTCCTTCTTCCCTCTCTCCCCCTCCCTCCCTGCTCCTTCTTTCTTTAAACAGTATCTCACATGCCCAAGTCTGGCTTCAAATCTATTATGTCCCCAATCTTGACCTTAAATTTTTGATCCTCCTGATTCACCTCCCAAGCTCCAGTGTAACAGGTGTGCTCCGGGCATTACAGGTGTGCTCCGGGGCGTTACAGGTGTGCTTCGGGGTGTTACAAGTGTGCTCCGGGGTGTTACAGGTGTGCTCCGGGGTGTTACAAGTGTGCTCCGGGGTGTTACAAGTGTGCTCCGGGGTGTTACAGGTGTGCTCCGGGGTGTTACAGATGTGTACCACCTTCTACACTTTCTGTGACCTGGGAATCAAATGCAGGCGTTTTGTGTCCTAGACAAATACTCTAGACACTGAGCCACATCCCTAGCCCTTTGGAAATTTTCTGAGGGATTTACTTCCTATCTAAGTCAGAGTACCCACTCACTCCCCCTAATGTCCAGTCTTTACTTGCCAAACGTCTCCCTTCCCTTTATTTTGAAAACAAAGTTCTTAGAGCTCCATAATTAACTGTCTAAAGAAAGTGACTACGCTCACAGGCCAGTTTGCTACCCAGCCTGTTTATTGTGAGAGGAGCTGGGGGTGGGGGTGACTCAAGCATGTCTAAATGGCCAAAACCAATCAGAAGAACGATCATGTTTCAGGACATTTGGAAAGCAAATGGAAACATAATTTAACTCTGCAAAGGCTGAATGGAGGACACCCAAGCGTTCATAGTCATGTTTTCCCAGCTATTTCCTGGTCAAGCATGGGTCAAGTCTTGTTTACCATAGCTAAGGGCTGAACAAAGCAACACAGAACCTAAACAAGGACCATCTGTGTAAATGCTACGACCAAAGAAAATAAATAAACCCTTGTATGTGAAGAAGCTGTCTGGCATCCTTGGTCTTGGCTTTTATCTGCACTGGACTTAAAATACAGTGGGGCGGGGGGCTGGAGAGATGGCTCAGCAGTTAAGAGCACTTGTTGCTCTTCCAGAGGACCCGGGTTCAGTTCCCAGAACCTAGATGCTGATTCACAACCATCTGTAACTCCAGCTCCAGGGTATCTGACGCACCCTTCTAACCTCCTCCATAGGTAACAGCTATATATGTTGTAAATAAGGCAAAGCACTTATTCACATAAAATAGAAGAAACAAATCTTTAAAAAAATGGTTTTTAAAAATACACGTGTGCCAAGCCAGGGGTGGCAAGTATATGTTCAAAGAGACAGAATAGCAGAATACAGATTCAATTTGTGAACCTGAAATATAATATATATAACTCATATATGTTATATAGATAAAAATGTACCAAGCATATAATTAATTGATATGATATGATAATATAGCTGTCCTAGACATAGACTATAATACATATGCATTTTATGTAAGCAATTTATATAATACTCTGAGTTCTAGAAATATAATATTATAAATATAAGTAAATAAATAACGAGATAGCATATTTTCTAGAAACAGCCAGAGATTTCAGAGAGCCGTTGAACTGTGGTGACAGAGGCTTCCATCCCTGCTGCTAATTCTCTAATGACAGAGGTGGGATTGACTTTCAGGAGAGATTTAAAAGGCATTGGCCTCTAAACACAGCCAGGGCCCCTCCTCTCCTCCCCCTCCCTCCTGCCTCCCGGTAAAGGTTGCACCAGTTAATGGATTTCAAAGTCAAGAATCTAATGCTAATCTAAGTATTTGCTTATACGCTCTCTGAAGTCTCGACAGATTAGGTTTGGAAGTATTTCCATAGATCATATCTGCATAATCTAATAGAGATGACTTCAGGAACGTAGACAATGCCTTCCTGTGCTCTGCTTGCCATCCCACACCGCACCTCATCAGTAGCATTAGTAAAGCATGCGTTTTTGTTTGAATTTTAAAAAATTTTTTTCATCCAATTTCCGGAACGATGCTGAAGGGTTTTAGACAATATTCTGTTTCCATTTGGGAAGGCTCTATCTTGGCTAAAGCAACAGGGGAGAGATGGCTGGTCCCAAGGATAAGCAAGAGATGGGCCCTGTGAAGTTTGTGTAATGTAATTGACCTTGTTAAAGGGCAGTCAGGAGTCATGTGATTTCCATCTTTGGAGAGCTTAATACATTACTCACATGAGGCACCACTAATTTAAATATTTCCCTTTAAAAATGTGCAATGGGCTCATAACTTCATCAGTACCCGCCCTCCTCAGCTGAAACAGGATTTTTGAATCCATATGCCTCTTTGCCTGTTCTCTTGACAAGAGAGCCAGTGCAGAGCTGTACATCCTTCACTCTCATCCAGCACCAGGGGACACTGGGACTGGGGAGACACTTCCCTAAGCTAACATCTTTGTAGGAGATTGGAAAAGATTACTTTTAAAGCCTCAATTCTCCTAATGTAAGTCATTTCTCCCACTGTGCAGGGCATGTCAGTGAAAGCCTGGTGGGTGGGGATGGAGAGGCCAGTATCTTGCAAGTACACTCACACACCCTGCAGTTCACCTTAAATTCCATGCTTTGTCACCTTTGTGAGCTTCCGTTCCTCGAATGGCCTCCCTGGGTTGCTCTTTCCCAGGTAGTGAAAATTTTATCCATACCTTTATCTTCTTTCACAATGATGCAAGCCTCATCATGAACACCAGGCCCTAACACTGTGTGACAGAGAGAGCCAGATCCTGACCTTGAGGAGTTCCACCGAGCCCACCTCCCTGTCTGCAGCTCTTTCCCAACAGCACTCAAGATAGGGGCAAAGACCGAGAGATAGATCAGAGGCAAGATCTAAGATGCCATTGCTCCGTGGCATTGAGTAGCTGGAAGACCCAAAACTGGAAGGATGGGGCAAAGTCTTTTTTAGAGTCGCCTTGCTGAACAACAGACCTGAAAGGAAGACCAGCCCTTTGCTGAATCAGAGCTCAAGGCAGGCCAAGCAGGTGTGATCAAGGCAGACATGCTTGAACAAAGAAAGTAAGTGGCACGGGAGTGGAGATTAGATCCAGGCATGGTAGCACAAGCCTGTCATCTCAGATACTGAGGAGCTGAGGCATGATGATCAAAGATTCAAGACCACCCTGGACTATACAGCAAAATCCAATGTCAAAATGAAAAGTAAAAGGGGGCTGAAAATGTAGCCCAGAGGTAGAGTGCTTGTACATCACGCATGAGGTCTCAAGTTTAGCCTTCAGGAGTGAAAAAATAAACAAATAAATAGAAGTAAGGAAAGAAAAAGAAATGTGCAATGGGCAGTTAAAAGCCCCTCAAAAGTTGAATATTGGAAATAATGTTAAAATATGAATGAATGGGCATGGAAAAAGGAATGGAGCCCATTGTAATAGGATAGGGCCATAGGGCTAAGTAAATTGGCTCAAACCAGTTGCCAAGGCATGCACATAACAGATTTCCTTATGAGTCAACCTGGAGTCTGCCTGAGGGCCTAGCAACAACCACTGTCCAATGTTCCTGATTGCTTGGAATCTACCTAGCAATAAGTACTGCCTAGAATTCCTGACTGTTGGGAATCTGCGCAGCAACAGATGCTGTCAGATCTACTGATTATACCCAGCCAATGAGGGGCAGCCATGCAATATCACCAGATCATGACACAGCCTATATGCTGGAAGGAGGGTATATAAGGCTCTTCCCATTGAAAAATAAATGAGTTAGTCCCTGTTCAAGTGCCAGATGATGCTGGGTCCTAATAGTTCCCTTAGGGAAGGGGACAAGAAGGCTCAGAGTCAACAACACAGATCCAGGGAGTCAGTTGAAAAGGGCTAGTTCCCTCTGTAGAGTAGGCTGACCTCAAACTCAGAGATTTGATTACTTATATCTCCCAAAAGAACTTTTTTAAAGCTTTATGTACATACACACACACACACACACACACACACACACACACACACACACACACACACACACACACACACACGTGTTCTCAACCTGTTTATTTTTAGCAAGCCCAAATACAAAGGGAAGCTCAGCCTGGGTCAAATGCAGTAAAATGAAAAGACTGCAGTTAAGGCTGTGGAAGGATGTTTAGGGATGCCTGTGAGGAGGTCAAGGGAATCTGGCAGACACTCAGTCATCCTTCCAAAGGCTAGAGCTCACAATTTTGTATTTAAAAGAAGCACCTTATCAACCATGTCACACAACCAGCTGTGGTGGGATTCAGGTGTCAGCTGATAAGGTCTGAAGACATTTACCCAGGATCCCAGGCTCCTGAAGGGGGAGTGGCCAACCCCATTCAAAAGGGGCTGCTGCGGTCTTGGGAGCCCCATTTTCTGGTTCCTGACTGCTGGAGAGACTGGTTCTGCATCCATCATCCATCGCGTGGATAATCCAGTCTATCAACTACCTATATAAGCTCTTACCTGTATTGTTAGTGTTTGTTTATATTTAATAAATATTAATCTTGGATTGGTGTACTTTAAGAGAACTTCCACCTTCATCTGGCACCCAACATGGGGCGCCATCTATTGCAGTGAAATTTCTTGGTCCTGGGTGGCCAGAAGTACAGACCCAAAGACCTGCAGCCCCAGACCCCTTAGCTTCCTGCCACTGGTCAGGCCCCCAGAAATGATTCAGATACTTATATTAACTTCATGCTGTTTGGCCTATGGCTCAGGCACATTACTAGCTTGCTCTTTCATCCAAACTCAACCCATTTCTATTCATCTGTCTGCCACATGGGCCATGGCTCACCTGTGTTCCTCACATGCTTCTTCTTAGGTGGCTGGGATGATCTGTCTGACTCCGCCCTGCTTCTCCTACCTATATTGTGATTTCCCCTCCTGTTTTTCCTATGGTGCCTGTCATGGACCAAAACAGAGAATCTTTATTTAAAGATTGATATTCACAGCATACAGAAAGACATTCCCACATCAACCAGCAAAGATAGTGAGTACTCTGTAGACAATTTTTGTGAGTGGTCCATGTCCCGCGAATGAGGCCCTGCATCTAGGACTGGGATTCCAGGGAGACTTGGAAGCAGTTTTTGTGAATGGGTCCATGTCCTATAAATGAGGTCCTGCAACCTGGAACTGGGATTCCAGGGAGACTCAGAAGATCAGAAGAGCTCACTGGTGTCAGAAAAGCTTATGCAAATATGTATGTACATATCATGTATAAATGGCTTTATAACAAGCAAACTTCCATGAACTCCATAAAGAAAAATAAACTTTTACCAAAACTGGTTTTTTAATTTTATTTTAAAAGTAGCTGTATTAGAGTTGAAGCAAACAAAACATTCCAGGGAGAGATTTCCTCCTCTGCTGGACTAGAACTAACTATGCACACCAGGTTGACCTCAGTCATGCAGCAAATTTCTATCTCTATAGTATGGAATTACAGTATACCACCACACCCAGCCCAGGGTGGGGCAGAATCAGCTGCCTACTGCAATAGAGGCAGATATCAACTCGATAGAATCTTGAATCATCTGAGAGACTAACCTCTGTGTATACCCACATTATTGTCACTAATAGAGACTGAATGTCACTATTACCTGTGGGACAGGGGGCAGAGTGGTGGCTTATCTTGATGACATTAATTGATAAAGGAGGGTTCATTAATTTTGGGTGATTCTGAACTCTGTAAAATGGAAGAGAACTGATATCCAAAATGGATAGCATGTGCTGGGGGATCTTGTTATTTCACATACCAGCTCTTCTGTGAAGAGGTGAGACCCCTAAAGCTGCCCTTCAATGAGGTGTTTCACACAAGATCTAGAAGGGAATGAAACAGAAACCATCTCTGCCCCATGTGCCAGAAGGTGACATACCTTTAGGAACTGGGACCTGAGTTTTCAGTCCTGAAACCTAGGCAGCCCCTGGTTGTCTTACTCTTCTGTACTACAGAAGCTGAAGCTGCCCCTAGGACTCTTGGTATTCCTGAATTCCTGGCTACATTGGTTTCCCTGAGGTTTGCAATCTCAAAATCCCCATTGCTTTGAAAACTTCTGTAGCCTTGTGGTAGAATCTCCCTGTTTTAGTTACTCAGCCTGTGTACTCCACCTGTAGAAGTGTTCATGAGACTGAATGTCACTACCTTACTCAGATCTGATCTGAGCATAGCTGATGACCCTGACCTTGGCTCTTGGTCTCAGAAGCTTATAGCCAGAGGTTTATGTAGATAAACCTTCATTTTTTGATTAAACAAAAAAGGGGAAGTGCTGTGAGATGGCCTTTTTGTTCACTGTGAATGTGTGTTGCTACCATTGGTTAATAAAGAAGCTGTTCTGGCCTATGGCAAGATGGGATACCACCAGGTGGGAAATCCAAGAGAGATAGAGGAATAAAAAAGGTTGAGTCAGAGAAGATGCTGGCAGCTGCTGGTGGGAACAAGATACAATAGAACACAGGTAAGCCAAAAGCCACAAGGAAAAACATCGATTAATAAAGATGGGTTGAGTTGAGATGCAAGAGCTAGCTAGCAAGAAGCCTGAGCCATGGATCCAAGAGTTTGTAACGAATATTAGCATCTCTGTGTTAATTAGGGACCAAGTAGTTGTGGGACACAGGAAAATTTCTTTGCCACTTGCTTTCCTTTGTTGATGTCAAAATCACATGAAGTAGACCAACAAATGTCCATCACTTGTGACATGGGACAAAGAGCCAACAGGTCAACCTTTTAAGGTGGAGGAGACTTCCAGAGAAGGACCTTATAGTCTCAAAGCTGACCCCACTCTGAGACTCTGGAGTCAGAAACTCAGAGCTAAGCTAAGGACCCCTTTTACTCTCTATTCCACATACATTTTACTCCAGCCCTGGGAACTAGCCTACATCTGCCAAGCTGAGGTAAGTCCAAGTTCAAAGGCAAATTTATCTTGCCTGTGGGTTTAAAGAAAGCAAGCTGAAAGCAAACCAAAAAATGACCCAGGAGGATGAATGAGTGACCTCAACACTCAGCACACAGCCAGATCTCCAGGGGGATCAGGGGAACAAACCTCTTTGTGCAGCACCCTCCCCTGGACAGCCCTCCCCCTTTCCTAGCTAGTTGCAAGGGACAGCAGGCTAGCTGCTATTTCTCCCTCCTTGTCTGTTTTACCTTGTAATTCTGTCACTCACAAGAAAGTATCAATTTTTGGTGTTGCTGTGCTAAACTCAAGTCTCACTTTGGGTCTATGTTAGTAAAAGTCTGGTCACTATGCCATACTTTCTCTAGGACATGCTCTCCTGCCCCAATAGTGCCTTTTTCGTCTCACATGTAACAACCAGAGCGTTTGCATTTTTCCATGGGTTGGTGCCAGACGCCTTGGCTGGCGTTCAACTCCTGAATGCTCAGGTGTGACTCTCCAGCCTTGAGTCTGAAATTGCAAACCCTAGAAGGTGGGGAAACACACAGGGTGCACAGCTTTCACTGGGATCTCAGACATAGCCCTTGCTTTTATCCGCTATTACCTGTGGGACAGGGGCCAGAGTGGTGGCTCTTGCTCACGTGTCATTCTCCCTGTGGAAACATGACCTGAGTCTGAGGACCTTGAAAGGGAAGATTTCTCCAGATCGTGTTGGAGGCTCAATGGAATCTCCTTAATGTTTGAAAGTGAGGGGCTTTCCTAGCCATAGTCATTCTGAAGGAAAGAGCAGAGCAGAGGTGTCTAGAATGGAATGCAAGTGTCTGAGAGAAGTGGGGGAGAAAAAGAAGACAAACCCAACTCCGAGCCTCCAGGACACTGTGAGCCAGCCCAGGGAACCTGGAGCAGAATTTATGACTTACAGAAGTGCAAGAAAGTGAAGCTTCTCTGGCCACTAAATATAAGCTGCCTTGTTCAGAAGCCATGAGAAAGTGGTATGTCTGGACTCACAGCACTCCTCAGCTGCAAGGAAGTCAGGAACATAGAAGCTTGGTTGCTTTCTTAATTGTAAGAGTGCCTCTTTCACCTTTCCAGGGACACAGGAAATCCAAAATATGAGTCTCGGGCTGTCTTTGCAGCCACCCAGGTGACAGTCATAAGCAAAGCTTTCTCCAGCGGCACACTTCCTAGGACACTGAAGGAAACTGGAACCTTAGGATCCTCTCACCTTAGGCTGTCAAGCTGACCAAGGATTGGTTAGTCATATCCACTCCAACCACAGCTGAAGGAAAGGTGGTGTGCGTGTCTACAATTTGATGTGGTGATATATTGAATATCTAATAAACTTCACCTGAAAACCAGAGGATAGAGCCACCCACAGAGTTGTCCATAGAGGTCAGGGAACAGTGACTCACACCTCTAATCCCAGCACTTGGAATCCTAAGCCTATCTCCCCAGTACTTGAGAAACATACATACCTTTAATCATAGCTACAAGGTTTTTAATTTTAGCCATACCACTTAGCAGATTCTTGTGGTCAAGAAAAGTTAGAGAAAAGGCAGACTCATCAGATGGAAAAAAAAAAAAAAAAAACCTCTAAGTTGTTTATAGTATGTTTGAAAATATATGTATGTTTGGGAGAGACACGAAAAAGGATAGAGACCGTTCTTTACAAATAAATAGAGGAAAAAATGTAATAAGCCACATAGAAATGGAAATTACACAGAGAATCTGGATACTGTATGTTACTGTTTTGTCTTTAAGATTTTTTTCACTGCAGAGAAAGGATCAAGAGCTGCTAAGAGACATTGGACTATAAATGCTGCTGGATTAAATCAACCTACATATTTTGAAAATGCCTTGACTTCAAAATTTAAGTCAAAAGATATGTTACTTCGGACAAGAAGTTTTCTATTTATCTCCACAGAAAATGAGAGGTTGTGGGATCATTCCAGGTTAAATAAACTAAAGGTTAATTAACCAAGACCCCCCTGAAAAGTCTCCAATGGAAATAGATGTTCCAGATAATCCAACATTTCAGAGCACCTCTATGGCTGTTTCCTCTGAGTTCTTCATCCAGAACAGCTTCAAGGCTGCTGGCTGGGATGATCCAGCCTCACAAATTATTCCACTCAAGAACTTGACCATAATCCTAAATTTTCCCCAAAGATTACCAGTGCCCCTAATCAGTAGGAAGTAGTCTAGAGAACTACTCCACATTCCCCCCAAAATGGGTTATGGATTTTTGTCTTTGTTCAAAGTATTAGTTACAAGTTGTTATGGACAATAGTCAGGAAAAAAGCTAAACAAAGGAGATTATATTTAGGGTTCTTATTTTGAAAAGAAAAAAATGGTAAATGTGGGATAATGCTATTGTATACTGTAAAGATTTGTTACTCATACTGGTTTAATAAAACACTGATTGATCATTAACTAAGCAGGACAACTTGGGGCAACTAGACGAGGAGAATTCTGGGAAGAGGAAAGGCAGAGCAGCAGTTACCAGCCAGATGCAGAGGAAGCAAGATGAGAATACCTTACTGAGAAAAGGTATCAAGCCACCTGGCTAAACATAAATAAGAATTCTGGGTTAATTTAAGTGTAAGAGCTAAATAGTAGTATGCTTGAGCTACTGGCCCAAAAGTTACTATAATATTAAGCCTTTGAGTCAATTATTTGGGAAGTGGGTGCTGGATAATTGAGAGTTTATTACTAGGAAAAACTTCTGGTTACAGTCTGGGAGATGGTTCAGTTAATAAATTTTATGCTGTATAAGCATGGAACCTGAGTTCAAACCCTACCATCCATCTAAAAATGCAAGCATGGTGGTACACACTTCTAATCCCAATGCTGGAAAAAGATACACTGGTCCCTGGAGCTCATTGGCCAGCTAGCCCAATCTACTTACCAAATTCCAGGTCAGTATAAAACCTTTTCTCAAAATAAAGACAGATGGCCCTGAAGAATGACACCCAAGGTATTCCTCTGAAGTCTCCACACACATATACAAATACATGCACACATACACATACACCTGGACACACAGGACAAATATGCAAAAATTGAGCATTGCTATAGCATGTGGCCTGAGGCAGCATCCAATTCATCACACCTCCATCACTACTGTTCACATATGTCTTTCATCTAAAGGAGAAAGAAGACAGAACACCAAAACACACCTGTACATCCAGGATATTTCTCCCATTTTGTGGATGGGGAAATTGAAGATATTAATCACTTGGCTGAGATCACAATGCCACCAGCCTGGGCTTTGACGTTCAGTCTTTAATATTACTAGTGTAAGTGATTCAGCTCATCTTGGAGAGAGTCTGTGTGTGGTCAGCCCACACATCAACTGAGTTTCTGATGCCCAGTCTTTCTTCTTTATCCCTGGGTGTTTCCTCGGTTCTGGGTGAGTGGCTGATCATCCTACTGACTATATGTCTCCATCTATGTCCTCCGTCCCCACTCTCTTCCACATGTGTTTATGAAGGGCAGGAAGGAGGTCAACAGAGATGTCATCTACCTGCGTAGGAAAGGGATTCGTTTCCTAAATACTGGGGTGACGAGACTCTGTTCTCTGTCTATGCATCCACTTTATAAGTCAGCAGAGAGAAATCAAGATAGACCCCAGACCTCTTAAGGTCTTTGCCTCAGCAAGGCTAGCCAGATGACCGATTGGTCTGAGTCTCCTTCACTTCCATCTCTCTCAGGCAGTCACTCCCTCTGGGAAGGCATCTTACTTTACTCCAGTCTAGTGTCACCTCTTGCCCTTGTCATCTGGGACAAACAATTCTGACAGGTGCTATGCCACCTCTTTGGGAAGCTCCCTGAAAACATAAGCTTATATCTTGGGATGCTATTTCCCAGCAGTAAACAAGATATGGTAAGAAACAGGTGCATCTGAGGAAGTCTGATGACCTGAGTAACAAACTCCTACACATCCTCCAGGACTTAGAGGCCACGTGAGAGGACAAGCCAGGATTCCCCAGCTTCAGCCTAGGGCACGGCAGAGTAGCTTGTGGTATCAAATCTGAAAGGTCTATCTATGTCTTAGTCTTCAGACTGTCCTCCCCTCCCCCCTAAAATGGATAGGGACACAGTGCAGCACACCCTTTGCACACAGGAGCTGTACATGTTAATGACACAAAGAGCCTGGCTCAGTAAGGGTCTCCCTTCTTTCTCTTCCTTAGCTCTCAGTGACTAATTCCAAACTCTGTAGGTCCCCAGGGCTGGATTGGCCCTGGAGACAAAGGGAACTCACAAATAGCCTGTGACCTCAGAAGGGCACTAACAGAGAGGACCTCTAATCCTCACAAGAGCTTCTCAAATTGGTTAATCTCATTCTGTTTTACCAATGAGAAAAAAAGGATTAGCCAGGCATGCCTACTGTCCAAGGTCATAAGCCACAAAGTGACAGGGCTTCCATTTCTATCTGAGCCTGCCTGCTTCTCTTCAATAAGCCCTTCCTCAGGCACTTTCCTGTTAGTTTCGGGGTCTTCTAGTAGCTCTCCAACCTTGCACACTCTCCTGCCATCCTGACCTCTCCCCCCCCTTCCATGTTTCTATTGGTTTATGGACTAGGTTATCACCCAACCCATCACATGACTAGCATGGTAGCAGGGGTTTCACCCTATTAAAAACAACATTAGACCCAGCTGGGATCATGACTTAAAATCTTTTGGTGGTCACTGTTTCAGTCCCACATCCTGTGAGTTCTTGCCCACCTCTAAACAGACTACATCACACATAACATTTTTAGTGACTAGCATTTAATGAGTCCCCACTTGTAAGTGTTTATGGCGTGACTGCTGTATGAGGGAACTACGGTAGACATGGGAAGCCAAAAAGAGGTGCCCCGTGTGTCCTGCCCACTGGCAGGCAGAGCAGAGCAGAAGCACTCACCAGGTCAGAAAACAGGAGCAATGCCCCTGTGGATGCAACCCTATAATGGACAAGCAAATGGTGGTACCAGGAGACTCATAACTCGACCTTCGCTTGCCTGACAGAGTCCTGCCTACTCCTTAGTGTCCAGACCCAAGGCTCCAGCTTGCTCCTAGTGCCTTCCTCTCTCCCTTCTAAGAACAAAGAGATGTATGCCTTCATTAGTTAGACCTCTGCAGAGCTCTACATCAAACCCCAGCATTCAAATTTTAAAAGTTTGATCAGCTGAGAAATAAGGGTATTAAATATGATTAAATATGATTGCAGCTGAGGGTACAGACTGCTCTTCCATTGCTCGCTTTGATTAAAAAAAAGCTATCTGCGCTGCAAGGCTGAAAAGTTAAATACGACAAGGAAAAAAAAAATAAAAGCCCGTGAATCTGCTGTCAGTCTTAACTTTTTGTGAGAAAATCACATTGTTCAGGAGTCATTCGTCACCACATCGAGAACACGTGAGCTAGCATCAGCAACGAATATTCCCCTCTCCCCCTTAATCACTAAGAACGAGAGTGATCACGGTGAATAAAAAGTTATCCCTATGATTCCTTAGGGAACATGAGAGAGGCTACTGTTGTGAATGACACACAGACAGGAAGCCGTGGTTTCTACACTGGGATTTAATTGGTGCAGTATTGGAGTTTAAATAGTAATAAAGTTCCTTGTCCTTGAGTTATGAGGGGAAATTGCCCATAACATTGTGAAGATTATAATATCTGAGCTAGCACTCTAGTCCATCCTCTTGCCTGTAAATGACTGGTTTTTTTATAGCTGTTCTCACGATTGCCCTATTTCTTTGGTGTTGCACAAGGGGTGCTGATCTTTGGGCAGTTTTCAAGATGGTTTGGGCATTACAAGAACAAAATAAATCTGGACAAAGAAGTACTATGGTAAGATTGGGGAGGGTCCTTACAGCGATGCCAAATGTCATTTTCAGAGATGAAATATAAGGCAAAAATTTTGAGAGCGAGATCCTCTGTAATAATAGCTCACTTATCTCAACCTTCTAATTGAAGAGTTGGCTGGGGCTCAAACGTGGTCCTGACCAATTACTGCCCTTGTTGTCACTAGAGAGAAAAATGATGAACCACAAATGAGTCTGTTGTCAGGGGAGGTTGAGACTGCTGGAGGATGGGGGGGGGGGTCTGCAAAAATGATTTCCTTGAAAATCATTTGAAGATTTGCATTATGGAGGCGTCTACCAAAACCAGAATCCAGAGATGGCCTTGGAAAAGGAAAACTGAAAACTCTTGGTTTGAACTGTGTCAAGAGCCATGACAGTGGAGACCCTCATGCCAGCACTCAGGAGGCAAAAGTAGGAGGATCAGGTTTGAAACTAGCCTGAGCTACATAGTAAGTTCTAGACCAGCTGAGGCTCCACTGCAAGATCTCAAAATCAAACAAAAAGAAACAAATTCGATTTGAGCTAAATAACCAGTGATCTCTTAGTAAAAGTCTGTCCTGTACAGTATTTGGGCCATATACTTAATCAGAAAAGTATTGGTTGTTTATCTGAGACCCAGGCCCATCCTCTTTACTGAGGCAAGAGGCCCATGTCAGTCTCCCACTGTGTTTGTTCCAAGGGGCCCCATGACTAGGCTCTGAAGACCCACAGGAGATCCTAGCTAGACTGGTCTCAGGCAGGCTGGAGAGCAGACCCGTGCAAACCCACAGCCTTTGGCCTCATGTTCTATGTCTAGATGAGGAAAATGATGAGACTCCTCAATGTCTCTGTTGGAAGCTAGTGTCTTGTATGTCAATGCTGCTTGTGTGAGTGCATGCGTGCACGCGTGTGTGTGTGTGTGTGTGTGTGTGTGTGTGTGTGTGTGTGTGTGTGTGTGTGTGTATGACAGGGACTTGCAGGGCTCTCTCCTCCACCTTCTCTCTCCGAACCTCCCACCAGGTGAATGACAGAACTTTCTAAGAGCACAGAGGAGTACCAAACTTAAAAGTGCCTTGGAGGCCTGAGAGGATGGCTCAGTCCATAAAGCCTTTGCCTCACTAGCATGAGGCTCTGAGTTCTGATGCCAAGGACCAATATTTTTTTAAAGGGAGGAGGGAAGGGTTGTGGTGGTCTAGCCCTGTGATCTCAGTGATAAAAGAGATGAAGGGCAACAGCAGGTGGAACCGAGGCAACAAAAAGGTAGAAGGTACCAGAAGTTGCTCTCTGACTTCCACATGCACCCGCGCGCACGCACACACACACACACACACACACACACACACACACACATCCCACATCCCACATCCCCCTCAGCATTATCAGGAAAGCTTTCTGATAATCCACAGGAGTCGGCCCCATTCTCAGAATTCTGTGGGTCTCTGGGGTCCGTGTCATCTGCACCATCGGCACTTTTTAAAAGGTTTTATTTTATTATTTTAACTGTATACATATATGGGTATGTGCATGTGAGTGCTGATATCTCCAAAGCCAGAGGCATCAAATATCCTTGGGACTGGAGTTACAGGCAATTGTAAAGTACCCAACATCAACTCGGGTTCTCTAGAAGAGTAGTGAGCACTGGGAGCTGCTAAGTCACCTCTGCAGACCTCAGTAATCTACATTTTTAACAAGCCATCTCCATGCCAGGGGGACCCTTACTCAAAGACACTTTCTAAGAAATGATACCTGAACAGGCAATGCGCTCCTATAATCCCTGCACTCAGGAGACAGAGGTAGTCGGATTTCTGAGTTGGAGACCAGCCTGGTCTGCAGAGTGGGTTCCAGGGATACACAGAGAAATCCTGTCTCAAAACTCAAAAAAAAAAAAAAATTCCTCACCTAATTAGAGAAAGGCATTGTTTTTAAATATAATATTAAACAGCATTTCTCCAACATTTAGCCTTGCATAGTTTGCTAGTGGGCAGTTTCCACCTTAACAAGGTGATGTCCTCATCAGTGTGAGAAGTAAAATGTCTGTTCACGTGGATCTTTCTTAGAGAAGAATCTCTTTTTGTCTCCACCTGTATTTTTGTTTCTAGTATGTAATATAATTTTCCCCATGATGAAGAATTATAAATTCCATAAAAGGGCTATGAATTCTCTGTAATGCTTTACTGATCGGCATATCTGATATTTCTGTACTTGCAAGATGAGTATAATTATGGAATTTTAGAATCACAATAGAAAATTATAAGATGGAAATGATAATGTAACTTTAGAATTATAATGGAGAGTGGGGGCTTAAAACGTAACTGTTGTTTGAAAGGGTATTTTCTTATATTCTCTTCTGGTTAAGTATACAAGAAATAACAGTCTTCCAGACAATACTTCATAGATATTAAATGTATTATTAAACCCATGTGGGGAGATGGCTGAAAGGGAAGCCAAGTGTAGCGGATTCCTGAGGGCTTGATACCTAGCTAGCTTAGACCTGCTGAGTTCCAGGCCCACACTAAAAAAAGCCAAGACAAGTGGCTCCTGATAAGTGATAGCAAAGGGTGTCTTCAGTCCTCTATGTGTGGGAACATCAAACTAATTAACACGTGACGTCACTAGACATACTCTCATGGATGCTAGTAACTTGAGAGCTCCTCTTTATGACTCTATCAGAATCTGAATAGTATTGTCATCACAGTGCTTGGAAGGTTCCAGGTGACCCAGAGCATCAATTTCCCATGGCTCTCAAGGATCTTTACTCGTGTGTTAAAGATCTGAGGGGAATCATGTGGATGTACACCCTGCAGCTTGATGGGTAGTGGGAGTCGTCTTTTCCAACAAATTGATGCCAAGTCTTCTCTCCAGCTTTAACATTTTGTTTTGTTTTGAAGATTTGTTTTTGTCATTATGATTATGTGTGTGCGCATGTGTCTGGGTCTGGATACACGTGTGTGTGAGTGCAGGTGCCCACAGAGGCCAGAGGCCTTTTGATAGAGATGATGAGCTGTATTATAGAGGTGCTGGGAACCAGCTCCTCTGCAAGAGCTAGCTGTGTCTGTCCTCACCCTGACCACTAAGCTATCTCTCCAGTCCCTTACTGAACATTTTAAATCTTTCATTCTGTTATTTCTTAAAGGAGGACTGTGAGATGATTCTGCCAAGCCTGACACCCAGAATTTGATCCCTGTAACGCACTTGAAACACCAGCTTCAGTGGCAATCATCTGTAACTCCAGCATTATTACAGCAAGGTAGAGGTGGAAGCCAGAAAATCAGTCACCCAGAAGCTCATGTACACAGACATCAGCATAAATGATAAGAGAGCCCTCCCATCTCAAAAACAAGGTAGAAGGCTGTAATTGACCCCAAAAAGCTATCCTCTGATCTCCACAAATGCATCATGGCACGTGCACACCCACACTCACACGTGTATATATAAAAATAAATAAGATGTCCAGGATGCGTGGAGGAGGTGGTGTGTTTACAAAGATCAACACATGGGAGAGTGCCTGGTGGGGAAGGACCCATACTGAATGTGGATAGCACCTTACAATTAGGCCAGTGGCTGGGGTAAAAGGAAGGTGAAGTTAATGCACATGTATGCAAGCCCTTCCTGCGTGTGTGTGTGTGTGTGTGTGTGTGTGTGTGTGTGTGTGTGTGTGTGTGTGTGTGTGTGTGTGTGTAGCCATTTATTTGCTAACAATGCTCTCTAATTTCCCTGGCCTTTCAGTGTGGACTCAACAGCAGTGAGTGGCAAGGGCTCAAGGGTCTGCTGAGGCATCCCACTTCTTGGACTGACAAACACCTGTTTCTCCGCCTCTCGGGCAAACATTTCTGGACAACCCAGCTCCATCTCAGAAGCCAGTCAGAGACTTAAAATACAGCATGGATTCATCCTGTTCCTCCAGAGAACCTTGCCTAACATATCTCCCAAGGATTGGTCATCAAACTACAGCCAGAAAATATCAGATAGGGACCTAGTATACAGACACCTCCTCATACAGTGTCATTTACAGCCCAGTGGGGTATGGCGGGTGCAGCCAGAGGCTTTTTAGATTTATGGGATGCACCCTGACAGCTCAGCCCCTTTGTTGTAGACAGAAGGCATGCACTGGTGCCAACCACAGGTGTGGCTGGATGTGTAGAGCGGGCTCCTACCAAAGAGGTGGGATAGTCCTAGGTCAGGTTGCTAATCTCCTATCTAAAGAATAATCAAGAGAAACTCGAACAAACAGTATATTTTGAGTTGCTTTATTGTCTCCTTGATTGTTAGTTGCAATGTTGTTTGGTTAGTTTTTGTTTGTTTATACAAATATGTGTGTGTTTGTGCATATGTGTGTGTGTACCTGTATGTGCATGTCTCTCTGTGTGTGTAAATCTGTGCGTATGTGTATGTACATGTGGGTATGTCTGTGTGTGCCTATGCATATGTGTGTACCTGTGTATGCATATGTGTATGTCTGTGTGTGTGTGTGTCTGTCTGTGTGTTCATGGGAGTGTACTTGTGTCCATGCATGTGGTGGCCTGAAGATAACCTTGGGAGTATCCTCAAAAGCGCCACTGATCTCCTTTGAGACAGAGTCTCTCTTGCTTAGGGTTTACCAAGAATGCCTAGCTGGCCAGGGAGCCCCAGGGACTCTCCTGTATCTGCCGAAAATTTTATTATATATTACCATGCTCAGTTTTTTACATGGGATCTAGGAATTGACTCAAGTCCTTGGCTTCCAAAGCAAGTACTTTACCAACTGAGCTATCACCCCAGCCTGGGTTTTGCTGGTTTTTTGAGGCAGTATCTGGCTACGTATCCTGGTTTAGCCTCAATTTCACAATACTTCTGCCTCAGTTTCCCAAGGTCTGGGATTACAGGCATGTACTTTGGGTCCTGATTGTCTCTCTGTGAACTTTTTCTATCTCCGGATGGCCTGTGTGCAGACTTCTCTATTTCTGGGAACTCCATGAAGCCCTGGGAACCACTGATAACAGTGGTTTGCTCTCAGGTATAAACTGGGTATGCCAGTGAGGTGATGTCTGTAACACCTACCTTATGTGGCAATAAGTCCCTTCCCATATTCCTGGGCTACACACACACAGGACACAGAGGGTAGCTGAGAGATGAACATGTCACCTACCTGGTACATATGTAAAACATTACGATTTCTCTTCCCCTTTGGGGACAAAGCCTTTTCATAACTGTACAAAATAGTGTTCAGACATTGAAACTGGCAGGGTCTAGAAAGGTGCCCTCAGCCCTGCCTGCACTCCCCATTAAGAAGCTCCATTCTCCTGAGAGCCAGTTCTGGCCTCTAGCCTCCCTCCTTCCACCTCTACTGTATTAGCCTTTTCCCACTTTCTACCCACATTAGAATCCTGAAAACACTTGGCTCATGGGCACCCTGTATAATGGGAGCTTTCATTTTATTTATTTAAAGCTTGGCTGCCCCCACCAATCTCCTGAGAGAAAACATCCCATATTCATGGGGGATGTGTGTATCTCTGAAAGAGTGTGCATTCCAAGATCATTGCCTTTGAGCCAAGGCTAAAAGCACTTTCTTCGATATAAGGGTCCGGAATTGCTACCATGGAAGTATAATGTTAGCACCGCTATTCAAATAATATCCACAGCCCTTTCAAATGAGTAGACCAAATCAATGAATCTCCAGCCTGACTCAAGGCTTCATTTATCACAGCCAAAACTGGATCTGGGAGAAAGGCTGTGTCACAGCAAAGCAATCTTCACTGTGATGACACCAGACTAAACAAGGCACCTCAGTCTCCCTTCTCAGTCTATTGCTTTGAAGTTCACAAGGACGTGCAAGAGAGCACAAGACACTGCGAAAGAGAACACTGGCCCTGGGTGAGATGATCTGTGTGGCCCGGTGACAAAGGTGACTGCATGGAACAGTTGTGGGGACCTGTCTGGCCTGAAGATGCTCAGGGACCAATCAAAAAAGCAGGACTAAGAAGATAAATGCCTCAGTCAGTGATGTCCAAATATGAGGGCCTGCCCTGGGACTATGCTCTTGTACATTATAAATATCTGCCACTCCTATTGGTTTAATAAAATGCTGATTGGTCAAGTAGCTAGACAGGAAGTAGAGGCGGGGCAACCAGACTAGGAGAATTCTGGGAAGTGGAAGAGCAGAGAGAGAGGACAGCAAGATGCAGAGGAAGTGGGAAGAAAATGCTGCACTGAGCAAAAAGTACCATGTGGTACCAAGCCATGTGGCTAAACATAAGTAGAAATATGGGTTAACTTAAAGTATAGGAGTTGGCAAGTAATAAGCCTGAGCCATAGGCCAATCAGCTTGTGATTCGTCAGGACTAAGGGACTGCAGGTCCATACCTCAGAGCTAGGCAGGGCCAAAAGCTTCTGAATACAAGGGCCTAAGTTTAATACTCAGAAACCATGTAAAGATTTTGTAATCCCAGTACTGGGGACTAAGGAGAAGTATTGTACAAATTCTATTTAGTGTATAATAAAACCCAGAGCCAGATACTGGGAGAAAGCTGGAATATCAGCAAGACAGGGAACAAACCACAGCCAATTCTCACCCAGCCAACTCCTTGGGCTGAACAGGGTGGTCCCTATCTCAGCGAGTCCTCAGACTGACTGGGCACACAGGGAAAAGGGCAGAACTCCTGCATTCTCCTTTTTATATTTCTTTCCCCCACCCAGCTCTCTTACTTCTTTATTCAGCATTCCTAGAGCTTGGATTAAAGGTGGGTGCCATCTCTGCCTGGCTTTGTTTGGCCTTGAACTCACAGAGATCCAGAGGATCTCTACCTCCCAAATGCTGAAATTAAGGGCATGGGTCACCACTCCCTGACCTTCATGGCTTGGCTCGTCCTCTGATATTTCAGGCTATTTTTATTGAATATACCATCACAGAAGAGAGGCACAGTGACATGGAGCAGTCTGGGACAAGTTACCTACTCCATACCATTCACAGAAAGCCATTGAGATGAGCCAACCTTACAGTATTGTTTAGAGCTCATTTTATTGTGAATAATCAGAAGGGGAGCCATGACTTTAATGGAATGCTATGAACCACATTTTAATTATTGCCAGGACTTAAGTCTTTTAGTGAAATACATATTTATAAACCTTGGCGGGGCATAGATCATTTACCTAATAGAGCAAGACTGCTCGAATGTCTCTGTCCTAATCTACCAGGTAAATAACCATTTATAATTGGTTCTTCAATCCTCACTCTCTCTCATCCGATAGGCTGGTACAGCCCAGCAAGACTGCTTCACTCTTCAGAGAAAGTCTGTTCTCGTCCGTCACAATGTCAATAGAAATATATACGTTAAAGCAATTATAGAAATCACTACCTGAGACAAGGACCATAGCTCAGCCAGAGACGGGAAACCAAACAGCTGCTTGGCAAAGAAAGAGCACGCTGCTCTTCACAGTTGATGGGCAAGGAGAAAACTTCCAAACACGATAGGACTCCTGCAGTCCCTACCAAAGAAAAGCGTGTACTCCGTAGCCCCTAAACCCTATCCTCATCTGTACCACCTGCCATAGTTACCCATAAGTGCTTCATTTTGTGGTACCAGAGTCCAGGCTCTAGGCTGGGCTGGTTGTTAGCGAGCATCCACTGGGTAGTGCTACCTCTTAGATATTCTCAGCATCTTCTGAGAATCAGTCTGCTGATGAGGAAAGATGAGCTAAGACTGCCTGAACACCATCCCAGGCCCCACACTCTGAAACTCAGCTCCTTTTCCCCTCTTCTCTGCTTCTTCACCAAGGCTGGGCAGTGAGACAGACGCAGAGGTGCTCCCGGAAGCACTGCTTCCCGCCCCCCAACTGGCCCTCAGCTGAGCCTCGCAAACCTCCACCTGCTCCTGGGGCTCTTATCTGTTTGCTGGACTCATTTTGTCCCACCAGAGAGCGCACTAACAACAAAAGCTTGCCCTCAAAGGAATCGTGGGACCCTGAAGCCTATCTACCCAGGCCCCATAGAATCCTTACCTTTCTACATGCCCGATTACCCTGAGAAACTTCTATGGGACCAGAGGTAGCTGCAGTAGCCAAGGATTATGATCCTGGCTCTAAACTGTCCACTCGGCCAGAATGATGATTGGGAAGGAAGGTCAACAGCCATGATCTTTTGACACACGTTTTTCAAAGTTGAAATACCCTGATGTCAGTCACGAGAGACAGACTCTCAGTTATAGGAAAGGATGGGCTCAGTCAAAGGCCAGACAGCCAGAGAGAAAACTGAAAAGCTGACCTGGGAATCCAGACCTGTATGCCATCAGTCTAGCCAGAATGAGCCTGTACAAAGTTTACAGGGGAAGGGGAGGGGGTCACACTAGGACCCCTAGAAAATGACATTCACCAACCTATAAGGGGCTCTAAAGGGTTTCATTTGACCTTTGCTTTGAGAATTGCTTTTCCAATATTGCAGAAGGAGGAAATCGGGGCATAGATAGGCTCTGGAGGACTGGGCCCTATCTTACTGCTACCAGGTCTTTCTGTGGTTAAGTCCTGCTACATAGAGAGAATACGGTAACCCCTCCTTTGTCTGGGCTTTGGAGGAAATGAACCATCTCCTGCATAGACGTTCCAGGTAACTGAATGTATACCTTTGAGCCCCGAAACGTTTTCAGATTTTAATTATTTTAATGGAAACATCTTATCGTTCTTAAAACAGCCTATTCCGAGTGATTAACCTTGTCTCATTGGCACAGGGCCATCAGCACTCACAGTAGTTTCGTGGAGTGATGTAACCCAGTGAAACTCACCAGAATGTTTCCCCTGCTGCTGGCTGACCACTTTCTGGACCACACAGCAGCTCCTAGCCCTACCTCCCCACAGGCCTACTTCACCATGCAGGCAAGATGCCTTCTGAGTGTCAAACACCCAAACCCCTCTCCCTGACAAGAGGCCTCAATGATTCTCAATCACCCACTGGCTGAAGCACAGGACCCCACACTCTTCTCCCATGCCACTCTTAGGTGGTCCTGCCATTTGATGATACTGGGCTGTGTGATTTACTCTCCACCCATTGCATGTGGAACCCTGGCTCCTCGCCCTGACTCAGGCTGCTCCCTCCTGCCTAGGACTATGATTTTCAGAATGTGTGCTGAGGAGCTCTGTGGGTCCTCAGAGTCTCCTGGGGACATCTAGATTCTCTCTCCTAGGTGTAAGAGACAGGGTTTCCTCCATAGACAGCACCCAAGGCAACCTATTGGAGCAAATAAAGTGGGAAGCCCAACAGAAGAGAGAGTTACCCTTCTTATCAATGTATGAAGCACCTCAAGACACAGGAGAGTTGTTTACACATTATTTAGTTTTGGATAAAGAAGGCATCTTTCACAAATTACATATGTATTGCTTATGTTTCTATTTATTGAGTTTATCATGGGTCTTTCTAATTAGTATATGATGTGCTTATGTTCTCTCTGCTTTTATTCCAAGCATAGTAAATATTAGTCTCTGTTCGCCACATAACAAAGAGGATTTGAGGTGCCAGCAGTGTTCAAGGTTGGTAGAAGCTTCTCCCAGCTTGTACCACGAAGAACATAAGCCTGTAAAACTGAAACGGTATCTTCAGACCAAAGAGTCTGAGACCTGCCATATCTTCCTCAGGCTCCCTTCTCCTAAAGCTACCTCCTCTGGCCTGAAGCCTTAGGCTGGGGATTCACTGTGGCTCCCCACATCTCTTCTAGCCTGTGTGGAGCTATCTGGTTTCCCTTTATGTCACTCTAAGTCTCCTAAAGATTTGGAAGAATCTATGAGGTCTTTGTACTCTTGGCCTGCACAGAACCTAGTCCCCAGTATATCGATGGAGCTGTGTCAGGAGCCAAAAAAGCCTTAGCAGTAGTGATGCCATTTTGGGACCAGCATTTTAAGCTTCCTTTTCCCCAGATGAGTCCCTTCCCAGAAGCCAAGTGGCCTCTCCTGCTGTTAACCTAACTAGATAAGTCCCCTCCCAGGAATCAGGTGATCTTCCTGCAGTTGAACAATAGCTAAGATTAGACAGGTCTCCATGACAACACATCCTGTTGGTGGAATAGCCTGCAGCTGTGTAAATTCCTCATTTGTTTAATCTTTGACTTACTCCTTCTCCCAGAGGAACTGTTGAGAAGAACAAAGTTTCAGAGCTTGATCAGAATACTGTCTTGCTCTTTTTCTTTGTGTTTCTTGTCGCTTTAGGTCCACGTTCTTAGACCCCTCAGGCCTGGGCAGAGCTGAATAAATGCATACTACATTTACCTAGTGCCCCCAGTGACACTATCCCTCCAAGTCATAACTTCATTCCACTCACTTATCTGCCTTGCATAAATCTTTTAAGCTTTTAGGGGGCTGTAGAAATAGCTCAGAAGTCAAGATCACTGGATGCTCTTCCAGAGGAACCAGGTTTGATTCCCAGCACTCACATCGTGGCTCACAAATACCTATGGCTCCAGTCCTAAGAGAACTCTTCTAGTTTCTGTAGGCCCCAGTCATGCCCATTGTGCAAAGATACACATGCAGGAAAAACACCCATACACTTAAAATAAGAATAATTTTGAAAAAAAAATCTTCTAAGCTTTTAAATCTGCAGTTGCTTGGAGAACAAAAGTAATACTGACATCCAAGGATGGAATGATGCTGGGGTCTGACAGGCAGTGTGTAGACTAGTCAACAAGCAATTCCCCCAGTCCCTGTCCACTCTGAGCCAGAAGTGTTTCTCCCCAAAGTGTAAGAATCCACTAATGAAACCCAGAATCTCCATGACCCAGTCATGCCTAAATGTATCTCTCCTGAATACTGCTATAAGAGAACTTTAACTTCTGCATGAGTCTTGGGGGGAGAGTCAAACTGTAGCTATGGGTCAGGCTGGGTTCCCCAGCACTAGAGATGTTAAAGCCCAGGCCAGATATTGATGCAGGAATGTCTGTCTGTATGCTGTGAATAGCAATCTTTAAATAAAGGAGCTGTTTTGGCCCATGACAGGCACCATAGGAAAAGTAGGAGGAGGCATCAGAGTAGGTAGGAGGAGCTGGGCGGAGTCAAGACAGAAGGAGCCAGAAGCCCAAAGAATCAACATGTAAGGAGAGACAGACCATGCCTGAAGCCCAAAGGAACAACATGTGAGGAACACAGATGAGCCACGGGCCATGTGGCAGAAAGATTAATAGAAATGGGTTGATTTAAGATGTAAGAGCTAGCTAGCAATGTGCCTGAGCCACAGGCCAAACAGCATGAACTTAATATAAGTGTTTTTGGGGCCTGAGCAGTGGTGGGCAGCTAAGGGGTCTGGGGCTGCAGGTCTGTGGGTCTGGACCTCTGGCTGCCCGGAACCAAGAAACCTCATTGTAACAAGATATGAACTACCATGAGCCAGGTGTCCTGGGCATCATGCTGCCACTGCCCTTCCCAGTGAAGGACCTTGGTGGAAGAGTGTGAAGATGTAGGTTACAGAATCCACGGATGCTCAGCAGAGCTGAAATGAGCCCTGTGGTATTTGCTCAGAAGGACACAATTCCAGCAGAAAGACAGTGCTCATAGAATTTCAGATAAGAAGTCTGCCAGGAAGGAGACTAGAGGCTGGGTTTGTCTGAACTAACTGAGGATTAATTGAATTGATGGAGGAAAGGTTGTTGTTAACAAGATTAGTTCCACAAAAATAAAATAAAATAAAACCTCCAAGAACTTCACACTGGTATGATGGGAAGTTGGCTAGGAACCACTCACTGCTAGCTTCATGATGCAGAGCTATAAACCTGTTTTAAAGGCTTTCTTTGAAGAAGACAAAGCCTCTTGGACATCCTGTTCACAGGAGATCAACTTAGGAAGTGTCTTCTTCCCAGGGTCAAGCACTCATGCATTCATAGGCCGCTTGAGCTTGTATCTAATCATAGAGCCATCCGTGTGGTACTGATTTTTCAGGCATGCAGACTGAAAAGGTTGTAGGGTCATGGAGGCTTCTACCTAGATTTTTAAGGATGATGGTCCAGGAGGCCTGAAGAGCTGTGGAGCCGTGGGGAGGGGGTGGAGCCTAAGCTGCATTGGAGACCACATGATGCTGGAGATGCCAGGAATGGCAAAGGTCTGTTAAGGGTGGGGCTTGGTCCGGTCAGAGGTAGTCAAGAGAGAGATGTGTAGACTGCGATCTGCACTCACGGAGATAAGGCTGCCAAGCAAACCCTTCAGAGCTTGTCACGATGTCATGTTCTCTAGCAGTCAGCACAATGCTCCCCCGAATTTAACATTTGCCAGGCTAGTCTTGCTTTATCCACAGTTCTATTTCTATGTCTCTGCCCTTCCCCTTGGAATTGGCATGCATTCTCTGTGCTAGAGGATGTTGGGGATATACAATTTTTTGTGGTTTTATAGATACTCATCACTAAGGATCTGCCTTTATGGCTCAGAGTTCCAGTGGAGACACTGAACTTAGGCTTTTAAATGATGTTGGAACGTTCAAGGCTTCTAGACCATTAGAGATAGACTGGATGTGTTTTCATGATGAGATGAGCATAGGCCAGGACAGGACACTATGGTGAAGAGTAATATAATTGGACTATCGAACTGATAAGGGTTGGGATTCTAACGGATAACCTTCATTCATTAACCAATTGAATAGATTTCAAATCACCTAGGAGACCCAGAAATTCCTCTGGGTGTGTCTGTAAGGGAACTTTTAAAGAAGATTATCTGAGAGGGGAGAGCCCAGGAGCTGGAAGACTCCCCTGTGACTTTTACTTTAAAGCGGAGGAGGAGGAAGCTAGGAGAGCATCCGTATCTCCTTTCTCTCCTTCCTGTCAACCATGGCATTCCTTCATCTTCTCCAAGGCTCTCTCCCACCACGACACACCAAAGTAAACCTTTCTTCCCTCAGGCCTTGTCCACCACCATAAGTAGCTGAAGAAATGAGAACGTAACCAGTAGTACATGACTTCCTGTCTCCCCATAAATCCTATTTCAAATGTTATAAATGAAAACAAAGTCACCGTGTCCACAGTGGTCCTTTTCTCCTGTACTGTAGGCATTGGCAAATTTCTGGCAGTGCTGGGTAGTGGATGATTTGAACATTGTGGGTGATACAAGCTCTGCCCATGGAGCACTGCAGCTGTTTGTTGAGAATAACAACAGACGAATGAACACTGTAGGAATTAATAAAACTTTATGCAGACAGTCACATCTGAATCCTCTGCAACTTCCAAGCATCGTGACATTTTATTCTTCTTTTTCATTTCCTTTCAGAAAGAGGGGAGGGGAGGAGAGGAGAGGAGTGCTCTGTGGGTCACAGGTAGGCCATAGCCATTTGACCTTGACCCCAGAGCTTTGGTTTGGTGGCCCCTCGGAATTAACCGAAGGCTGTATCTCCATAATGCCTTTATCTCTTTAAGTGTCTCTGCAAGAGGGCTTCTCACTAAATGTGTAATTGCTTTTACCACTGGCTGCACACTAAAAACCACCTGGAAGGCTGTAATAATGATAATTAATAATATTAATTCTAGTAGCAGTCCATCCTAGTTGAATTATATCAGGCCCTCTAGGAAGGGCACACGGGCAGACATGAGGGACTCTCTCTCTCTTCCAGTGATGAATGTTCCCTTAATCACAGACATACCAGCTCAGCTCCACCAGGCCCCATGACTGGGCCTCCTAGGTTGGAGGCTTCAAGGGCCTCCAAGAAGCTACATAACCTGGAAAGGAGGCCTGTTTTGTCCCACAGTCTTGGGTCCCCAAGCACTTTGTGAATGAGCTGGCTGTGAGTTTCTCTCCTAGGGACATTCAGAACTCACCATCAGCTCCTAGAAAGCACAGGCAAGGAGTAGACCTTTGCAAAGTCTGTAGGCTGGAAGCTCAGCTCAGGCTGAGATGATGAAGAATGGAGCCCATGAATACCCGAAGCCTTCCATAGGTCAGGGCTCTCCCCGACAACTACTACCCCTCCAGATGCATGCTGTGGACCCTCCTGAGCCAAGCAAGAGAAGCTACAGTTCTATAAGGCATTGCCCTGCTTCTTCCCCAACAGAGGCTAGGAGCAGATGTGCAATCCCACCCGCCTGTCCCCTCGGTTCCTTCCCCTCTTTGCCTTTCTTTGTAGATTTCAAGGTGATGACAGAGAGGAAAACAGCCTTAGCATTTGTTAATACCCACTTGACCCACAAAAAAAAATTTGCCAGCATTGCGAGAGGCTTCTCATTTAAAAATCATTAGACCGTTCCGCTTGGCAGACCAGATCTAAATATTCTTAAAGGGGTGGTTTAATTTAATGATTACCTTAACAAGCCCCCTTTTAAAAATGATGATCCGCCAAATTCAGGGGATTTGTTTTGGAATCTGATCCAGTAAGTAGCTTTGTACAAAGAAGAGCAGAACAGAATGATCTGGTTCAGAACACGGTGGAAATCATGGAAATTACTTTGCATATTTAATGACTGCAGAAACATGAGTACAAACTGCTTTCTAGAGATTACCTTAGTTTAAAAAAAAATAATAGTAAAAAGCGGGAGCTTTGCCTCCAGCATGCCAAGTGCTGCTTTGCAGGGAATGGTTGGGATGTTCAAGATCGGTGTTTCCGGTTTCAGCCTACCCAGCCATTGGCAGGGCATGTTTTAAATAGTGGTATAAGCAGGCTGTGAAGAAGGAAGCCAGAGGAAGAATCTTTCAGTCAGGCCTAGGGGATCCTTCCCCTCTTCCCTCCTTGTTACACAGTGAGGTCTGGAAGATGCTACTTAATTGATTCCTGGTTCTGGCCCCCTTATCTCTGCATCATCTTATGCCCTCACAGTAACTGTGAAGTAAATGTGGTGCCATTTTACAGATGTGAAGTGGAGGCTCAGAACGGTGAGTTCTGAGATCAAACACAATCCTTCTATCCCAAAGCTTAGGGGCAATGCCTTTGTCTGTCTGTTTGCTTGCTTTTGTGTGTATGATTCTGTTTGCTTATTTACTTTAGACAGTGCTTCACTATGTAGATCTGAACTCTCTATGTGGGCTACAGTAGCTTCAGACTCACAGGTGTCTGGCTCTGCCTCCTGAGTGTTGGGGTTAAAGGCATGCACCATCAAACCTGGCCCCTGAATACAATTGTGTGTGTGTGTGTGTGTGTGTGTGTGTGTGTGTGTGTGTATGAAAGAGAGAGAGAGACTCCATACTCACACAAGTGTCAAGAAAGTGGCACCATTTAATTCTGACATTCAAATATTTACCCAGCCAGGCCCTATTCTCAGTTTTGATAAAATATCAAACAGACAGGACAAACTAATTGCTATCAGCCTCCTCCTGTGAGAGAGTAAAGTGTCACAGTTAATAATTGATCCGCAGAGTGCAGTAGAGAAAGAACCTCTCTCTCTCTCTCTCTCTCTCTCTCTCTCTCTCTCTCTCTCTCTCTCTCTCTCTCAGAGAGTTGGGGTGCTTTCTCTTTTAAGGTGTGTGGGTGGGGGTGCAAAGAGAAAGCCTCAGGCATGAGAAACATTCATCAAAATCCCAGAGGAGGGGACTAGCAAATGAGACAGTGGCTACTTGAGGAAGGATGAGGTGCCCACTCAACACTGAGGCCTGAGAGCTGCAGGCTGAGCTCCAGCAAAGCTGTGACTGTCAAGGAAGCTGCTGTTAGGCAGAATGATGGAATTCTCTGAAGGTTCCATGCTAGGCCAGAAAAAAGGCAACCAGATTTTCTTAGAGGCACCACACCTTCCCCACAGCCACATGGTTCTGGATACCAGACCCAGAGGGACTTCCTTAGAGTATGAATTGTATCTCTCTCTCTCTCTCTCTCTCTCTCTCTCTCTCTCTCTCTCTCTCTCTCTCTCTCTCTCTCTCTCTCTCTCTCACACACACACACACACACACACACACACACACACACACACACATACATACACACACAATTGTATTCAGGGGCCAGGTTTGATGGTGCATGCCTTTAACCCCAACACTCAGGAGGCAGAGCCAGACACCTGTGAGTCTGAAGCTACTGTAATCCACATAGAGAATTCAGATCTACATAGTGAAGCACTGTCTAAAGTAAATAAGCAAATAGAATCATACACACAAAAGCAAGCAAACAGACAGACAAAGGCATTGCCCCTAAGCTTTGGGATAGAAGGATTGTGTTTGATCTCAGAACTCACCGTTCTGAGCCTCCACTTCACATCTGTAAAATGGCACCACACTTATTTCACGGTTACTGTGAGGGCATAAGATGATGCAGAGATAAGGGGACCAAAGCCAAGAATTAATGCTGTGACTTCTTAGGAGTGATGGGTAATTTGGGGTGCCAGGTTAATCCAGGCACAGGATACCCACATAGCTGTTTATTAATGTGACTTCAAGGAATCCCAAAAAATCCCATAGCCCTCTCCTGAGTGAGCTGCTGCCACCCAGCCTGCCCAGCGCCTGCATGGAACAAAAGACAGGGAATGGAGTTCACTCAGGCCTGACTAAGTAAGTGAGCTGGGGCCTCAGACTTTGGTTGCCTTCCGACTCGAACCTTCACCATTGATGCTGCAGCTCTCATGACCTTAGGCAACAATACCAGCTCCCCTGGGTCTGGAGCTTGAGCAAGGAAGCATCCATGAGTGACATACACAAGAAATCTGGCCAGCTGTGGATGGCCATCATCATGCCATATTGAGGTTTCCTTCCTGTTCTGTCATCATCCTGGAGAGGGATGTGGGCTAGGTTCTGAAAGGATCAGGAAATAGCAGCCAAAACCTTGACAGAAGCATACGCCGAGAGCCACCCAGATTCCAACAACTGCAAGAATGTAACCATGTACCCTGCAGGGTGGGCACATCTGTCTGTGTGTGTGCACACTCTTCAGAGGTGTGAATGATGCCATAGAGACCCACCTTACAGGATGAGTGTGGGTACAGGTGTGTGTGTGTGTGTGTATGTGTGTGTGTGTGTGTGTCTGAATGGGATGGTAGAGACAAGATATGCAATCTACATGAATGTGGAAATAAGGCCAGAGACACACTTGAGTCTGTACATACTGCTTCTGATATTCATCTGGTATATCATTGAAGCTTCTCAAAGGTCATGATTTGGCTGTTAAGAGGAAATGATGACCTTTTTTCCCATACACACTGAACACATCATCTTTTTTTATTCTTTATGATGAGTTGAAAACATCTTTGAGTGGCAGAGCAATTTGTCAATCAATCTCAAAGTAGAGGGGGATCCTTCTGCACATTTTTACATCCAGAATCCAATGCAATCTTGAGCTGTGCATTGACCTGAGACAGCCAGAGAGTCTTGCGGGTGCATCAAGCCCACATCTCCATCTAGCTCCCAGACTTCTCTGCTCCAATGTGCTGTCAGTTCTTCCAGGGAGAGCATGCTCAGAGAGGTGAGCCTGTGGCCTCATTCCCATAAATCTTTCTGAGCTAGGAGCAAAGCTCTTCTTCACCCATATGCAGCCTACCTCCTTAGCCCCCTCCATCCCTCAGCTTCTCCAAGCCCGGCTGGACTCTAGCAGTCCCCAGCATAACAGCTGTAATAGTAATCCTTTGTTTTCCTCTGGGCCTGCCCTGGAATCCGTTCACCCATCATGAGCCAGAAGCTTGCTTCAAATCAACTGTTGCAATGCTCAATGCAAGAATGGAAGTGGCCAGTCCCCACCTCAGGGACATCTGACATATATTTGGACAGTCCTCTGTTTTCCCAGGGTGACTCAGGTAGCTGCCATCTACCTGTGTAGCCATTCCAGTGCCTGCTTCCTGTCCCCAGTGGACACTCGCTGCATCCTCTCCTTCGCTGTACCCAGAATCCATTCCACACTGTGTCACCTTCTCCAGAGTCCCCTTCTCTCTGTCTTTTTCTGGTAGATTAGACTACTCAGTCTTGCTTACCTGCAGACCCCAGCCCTGTCCACAGAGCGCCTGGCACACAACAGACTCTGAAAAATGTTCACACAGCTGCTGGAACAGTCAGTCACAACTAGAGTGGAGGCGAGGTGCTTTTCTGTGTATAAGCAGTGTCATCATTATTGATTAATTAGTTATTGCTGCTATAGCAATATTAAACTCTGTTTGGGCATCTGCAACTGCTAGCTCATTTTCCTAATGATGCTGCAAAGTAGGTTTAGTCTCCTGAGCTGACTGAGGGTCAGAGAGATTAGCTACTCTTCCAAGTCCACATGGATAGAAGGACGCTCGGTACCTCCTTCGCCTGAATCATCGGCACTGGCCTTTTCCAACTTCTGCACAGCAGTTTCTACATTCCCATTTCCCCCTTAACAGTCATCTCGGGGCTCCAGCTGGGAACCCTGGGCTGGTCTCCTTTTTGGGCAGCTTAAGAGCCCTTCCCTGAAGAACTCTTGTAACCCTAAAACTAGCCACTTCGGGGAGTGACTTTGCCTGAGGCTGAATTATGGAAATCAGCTGTCAATTACCCCGGTGACTGTGTAAAAGAATTACCGCAACAGTCACGGAGAAAAGAAAACTTCGTTTTCACCACCTACCAGTAAAAGCTAATTCAGAATAACTCCATTTAACAGTTATTTTATGCTGAAATACCGAATACCTCGGGGAGTCTTTTAGGGATTTTATAGTCTCTTTATTTATAAATGATTCATGCTGCATTTTCAGAAAAACCTACAATTAGTGTGGGTAGCACAGAAGCTCCTTGGGGAAAGGTTAAGAAAAAGAAGAAGGGAAAAAAAGAAATAGAAAAAGAAAGGAAGAAAAAGGAAACAAAGAAAGAGAAAATGTGTGTGAGTTCCTGGCCCTGGTCGGCTGCTTGCCTTTGTTTTTCCAGTGGCCTCCAGAGAACTGGAGAGGAGGCAGGGGATATTTTCCTAACCTTCTGACACATGCTCTTTTGACAGTATTTGTACAGTTGTCCCATCATCTTATCAGCCCACAATTTTTTTTTAATGCACGTGGCACTTTGGCACATGCTCCGGGGCCTGCAGAAGTTTAAAGAGCTTAGAAGTGCTTGGTTCCAAAACTCCATCTCAGCAGCATGGAAAGGAACCTCAGGAGAAGCTGTGATCTGGGCAGGGGGGTCAGACCTGGGGCCACAGAGCTAGCAAAGAAAAGATTTTGTCAGGGTTCCAGATCTAGAATCATCCAAGAGAGAGTTTGCACCGGATGGATGCATGGTTCCCTGTCCAGGGAGGAGGATCCTAGCGACCTGTAGGGTTTTGTCATTCCATCATCCATTGTATGGTCTTTTTGAACACTTCCTCTTTGCCATGTTTAAGACAGTTTCTTAGATCCAGAAGGGCGCATTCTAGTGGAAACATGATAATAGAATAACCCCACAGTGGACAATGGAACAGTGGTTACACATGAGAAACTAAGCTAGCCCCACAGGAACCAAAGGATGCAGGAGTCAGGAGAAGCTTCCCTACACAGAAACGTGGGGAGTGAACAGGCACAAAGATGCCCAAAGCTGGGATAGGAACACACATGGATGAGTCATTCTCCAGAACAAGGGAAGCCAGGCTGGATTGAGTCAGCATCTTTGTTGGGATGAAGGATCTAGCCACGTGAGAGCACCCAGAGGCATCCACAAAACATCATTTCAACAGGAAGTTTTACCAAGAGTGAGGGCCTGGCACTTCACATAATCAATGATATCCCCCTGGATGGCCTAGGGAGGAGGGACTCACCCAGAAAGAATGTTGGTTGGTTGGCTGACAGAAGACCTCAGGACTTGTCCTGAGTATTTTGAACTATCTGCTCATCACCATTAGCAGGACAGTCTTCTCACTCACCCATGTGTAATGCTGTGGGTGGCATTGGGCAGGAGGTCAGGTGCCAGGCCTTTGACTTAATAGGAAGTAAATAAATCAGATATTAGATTATTTAAAACCATTTTTAAAATGTCAGGCAGTGGCGTCACATGTCTTTAATCCCAGCACTTAGGAAGTAAGGCAAGAGAACGTCTGTGAGTTCAAGGCTAGCCTGGTCTACAGAGTGAGTTTCAGGACAGCCAGAGCTGTAACACAGAGAAACCCTGTCTCAACACCCCTCCAAAAAAAAATGGAGAAGGGGAGAAGGAAAAAGAAGGAGAAGGAAGAGGAGAATCCCATCATTCATGGCAAGCAGCCTGCAGAACCTACACCCTGCAGAACCTACACCCTGCAGAACCTACACCCTGCAGAACCTACACCCTGCAGAACCTACACCCTGCAGAACCTACACCCTGCAGAACCTACACCCTGCAGAACCTACACCCTGCAGAACCTACACCCTGCAGAACCTACACCCTGCAGAACCTACACCAAGATCCCTCTTCCCTACTCAGAAGCAGCTCAATGGGTCTCTAACAACTGTCTCTCTGGGACGATATGCAAGGGGAGTGCTGGAGAGGACCTTGGGTGTGGGGTCCCGATTCCTAATGAGGTGTTTTCTTGCTCTCTTCTGCCTGCCACTATGCTAGAACACAGAGAAAAGTTTCCAGCTGTGACCCAGGCCTCACCAGGAACTAGAGAAGCTGTCAGTTTGGGCCTAAAACTGCATGTTCCAGAGCCGTAATATTTTGTCAATACAGTTCAGACTCCCTTTCTGCTGATGTCTAAAGATTAACAGTCGGCATCACTGGACTAACTGACACTATACACAGAGGCGGATGTGATCTCTGAGGAGCAGGTGTGATTTGGCTTGGGGAGGCAGATATAATCTTGGGACATGAGTGTGGCCTGGGGTGATGGGTGTGGTCTTGGGCTAGGAAATTAGGCGTCTTGAGTGATGGTGGGCTGGTGTGCTCCCATGTGATGGTAGAACCTCAAGTAACAAGATGTGATCTTGGATGACATAAGCTATGTATGGACCATGATGGAGGCATGATGCTGCTTTCTGGTCTTTCCCTGGTGACCTGGCAGTTTGTTCGAGAAAGTGTCAGGAACCTATGGTCCTCATCCTTTACACAAAATCTACTCAAAATATATCTTATAAACAAAATGATAAGGTTTATGAGGGAAAAGCAGAAAAAAATGCTTTGTAGCTTTGGGTCAGGCAAATATTTGTTACCTACAAATCCGCAAACAAGATCTTTATAAGAAAAAAAAAACTACCAGGGTGAACTTCACCCAAACTTAGAACTTCTGTTATTCAGAAATGCAGCTCAGAAAATAAAAATAAACCACAGAAATGGAGCAAACAACTACATAGTATGCGTGTGATGAGGCTAAAAATTGTATGATGACATCTCACTTCTTTTTTCCTCTTTCCCAAGAACACTCTAACTTTTTCTTTTCCATTTTTTGGTGTTGTAGCTGGATCCCAGAATCCTGAACATGCTGGGGAAGTCCTGCCATCAAGATACACCCCAGCCCTGAAATCTTAGTAATAAGAACACCAGAAACCTAACTTAAAAAGAAATAGGAAAGTTAAAATGAAGTGAGAGACAGGGTATAACGGACCATGCTTGGGGGGGGCAGAAGGAGGAGGATCTCTGAGTTTGAGGCCATCCTGGTCCACATAGTGAGCTCCAGAACAGCCAGAACTACATAGTAAGACCCTATCTCAAAAGAAGGAAAAAAAATAAAAAAGGGAAGAGGGGGAGTGAGGTAAGGCTGTCTGAACAGACCTCGCCAATAATTATATAAATGGCCAGCAAGTACCTGCAAAGAGATACCATGTGCTGTGTGAGCAGAAGCTAGGAGTTTAAACAGCAAGGTTGTATACTCTAACTCCACAGTAGCCCAAACTTGGAGCATCCACAACACCAAATACCAAAGAGGGTGGAGATCACAGGGACCCACTCATTGTCGCTGAGAAGCCAGGACACAGTAGTCACTGGGGAAGACAGTTTGGAGTATTCTTACACAACTGACGATTCTCCAAACCATATGTGTCCATGCTCTTTGGAATTTCCTTGAAGGAACTGACAATTTATGTCCACCCAAAATCCCATGTTTATAGCAGTTTTATTCTTTACTGCCACAACTTGGAAGCTACCAAGGCACCCTTCGTGAATGAGTGGGTAAATAAAATGTGCCACACTCGAACAATGGGCTATTATTCAGTGTTAAAAAGAAACGAGCCATCAAGAAATGAAAGTTGTGGCAGAATTTTAAATTCATTTTGTGAGTGAAGGAAGCCAATAAGAAAAGATTACATCTGTAGACACAAATCATTGTACCTTTGCAGAAGACCTTTCAAATGTGCCTCAGAGGAAGTGAATCCTGATGTAAACCAATGAACCCTTCTGAAAGGCAATGTTTATTAATAATGGAAGAGGCTGCACCTACATAGAGACAGGGGCCATGTACAAAAATATCTATATTTTCCACTCAGATGGACTGTAACCCTAAAACTAGCTGAATGGGGAAAGCCTATTATAATAATTAATAAAAGGCTTAAACCAACAGCTCCCTCAAGAAATACAAAGATGCCAAATAAGCTTTATTAAGGATGGCTGACAGTGTTGGTCACAAGGAAAATGTAATTCAACACCACAAGAAGATGTCACCACACACATGTCTGGATGTCTGGATGACTAAAATTAAGCAGGGGAGTGTTAATATCAAGTGCTGGTGAAGGCTTGGACCACCTGGGACTTTCTTGGGAATTTAAGAATTAAGCTGGGTGTTGGTGGGATGGCTAAGATTTGGGACACTGGCTGGTCTTTCAGAGTTCCTGGGTTCCGTCTCTGGCATGCACATGGCAGTTCATGACCACCTGAAGTTCCAGCCCTCTTCTGGCTTCAGAGGGTACTGCACACACATGGTTCATTGATGTACATTCAGGCACACACTCATACACATTATACAAGATAAATAAATCATAAAATGGTATCCTGGAGAAAAATCATGAAGCAGGCATTTACCTTATAACCCAGCTATGCAATTCTTTACTGAAGCAAAATGTAAACCTAGGTTCCTATGGATTCTATAGGAAAATATCTACAACTGTGAACAAGCACCAAGTACCTCACCTGGGAAACAGACAAATACCAAGATTTGTTATATCTATATATGAGAATATTGTTTATCAATGAAATGGGAAAGAAGCTAATATTCATGAGAACAGACGTGAATGTCAAAGTCATGTAGGTCAAGCACAAGGCTTGTCATCTAACCGGAGTTCTCATAGACAGGACTATGGGTTCAATAGACTCTCCAGATCAACCAGCAGGGACTGGCCAAGGCACACAAATTTGACCACACAGGACATGGGAAATTGTTTTCCCACCATAAACTTTCTCCATATCTTTGTGTGGTGGTATCACACCACGATACACATTTGTCAGTACCCCCAAAACTGTCAATCATTATTGCATATGGATTCTACCTTGACAATTATACTTTAACATTGGAAGAGGGAAGGAAATGAGGTCATTATAAAAGTTTTCTGTTCCTTTTTTTTTTTTAATTCTTAGGAAGATGTAAAACATTGCTTTTGTGGAAAAACTCCTTTTAGAAAAGTAAGTAAATAAAAAGAATTGAAGGATTCTTTGAACATGCGATCCTTTCATTCCTAATATTAGAATTCATATTGCCAGAAACGATAATATATGTAGAGATCAAAAACACATCAAGATGATGTTGCACTTAATTTTTTATAAGGCAGTGAGGTCCCTGTGTTCATCTGGCACCTCTCTGCACATGGGAAGTGACAGGTACGGCAGGCCCTATGCCGTGCTTAATTACAGGGGAGTGGAGCAGTCACCTAAGCCAACTCTCTTTCCCTTGCTTCCGAAGTTTGTTCCCCAAACTTCTTTGTCAGAGAGACGCACAGAGATGAAGTTTCTTCTCCTCCACCTCCAGCCCCCCCCAAATAAACTCACAATTCAGTCAATCAAGCAGGTAGCAAGACAGCCAACGCCGATTGCCTGATTTCTTCCCTCCCAAACTGACAGAACCCGATGGTTATTTATTTATTTACTTACTAATAATTTATAGGCTGTCTCCTTCTGGAAGGAATGTGAGTGCTTTGCTGGATATCTTGGCATCGTCTCCAAAACACATAAGCATCTCAGGGAAGAAAACAACCACTGGAGAAGTGGTCTTTGGTTTCATTCCAGGTTCTGCGGAGTCACGAGGCCATGTTTAATGAGCCCATTACTGCAGAATATGAATAATGAAGTGTCCAACCTGACTGCTGTGTTAAAGTGGTGTGTCAGATTGGAAACACCTCTTCAAGGCTGTCTATGGCAGTACTGGGAGAGGAGCCCCTGGTTAATTGGCTCAAAGATTAGACAAAACTGGTGCTTTTGTGTCTACAAGTCAATATGATAAGAACTTAGCAGCCATTAAATGTTATCTCTAAACCAAGCACTTTTCATGCTGCTTCATATCATTAATCTAGAGAGAGTTATTTAGACTCCATAAGTAAACAAAATAAATACACTCAGAGAGGGTATGTAACTTGCCTGTGACCACAAAGCTGGGAAGAGGTCTGATGGCAATCCAGGTCTTTCTAAATTCAAAGCCTATGTCTGCCTACTGTCCTGTGCCTCCGATCTGGGTTCAGTCCACACGTCTGGCATTGTTTCTTTGTCGTGGTCTGGGTTATCACTGTCATAGTGATAGCCTCGCTCATTTGCAGACACTGTCACATGAAATGTTCACGCTGCCTGTAACTGGTCAAGATGAGTTCAGCTCTCAGTGACAGCAAATTCAGAATCAAACTGGCCTCAACTGAGATGACCCCAGAGCAGACTGGTTCAGAGACCAAGGAGCTTCCCAGTATCAACTGGGAGCAGGTATCCAAGAGCTTCGGTCCAAGTGCCCCCGTTCCCACGATGCTTATTCCATAGATGGGTAGGAACCCTGACAGGGATAATGAAAGAGACTCATCTCGATAGGCATGAGACAATTTTTTTTATTTATCTAGATGTCACAGCCTCCAAACTTACTGCCTAAGACCAGGCTGCTTCAACAGAAGGAAGCTCCCATACCTATTCATAAACCAGAGGACCAAGGATGGCCGGTGTCTTCAAATCTATTTCTCTCCCTTGGACCTTCAGTGAATTATTTACTTTTCGGGTTGCTATCACAGGAAACCTGACAAAAGCAACTTATCTAAGAGCTTAGAATCTGAGGTCACAGCTCACTGAAGTAAGGAAGACATGGAAGGATCATGAGGGTGGATCACAACCTCAAAGGTCCAAAGCCAGACCCTGGTGACACACTTCTTCCAGCAGGGTTATACCTCCTAAACCTTCCACACAACCTTCCATGATGGCACCATAAGTTGGGAACCAAGTGTTCAAACACATGAGCTTGTGGGAGATATTTCACATTCAAACCACAGCACCTAGGAAGAGAACATTCTCAGCCTTTTCTTGGAATTCATAAGGGGTCATATGACCAGCTTCTATTTTCAGCATGTGTCCTGCATGATTATGCATGTTCTCACAGCATAAGTGAATACAGAAAACCTCATCCTCGTAGCCCTACAAGTGGGCAACACCATAGGAAGGAGAGATCTCAGTCATAAAGTCACAACAGGCCATGGCACATCTGAATATCACCAATGTGTTGGATTAAGCCACTCAAATGTTGGGACTATTTGTTATTGCAGCTGACATGACAAACCTAACTAATCTGCATTGTTTAGTGAATAGGATAGGAGTATAGGAGTCAACCAAAATAGCCTCCATCTGTGCTTCCTTCGTGGCAATAAGGGTGAGATTAGGGTCTCCTTTGGCCAAAGGAACAAACAGAGAGAAAGTATCAATAGAACAGCTTTCTAAACTCACATGAGTCTTCAGCTGACCTTGGATAAGTCACTTTCAAATGGACTTCTGGTCAGAGTGTCTCTAGTGGTTTGTGACAGTTTGATTGTCAACTTGATACAATCTAGAATCAACTGGGAAGAGAGTATCAACGGGAGATTGTCTGGACCAGGTTAGACCAACCAGAACATCTGAACCAGGCTAGATCAACCTTAGCACATCCGTGAGGGATCTCTAGATTGCCTTCATTAATGTGGAAAGACCCAGCCTGAGACCATCCCCTTGGACTGAGTGCTGCTCTGTAGAAAAATGGAGAAAGTTAGCTGAACACTAAGCATGCATGCTCCCTTTTCTCTCAGCTCTCAACTGTGGATGTGATGTGATCGGCTGTTTGAAATTCCTGATGCCTTGACTTCCGTGCAAAGATGGATCGTATGCTAGAATTGGGAGCTGAAATAGCCTCTCCTTTGGTATGCTCTCTGTCAGGTGTTTTATAACAACCATGGAAACGAAACCAAAGCAGCATGTATCTGCACAGACTCAAGTGTGATAGGAAGTAGTTGTTTCAGAGCAAAGGCCCAGCTCCCTCCCTTGGGATTCTACACCAAGAAGCCCCAGACTTTTGGACAAGGAAAAACTGTGCAGATTACCCAACCCCCTACCCCAACCCCCACCAGAAGGTGACTTTGCACTCACAAAAATAATCACTATCGTGTATTTGCTGTAATTCCAACAAAATGTGACTTTCATATCTCTGATCAGGAAGCCAAATGTAACTTGCTCATTGTGTCTAGCTGTGGAACCCCTCAACTGAAGCCAGGTACCTCAACCCACTTGGATCTTCTAATTGCTCCATCACATTCACTACACCGTGTTAGGTCCATGTTCTTAGTCTTTGATATTAATGACACCATTGTAATATTTAGCCACTAGGCAGTAGCCTTCCATGACAGTGAGAGATTTCTGTAGGAAGTGTTCCTACTGATCAGAAGAAGCTATGTGTGTACCAGTAACAACACAGCAAAGGTTTTTGTCGTAACGCATCCTCTAAGTTCCAGGCTAGGGTTAGCATCCGTTATTTCTTTAGTCTTATCCAGGAATCTGCCTTAAAGAAGAGTATACTGATCCTTGAGGAAGAAACTAGCTGATTAGCTGTCTGATACCTGAGGCCAGTAACGTATAAGGAGGAAAACTTCATTTGGGCTTGCGGTTTTAAAAGTTTCAATGCACAGTTGGCCTGAACTACACACAACCTAGCTCAAAACAATAACAACAGCAAAAATGTTTGGGTGCTATGGAAAACATGATAGAATTTTTCGCAATTGTCAAAAACGGACCTACTGTGTGATCTAGCCATCTCGTTTCTGAGATAGATCCAAAGAACTGAAGTCAAGATATCGAAGAGGTGCCTGTCTGCCATGGGCTTTGCACTGCTATTTCAGACGGCCAGCATCAACAACTTTAATATTCGAGGACAGATGAAAGAAGAAAGACAATGCACGCACTCACTAGGGAGTATTACTCAGCCTTTTATAGGAGGAAGACCCCGCCAGTTACCACAGTGTAGGTGAGCCTTAGGGACATGGCGCTGTATGGCAAAGCCCATCACCAAAATACAAACACTTTATGAGCATCATAAATGAGCATCTAAAACAGCCAAAGTCACATGTGTAAAATATATAATAGTGGCTGCTTAGGAAGGGGATGGGAAATAGCTGCTAAGTTCTGGGGATGGGCAAAGTTCTGCAAGATAGGTGAGATCTGCTAAGTAGCATTGTGTGCAGAGAACAATACTGTACAATTCACTGAAAATTAAGTTTCTATATTTTAACCTACGCTTCTAAATTATAAACTCTTTATTCTTAGAGACAAACTTATTACTAACACGAGCATCACTCTGAGCTGTCATTTGTGCGTCATATTTCTTCTTCTACGTTTCAAATCTATACCAAACAAGGAGCTCTGGGTTGCAAAAGAGGGCTGATTTTTACATTTCATTCCTCTATCTATCAGTTAAACAAAGATGCCCACAAGTGCTCAAGCATCCTTTCGGTAAAATAAACTTCATGGAAAAATTAAACTGGCAAGGAGCTGCGGTACATGCTTGTAATCCCATCACTCAGGAGGCAGAGGCAGGGAGATCAGGCAAGTCTGAGGTGTATAGTAAGACCTTGTCAAGAACAAAGTAAGGAAGAGAAGGAGGAGGCAGGAAGGGAGGGAGGGAAGGAGAAAGGGAAGCGGGGAGGGAGGGCAGCAGGGAGAGAGGGAAGCAGGCAGGCGGTCATCTAAATAGCACCTCTATTTATTAGACCTCCAAAACATGTAAAAGCCAAAGCTTCCCTGGAAACAGAGAAGAACAAAAGTCCAGCTACAGTGTTATTTTACACCATTGGTCCCCACAAATGCAACTTTCAAACTCTGTTCCATTTTTGCACTCACATCATACTCATGCATCTGAGAGGTCTCTGCATCCTGCAGCTGACCTAGCAACCAGGTTAACAGTGGGATCATGGAGAACTCACAGTCTGAAACTGTGAACCACAGATAGAAAAAAAAATGTGGGAACACTGAAGCCGGGTTGCTGTTACCCTTCTGTCTCCTGAATTGTCAAATGATAAAGCATGGTGTAGTATAAGGCAGTGTGAGGTGTCAATGTGACAGGAGCCCATGCAGAAGGGTGCATTATCACCAAGCACGTCAGAGATGCCTGTGAAAGCTGTGTGAAGTCAGGTCTGTAGGATCATGAGAGTAGTCAGTGAGATGGGGCCTCCTTTCCCCATAGCACCAAAGACCGTCCATGGAGTTCACAACACTCTAAACCAGTAGGGACTCTCTGAACCACAAAGCCTTTTTAGGCCTCCAGTGACCTCATGTGGACACAATACCTGATACCACCTGGGTTTTCGAGTCTAAGTTAAAATTACAGTGAGTCCCACTTTTCCAAGAAAGTTATTTATGTAAGACTATAAGAACTAGCCAGGTGTGATGGTTCACATCTTTGATCCCAACACTGAGAAGGCAAAAGAAGGTAGCTATCTATGAGTTCAAGGCCAGTCTGGTCTACAAAGCAAGTTCCAGGACAGCCAGGATTACACGGTAGACTCTGACTCAAGGAAAAAAAAAAAAAAAAGAAGTTAGAACTTCCCAGCATTCCACTCTTTTTATCAGTAAATGGAAGTGTCTAGACTACTCATGAAATGGTAGATCACATTAGCTCTCAGCTGGGCTCAGTGGTGGTCTAGAGCCTCCCCAAGAGTCCATTTTAGCCTCTCAAGCTCTTCTCTTTGATACAGAGACAGACTAACCAGAGCATTCTGGGCAGAACCAGAGCATCTCTGGCACTCCACTCTGAAGTCTGATGCTCCAGACCCCAAGGCTTCTGAGCCCCCACCACGGACTAGTGGTCTAATGTACACAGGCCATGTTTCAGTGCAAAATTTTCAAAGTGCTATATAGAACACCCTCCAAGCTACATGTGGAAGCCTTATATAAAACAAATGAGTTTCACGTTCAGATGTAGACTTAGACATCTCATTATGCAAACAATCCCAAATCCCAAAAAATCTGAAGTCTAAAACCCTTCTGGGCCTAAGCATCTCAAGTAAAAGACCACCACCCCCACCCCAACCTCCCCACACACACACACACACACACACACACACACACACACACGCACACGCACATGCACACTCACACATACACCACTGTGTGTTTTCTTTTGCTGTCAAATTGTTGAAGCGTACAGAAAGCAGCAATGGCGGGGGGGGGGGGGGGGGGGGGGACGACTTACTGAACAAAAGTGCTTGCTGCCAAAAGCCTGGCAACCTCTGTTCAGTCTTCAGACCCCAGCAGAGATCAACTCCCAGTTATTGTCACCTAAACCTCCACATATGCAGTATTAGAAATGTAAAATGAAGCATTCTTTTAAAAATTAAAGAAATATCAGTTTAGGGTCTGATTAAGAGAAAGCTACAGAATTCAGTACACACACACAGAGAGAGAGAGAGAGAGAGAGAGAGAGAGAGAGAGAGAGAGAGAGAGACAGAGAGAGACAGAGAGAGACAGAGAGAGAGGAGAGCTATTTCCCCATGCCAGCAAATCCCTAAAAGCAACTCAAAGGCTTTGTTTCCCGGTTCCTGGATGCAGACTTCTCTGGTCTGTCTGTCATCCCGAAGTCACTCAGTCACCATAGAGGACCCAGGCTTGCTGAATTAGAGGTTTACAGCAAAACAATTTGGAAATATTGGTGGTAGGGAATGTGCTTTGATCGATTTATGTCTATTAATTGTCAAAAGTTTTTTTTAGCCTTGTAGCCTCAAGTGAGGCTTATTTGCATCCAGATTCTAACTTGGTTGAAAAAATGGTGTTGAGCCAAAACAGCTCATAACGGGCTGGGGGTGGGGGAAGTCTAAGGGTAAGGGAGGAAGTGGGGGTAAGAGGAAAGAAAATGGGAGAGGGATGGAGTCTGGAAGAGAGAGGGAGGAGGGAGGAAGGAGTGGTAATTCAGAGGACAATGGTATTGGTGAAGTGCAAATTTTCCTGGGCTTTTCAAAAAAGTCACCACCCTTAATTTCTGCCCCCACCCCAACCCTGCACTGCAGTGTTTACACACATTTTTCAAATGAAGCTCAGCTAGACAAGCCCCAGGCCGCACAGTGGTCTTAACAAGACCTTCTATTCACACCACTCCCACCAGCCTTCACGATTGAAGATGGGGCAGCTGATCCCTGAAGTAAATATCAACTATGATACTCTGACATTTGCATTTATCGGTCACTGATCTAGAACAATCTAGAACCTTCAGAAGCACTCATCCCAGAGACTTCAGGGGAAACCAGCCAGAAGGTGACCTGTGACTCACCCCAGGCACGGAGGAGAGGAAGAGGAGGGGAGGGGAAGGGGGGAGGACAGGAGGGTGAGGGAGGAGTCTTCTCAGAAGGGGAGCGGCTTGCAGTTCCTCGGGGTCCCCTGTGTTTGTAGGGAAATCAGTGTGGCTGAGATGGGGGAGTCTTGTGGCTCCCTCTTCACTGCGCTTGGAATTAATTTCCTGAAATAGAAACAAGTCACCAGTTCTGAAGCCTGTGCCCTCTCCCAGATGAGTGTCCTGTGTGCAGAGATGTGACCCTAGCTGGAAACAGCACAAGGCATTCCTGGGTAGAACTGAAACAAAATCCCTGCCTACTCTGGTTAGTTTCTCACAGGGACGGAACAGCTTAGAAATCCAATATTCAGCACTCAGGGATGCATGGTGAGGAGATCATGTTGCTACCTTAACATCCAATTGACAGCAACTTTGAAAAGTATGCAAATATATACAGGTACAAGCACACACGTGTGTATGCATGTGGGTGTGTGTGTGCATGTGCACAGATACACACACATATTTGGGGGGAGCAGCGGCTTTAAGTCCCCACCCCATACACCAATGTCACATTTTAATGTAATATCATGTCCAATGCATATTCATGAAATAGAACCTTGGCAGTGACACAAGGAACGTGGGATGAAGTGTGTTTGGCGGAGTGCGTCACGTTTCCAGGCCAGCGGATTTTTTGATTAAAGTCCCTTATCCGTTTTATCATGCATATCCACTCTCTGATTAAAGTGATCTGGGGCTGACACTCACAATGTCAGTATGCACTGAGACCCTTCACACAAAACATGGTTGGAATTTATATCTTAAAAAAAAAAAAACCCCATACACCAGACAGCTAAGCTGGAATTGGGCTTTGCTCACTGAAATCTGAGTCTCCTCTGGGGCTCCCAGACGCCTGTTCCCTGGTTCAAAGAGGTTGAACCCAGAATATCTTTCAATGCACAGCTTCAGATACTAATTTTTATTGCTTTTATTTTTAAGTTAAGTTCCCTTTTTCTGACTTGTTGGGCTTTATATTAAACATTTCCATTTAAGAAAAGTAAGGGCAAGCTTCTCCCCAACCCCCCTGCTACCTGCCCCCCAACCCACACTATACACACACAGTGAAATTATCAGCCATGGCACTCCCCTGATGCTGGGTTTCCACACACCATAAATGAATACACATTCCATTTTCCTGATGCTCCTTGCCACATGGCATTTGTAGAGGGTGGCCCTCCCATCAGCAAGATGGGAGAGAGTCAGGAATCATTGTCCACTCCAAAGTGGCAGACAGCACGCTTTTCTGAGGCCACAAGTCCCCAGCCTCCCTCTTGCACTGATGCCTCCTTCAGAATGGACTCCAAGGTCAGCAGTTTCATGTTAAGGTGACATGTCATCTCTCCTGAGAAGATAAGCAGCTTGTGTGGCAAGCAAATGAGGAAGGAAAAGCTGGCACACAGGAAGATGGAGAGACAGAGAAAGTAGAATCTAATGACTCAGGTCACATCAGAGCTGACCACCAGGGGGCCTTGGCAAGTTCTTGCTTCCTTCCAAATCCTCAAGACACTTCTGGAGAGTGGAGCATGCATTCAGCACAGGTCTATTGGGCAGATCAGGTGAAAGGTACAGCAAGAGTCTCCAGAGCATTTGCAGCACACAGAAGCCCATTTTCAGAATACTAGAGACAGTGTGGTCTCCAGCTCAGGACCACTCTCTGCTCTAGACTAAAGCAGGAAATCACGTGGTTCCATTTAAATTGTGGCCACTCCAGGGGTCTGCACTTCCCATCCTCTGAACATCTTGATGCAGAGCCAGGAGGTGGTCCCTAAAGGCAGTCTCCAACCTGTAATCACAACCAGGAATAGAAATGACAGTTCTCTTGTTCTTACCCCTCCAGAGTCCTCTCCACAACCCAAGGAGGACATTAGGTCATTATTATTCCTGTAAGATTGAAGAACTAAGCTGAGGCTGCCCTGTCCTCAGACTCAGCTCCAGTGTGGGACTGACCGTAGGAGGGCTCCACAGCTTGGCAAAGTGATTAAATTAAAATATCCATTCATGAATACACCCCACAAGCAGAGCACTCCCCTTGTTCCAGATCCTTCCCTCATCTACCCCATTCTGTTTTATCCCAGTCTCACAATGAGGCTCATAAGACAGACTCATTAAGTTCAGTTTGCAAAGGGGCAAGTGAGGTTCAGAGAAGAATGGTTACCTACACAACACCAAAGGGCAGAACCAGGACCACAGAGACTTTGGGTAGCCTGGGCTGAGATTAATTAGTAGCCCCTGGAAGACTCATGAACAGTAGGGCTGAAACAGTAGGGCTCAGACCTGTGGATGTCACAGAGATATAAATGTTTAAAAGAAGAATAAGAAAACCAGATAAATGATAGAAAGTGGAAGAGATAAACAGGTGGATAGATGATACACAGCATGGGTGGATGGACAGATGGACAGATGGGTGGATGGATGAATATGATAAGTAGGTAAACAGATGATAGAGAAATTCCAGATAAATGATAAATAGATAATAGATGAGTTGATATATTTATAATAATAGATGGCTAATATACACAATAGATAGATATATACATAACATATATGTAAATAGAGAGACATGGTAAATGGATAGATGATAGACAGAAAATAGGCAGCATACAGAATGAATGAATATATGTAAATATGTAGATAAATGATAGGTAGATGAATAAGTAGATAAATGATAGAGATAGACACATATATAGACAGACAGACAGACAGACAGACAGACAGACAGACAGACAGACAGATAGATAGATAGATAGATAGATAGATAGATAGATAGAGGGGTAGGCAGAAAATGGTTGTTGGATATATAAAACTCATCATTGAGTTATCAGATTTTCAACTGGCCAAAACTTAAAGATAAAATTCAAATATCATCTAGTCTTACTTTTGCTTCATAAAACACTTCTATTCTGATTTTAACTGAGTCTCTAAAAGTTCAAAAACACTCCTCAAAAAGGCTCTACCCTCCTTCAAACTACTAAATGGAAGACTTTTGGTATCATAGTTAAGGCAGTCACAAATCTGTCTCAGATTAAAGGACAGCCCCTTAAGATAACATATGGCCTCACTATTGTCTGGTTATTCTCTCAGGTACAGTGACCTGAGGAAGCCTCCTCCCTCCCCAAGTTTATATTGTCCTGAGAGACAGTATAGAGTGGTTCTAGCAGGATGGGCTAGAAAGTACCTTTCCTACCCAACCCTGATCAAAGCCACAGCTGGACCTCTAGAGCATGACCTTCTGGGTGGGGCTAGCTGTGAAGCCATGATGCCTCTAGTTCACCTGTAAGTGTGTGGCTTTGGAATGGCTGTAGACCCTTTTTCTAAGTCCCTTGAGTTGCTTACCAGGATAGAATGGTAAAGACTTCCTGACTCCAGGACCCTGTGACCACAAGCATAGAGATCTGCACCCACTCCCAGCACATCTGCTAAGTTCTCCACCCATTCCACATTCCCTCCCTGAAGAACCTCTGCCTGCTGGTTCTGGACTACACTGAGCTCCAGAAGAACTAGGTGGATTCCAATACTTTACAGATAGTGAACCCCAGTCTGTGTGACAGAAGGATGTGACCAGAAAAACAGCAGACGACAGTTTTGAGGGCCCATTTCTAAGTTCACAGAGTGAGAACAATTCTGCATGCCTCTGTGTCCTTTCCCTGCAAACATCTGCTACTGTCTAAGAGAAAGGGAGGGTGAAAGGGTTGGTAACTGGGTTAAATGCTCATCTATTGAGTGTTTGGAGGGACAGATGGGTCGGGAAGGATCCCTGAAGGCCCACTAAATGCTGCGTCTACCACAGAGAGGTAGAGGGTCAAGAGAAACTCTGCACTGGGGCCTAAGTAGATGCTAATTTTGTATCCTTCTCAGAGTACCATTCAGTCTCAAGATTGGTACTGATATTTTAATCTGTTTCTAATTTGGTCTTCTCTCTCTTCCATACCCACTCAGAACCCCACTGAGAGCTGTCTTCAACATCCTCCAACTTTAACCTCATCCCAAAAGGAAGAAGAAGAGAAGGGGATGGAAATGGTGGGAAAGAGAGGGAGAGGAAGTGGGGACTTAGGCCAGTTTGAAGGCCTCATGGTACTCCTCAGAATGTTGTCCCATCCTGACTCACCACATCCCCCCCTCCCCAGTGTAGCTCCCTCCAGCCTCCACTGCTCACTGCGAGGCATACACATAACCTCTGCCGTTTGAACACAATCCTTTACATGATCAGTAAGTGCTGGAGGATAAAGCTGCGGATGGGGCGAGAACAAATTCAGACTCCAGGTTGCAGGATGGGCTAGAAAGTACCTTACCTACCTGAGTAAAGATGCTGAAGATACTTCAAAAACTGCAGCAGAAGACAAGGAAATAGATTCCCATTGAGTCCTCTAGGAAACAGGCACAGTCCGTTCTACACATAAAGAACTGGAGCCTGGGAACACTGGTGAAGACTCAAAGTAGCAAGCTGCTGAGTGAGGATCCAGACAGAGGTCAACTGTGCCCAACGTCTTTCTGTATCCGCAGGTCTGTCCATCCCAAAGTCTTCTGTATGTCACAGTAGAGCATGAGCAACCATGATTTGAATGGTAAGAAGTGTCTGCACATGGTGAGAGTTGGATTTTGAAACAAGTCTGGTGCCCTACTGTGCTTATGGGGTTCCATATTGTCTTCAGTTTCCTCAAGCACCTACTGAGCGTGAACATACACCAGGCCACAGACTCAATGACTAAAACTTGCCCTTGCTATCACAGGTTCACCAAGTGACTATACCCAGTAGGTGGCAAGTGTGGAAAGAGAGTTGTTCATGTGGCCTCCAAGGCTGTAGAGCCCTGGGTTGTAACATAACAAGCTTTCTGACCCTGGATAAATCCACCAGTGAGCCTCTAGAGGAAAAGACTTTCCTTATAGGGTTTCATACCTCCAGAAGATCAGTTCTGAAGTGCAGTGCGTGGTGTCTTGAGAGATTCCTAGTGTAGGTAGCAGGACCTCAGGGTGCCAGCCAGTCTCTTAGAAATGGGGAAAGATACGATATTGGAAAGGCAAGCCTATGTGCAGTGTGGAGTACATGGAACTAGGTATGACCTGGAACCAATCAGAAGTTGGGCTGGGACCCTGTATGGTGGATAGTATGGGCAGGAACGCAGGAAGGGGATGGGAAGGAAGATGATGATGCTCACAGGAAGAGCCATAGGACAGTATGATCTCCTCAGCAAACCGCTGAACATTCTCCAAGGCTTCTATCCTCAACCTTCCCACCCACGCTCGAAACAAGTTTTATTATGAGTCCCATCTACAAATGTGCAAACCATGGTACAGAGAGATCAAATAACTTCCCTAAAAATGCACAGCTAAGGGAGCTACACTGCCTTGACACTCAGACCTGTCCTGTGCACCAGGAGCAGAGAGTGACTGGGTTCAAAATCCTTTAGGGACTGTTTCATATGTGAGCCAAGAGTCATGATGAATTTCCTACTCCAACTTCCTTTCGGCTCCTAGCAACTTCAATAATGTCATAACAGCAAAGGGTGGGGGGGAGGATTGAGGCTGCAAGCTGGGAGTTAGATAACCACTGCTGTCTGCTTTCACACCTTTTTTTGACATTTGCGCTGCTTAATTAAGGAGGCGACTGGCTGCCACAGCAGGTTCCTTGTTTGTTCTACAGCAGCAGGAAGCCCAGGAGAAGGTCCTTAAAGGGCCCCAAAGTGGTCACAAGGACCAGAGAGGTGTCTGAGCCACCAGAATTGATGTAGGAAGCCAGCTTCCTTTAGCAGGCTGGGAGGCAGGCTGACAGAGCCTCCATCACAGGCTAGGGGCAGCTCGCAGCCTGGAATAGCACAAGATTGCAGGCTTTGAATCAGGCTGGCCTGGGCTAAGAACTGTAGGAGTCTGAGAAGCCCACACTCATCCTACTCACTCCACAGATGCAGCTTCACCTAACACAGATGGGGAAGCCCTGAAAGCGTTTCTAGAAAGCCTTCCCCCCTCATGTGCACCTGCCCATTCTCCATGAGCAGGTTCAGACTTAAAGCTGCAGTCTGTGCTCTCCGTGGCTGCCATACCAAGGACCACAGACAGTGAGACAGTGAGTCCATGTTTGCTTTCTCTCACAGTTATGGAAGTTCAAGGCCAAGCCACCAGCAGAGCTCAGTCTCCTTGGCTTGTTAATGATAACTCTCCCTGTGTCCAGCATCCATGGTCCTCACAGCATGAGTCTGTATCCTGCCTTCTCTTCCTACTAGACACAGGTCTCATTGGATTAGGACCATCCTAATGATGATCTCATTTACCGGGGTGTGTGTGTGTGTGTGTGTGTGTGTGTGTGTGTGTGTGTGTGTGTGTGTGTGTGTGTGTATGCAGGTGCACATACACAGCTATCCATGTGAAATGCCAGAGGACAACCTTGAGTGTTGTTATTCACATGACGGCTACCTTATTTTTTGAGAAAGGGTCTCTCACTGACCTAGAGCTCACCAATTAGGCAAGGCTGACCCCAGGGATCCTTTCTCTATCTCTCCCCAGCGCTGGGATGAAGGATGCACACCACATGCCTGATTTTTCATATGGCTTCTGGGAATCAAACTCAGACCTTGCAGGGCGGCTTCTTTATCCACTGAGCCATCCATTTAGCCACCTAATTCACCCTTTCCAGGCTCAATTCCCACACGCAGTCCCGTCTGAGTGTGGGTGGGGGCTGCAAAGACGAAAGAGAGTGAGACATGGGCCAGTCTGGTGTGGGGAAGCTAGATAGAACTCCATTCAACCCTGAGTCGCTTTAGTCTCATCCCCCATGTTAGCTAACACTGACCTACACCGCCCTCAACTCCGGTTCAGAGCAGCTACACTTAGCGATTTTCTGAAGCTTGCAGCTGTGGCATCCTTGGCCTGTTCAGCCCTACCATGTGCTGTTCCCTTAAACTTAAGCTTAACTCACTGGAGTTGAGGGCGGGAAGGGGAACAGAGATGGGTGGGAATGTGTCCTACGCATTCTGTTTCCCAGGGAACATCATGTGACACAGATTTGGGTAAATGATAGCTGGAAAATAAAGCCAGATTTATGCCAGACCCTGTGCCCATCACTATCCACTCACTACACTTTTTTAATGGGCTCTGACCACTGGTGACTTCTGCCACCTGCAAAGCCTGAGCCTTAAAAACTGTGACCTCACAAAGGTGTCACAAGGACAGGATAAACCAGTCTGAGTTTAACACTCACAGCATGGCCCAGAATCCAGAAAGGCCACAGCGAACACTGTTCTGCCTGGTCCCTCATGTCACCAGCTTGGAGTCTGTCCTCTCTAGCAGCAAAAGCTGGGCCTTCATGGCTCTGTTGTCAAGTACTTTCACGGATAGCATGTCACTTTATCCCACCCAGGATCCTAGCTGGAAATCAGCTGTCTGTGTGTGTGTCATCACCTCCCGACCATTTAAAACCCTACCTTGTGTGTTTAAAAGTGCAAGGAACCATTAAATGCTTCCTATTGTTGTTTGGGTGAATCTGTTCAGAGACAGCGGACTCAATTCAATCAAAATTGGTGACAAGAAAGCAATTTTCCCGTCCGTTCAGCACCGACAGTTTTTTGTTCGGCTTTGTTTTAGCAAAGGTGATTCTCAGCTTCCTATTCCTCGAGGTGAGCTGAGGAGCCAGCAGCCCCAAGGATCCCTTTGTCTAGATAAGCATTATCCAGTAAAAGGGACATAGTGTGACTTAAGTTTACCTTGATGCTGCTTAAGAATCATACTACAATAAGAGATCAATAGCTCGCTACGACAATTTACCAAAGACCCGGCTGGGGAAAAGAAATTCAAATCGCATCGATCTTTCCCCTATGTGTGTGCGGCAGTAACAGTCTATGAACAAGTGCGTTGGCAGCACGGTACATGAGCAGAGAGTGGAAAATGGTAGGCAGAGGAGGGAGCTGGTCCCACGTGGTCTGCCCAGGTCACAGCCCAGGAGACCAAAAGTGTGGAATGACCTCTAGGGTGAAAGCCCCCCTCCCTTCACGATGCAGATGAACAGAGGGAACCGTGGCTGTGGGGTTTCTGGCCTCCTGTGCAAAGAGCAATAGTAATTGGGTCTTAAAAGCAGAGGCCCTTGATCCCTGGCACACAGTAGGTGCTCAGAAATATCAGGTGAATAGCTAAACTGGGGCAAAACAGGAGGAGAGAAAAGAAATTGATGGGAAGATGAATAAGAGGCGAGGGAAGTGGGGTTGGGTGTGGGGCAAACCATGAAATTGCCCCAAGCTGAGCTCTGGCCCTGTAGGCTAAGATGACTTGGGCCCAGTTAGTTACTATCCTAGCCCAGAGGGCTGTTAGAGAGCATGGAATGATCAGATGACAAGACAGGTTTGGGCTAGATGTCACTCTTCTGGTTACAAACAGCCCACCGGGGTCTAGATTATTCTAGAGGGATGTGTCTTCGGCCATGACACCCAGCAGGACGGCCCACTGTTCAGCGAGGAGACTCACCCTCGCCTTTACCACACAGCTCCACATTCCTCTTTCTACCACTTTGAAATACGCTTTGGAAGAAAAAAAAATGTGGATGGAGGAGGGGAAAGAAGCGGCACGTAAGTGGGGGAATTATTGGAACCGGAGCGGGGTTTTAATGGCAGCGTCGGCATCCTGCAATTTCACACATTAAAACATATTTTTAAAGAAACGACTATGGTGTTGACTGTGTAAGGACGAAGCTCTCCACTCTTCAGACTATTAATAAGGGCTTCCCATAGAGAAGACAAATACATGCTTGATGCATTTTTAATCCTTTGCCAATACATTTGACTAAAGCTGTTTGCTGTTCCAATGACAGGATTTAACTTGCCCTTCTGTAGTCAACGTCCCTGATTATTAATGACATTTAGGGAACACAGCTATAAAGTTACATTGTGGTGGGATTGCAGCCTGTCCTCAGCATCCCACAGAAAGGAACGTGTGCCCGAAGCCAGGAAAAACCCTCTTCCAAAGAACCCCCCAATACTGTCAATCAGGAACCAGAGAACGTGCCCCAGCCCTGAGGCTGTGCTGCCCCCGGGCCCTCCCCACCCTCTCTGTGCTGCAGCCTCCTTCAGCTTTTCTCCTAGTTGTAACCTTGACCGCTATTTCCATGAGAACGGCTCCTCAGCAGGGGTTGATAGGATCTTGGCAATATTAAACCAAATTCACGAAGGGTATTTAGATTTCTCAGTAACCCTCACATTCAAATGCCAATAATAAAATCTTCCAGGAAGAAGAGGCGGCGGGAACGTGGATGACTTTGAAACCGGGATCAAGGGATCAAGAGCCAGCTTTCAGATCTTAATAGGATACAATCGGAGAGAAAAATCCAGACCTGGGCACGGCTGATCATTTTGTGCTTTTTTTTATTTATTATTATTATTTTAAGAAACAAATTAATGCCTAGGTTAAAATGAAATTACATATGCGGGTGCCCTCCGGGCCGTCTTTATTCACCGGGGCTCTGGAATGTTAATAAGAGCAGAAACCAGTGAGCAGGCAAAATGGGCAAACCCAGCAGGAGTGGAAATGTTGGGGTGGGTGTGGATGGATAAGAAGGGACCCCTGACTTTGGTTTAAATGATTTCCATTCCAGGACTGTGAGGATCTGATATGCAGGTGACAGCCCCCCTCCCCAAAAATGGGGGAAGGTTTGGATTCAGAGTCTCCAGATCGGACCCCCATTCCATCCACGCAGAGTCATCCCCACAAAAGCCTCTCAGCATTACACTTGCAGCCCCGACCCCCTATTGTAATGAAAAGCAGGTTTCCCAGCTCATCACAAAAAAATCAATATCGCATCTTACTAAGTTAGTGTTAATTTTACACCTTTCAGCCTCCGGGTGGGATTTATCGTTGCAAAAAAAAGAGAAATCCTGCAGACCCCCCACCCCACTGCCATATGTGGCTGTCTGGCCATAAGGTTGGAAAAACCCTATCACTGTTTTTAAAAGGGGTGACAATTATTTAAAAAAAAAAAAAAGGAGGAGGCATTGAGGGGGTGCGGCAGTTTGAGAGATTTTAATAGCTAATACTAAGAGGACACAGAAAAGCATGGATCCAATTTGAGCAAGAGAGACCCTATGTTAGCACTGCTTGTCAGTCTTGGGGTGTACTGTATAGGGGCCGGCTCACGAGCATGGCAGTCCAGAAATATAAAGTCCAGATTTAATTCTGATACAGAGAAATACAATTTCAAAACCGGACGCCTTATCATCGGTGTGTCCCACTGGAGAACTCATTTCCCTAGCAAAAGGCTGTCAACGCCATTATGTTGGACACAGAAGCAATTTACCACTACAGCTAAACAGAGCTACTAGGGCTGTGGGAACTTAAGCATTTGAAGTTATCGCTATGGAAAAAAAATAGCATTTCAAATGTCAGTGAAATAGGAAGGAATAATTGAAAAGTATCAATCAGAGAAGGGAAGGGTTCCCAAGGCCAGCCTCAGCCCCGACCCGGCTTAGTGCCTTCCCTTTTCTTCCGTACAACCCTCTTTCCTGCTCGCCTTACAGTCACCCCCTCCTCACAGCATCCTTCTGACCCTAGCCCCTTCCTCAGTCAAGTTCAAATTCAACCCTGGGAAAGATAGGAAGGTTCATTGGATGATCACGGTCTCTCCCACCAGTATCCTGAACCTCTACTATGCTTGGGGGGTTGACTCCTCATGTATCACCAGGACAGTGAGGCTGACACGGTTCCACCTTGTGGTTAATGACAGGGACAAAAGGCACAACACTGTGTTTCCATCTACTGATGAGTCCCGGCCCACCCTGACACAACAATCCCCATCATGGGTTCTTTCCTAAGTGATGGGGAGAAACATCGAGGGGGGGGGGGTTGTATTTAAAAAAAATTATTCCATCCAAGCTTTATCTTGGTGAATGTGTGAGCTCTTTGGAGTTAATTACAAAAGTCTGAGGACCTCAGCTGGATGCAAAAAGCCCACCCCAGAAAGGGTGATAGCTCACAAAGGCTGCGTTCCTGGAGTCAACTGCTCAACCTACAGGCAGCTCCACCAAGAGTCTCCTCACCGCCTGCTGTTTTGTCAACAACCTGAAAGGGTATCAATTTCTTACAAGGAGCCTCATAGTCCTCCATTGGGGAACGTTTCAACCGGAAGGAAACTGTTCTTCACCTCAGAATCCCTCCAGGTAAAAAACAAAGAACTGCATTCACCTCGCAAGTCAGACATCTATGATGTCACTGGGGGTCCTGACTGGCTGTCAACCCCTCTTCCCATCTCATGGAAGGTGTCGCCCTGAGAGCTCGCTGCAAAACACTCTCTCCCATTTTCTAACCTCCATGTTCCTTCCAGTTCTTCCCTTTTTCTCTGGGAAGCCTCTCCAAATAGGTCCTTATACCTCTGGCTGCTTCCCCACCTGTGCTCAGGCCAAGTATCGGCTAACCCGCCCACTTAGGGTTGTTTTTATTATTCCATTTATGCTATGGGGTTTCTCTTTGACGTTGTCTGCCTTCTCCTCTGAAAATACAGCTCCACAAGATCTAGCCCTCTGTCAATTTTGTTTCCTGCTTAATTCTTTGTGCTGAGATCAGATTAAAAAAAAAAAAAAAAAAAAACAGGTGCAGTGTCACCCCCCCCACACACACACACACACATACATGGAATACCTTTCCCCATATTTAACTCTACCTCCACTCCTGCTGCTGTGGTAAAGCACCTTAATAAGAAGCAGCTTAAGGAAGAACAGATTTTCTTGACTCACGGTTTTAGGCTATAGTACATCACTAGGGGAAGTTGAGGCAGAAACTTGATACAACTATTCACAGTTGAAAGCAGAAAGAATGAATGAATGAACCTTCATTCATGCTCAATCTCCTTTCTACAGTCCTGGGTCCAAATCCAGGGAATAATGCCCTCCCCAGTAGGCTAAGTCTTTTCAAGACAATGCCCCACAGGCATACCTAGCCTCATCTAGACAATCTCTCACTGATACTTTCTTCCCACGTGATTCTAGACAGACAAGTTGACAGTTAGAACTAACTCTCACACACATACCTATTGCCAGATTTGCTCACAGAGATGTGTCCCAGAGGTAGCGCCTGCATGTGGAGGGGCAGCCATGCTTTCTGCCGGGGTTCTCTCTCCTCTTCCTCAAAGGCCTGGCCCACTGGGGCCTGGTGAGGTGAGGACACCAGAGAACTCCTGTCTAGAGCCAGGCTCCAAGGCTTAGATCTATGTGATGCGCTGACTGTCCACCCACAAGCCTGGCTCACAGTCAACCCCAGCAGCCATCATTTCTAGGGTTTTACCTTCCTGCTCACCTTTACCACTCAGTCAATTTACTTCCCTGGGTCACTTCTGCCTCCTCTGATTGTGGCATAAACAAACAACTCTTCCCTCTTGCTTCCCAGCTAGTGCCTGGGCTGGCTGGGCCTTGAGTAAGCATCACCTCCCTCTTCTGGATCCTCCCCACTTTCTCTTTTCCTCAATACTTAGAATTAATCAGAGTTTCTTGTGGCTTCCCTCTGCTTCATGGGCTCCAAGCTGGCTCTACCTCTGAGATGCATGGCTATTTTCCTGGCTGGGGGCAGCGCACATGAGAATCAAGAAGATGACAGTCCCACGCCACTCCCACGTGGATGGCCAGCATCACATCTCCCACACACCAGTGTCAGCAGTGGAGGAGACTGAGCCTCAGAGTTGTTCTGGCTTCACTCCCTGTGGAGATGCTCAGCAAAACAAGATTTAAAAGTTAACCGCTGCTGACTACTGTATTTCTCCAGTTCAGAAATAACACAGCCCCGCGTTCTAAGAGTTTTGAAATTCAGATGCATCTTAGAATCGATGTGAATATTTAACACAGAAATGTTTCTCTGTTCTAGAAAAATCTGTTGTTCTGTCTGATAGTGGCTGGCACTTCAAAGATGAGGAAACATGAGAACATGGACTCAGTGACCCTTGTCATCACTCATGACGTCCTGACAATCCATTCCTGTTAAACTATCAACCTTCAGAGACTGCCTCCAGGGTAGTGTCACAGGCTACTGCTGGGTGGTGGCTGTGTGAGTGAGTGAGTGAGTGTGTGTGTGTGTGTGTGTGTGTGTGTGTGTGTGTGTGTGTGATTTAGAGTTATTCAATCCTTTCTCTTTTTTAGCCTTTTACCTCCTATCCTTTCTTTGTTCTGCTCTTCCTTAATTGACCACTGTCCTGGCTGACCTCCATTGGCTCCCTTGGGTCCTTCTTATGTGCTTACAGCAACATATCAGTTCATAGCTTTGATACACCTAAACACATGTAACACTGCTGGATGCTCTGCCTGCCAAAGTGGTGAGCAGGGGGCATGTACTCAGGGGTCCTGCTTTGCATCTATCGGTTCCTAGCATGATGCACACAGGTCTCCAGTTAAACTTAAGAAGTCATCCAGGCAGACTCTGCACTCCCCATCAGAGTCCGACAAAGAGAAATATTACCATCCTTTTCTTACCCAGAAAGGATGCCACAGAGCTTGGTGAGAAGGCTACCCCCAGCCTTCCTGCACAGTGGGACACACAGGATCCAGCCACAGTATTCAGGCCAACCCAATGTGTCCTACAGTTTCTTATAAGAGGTATAGTCTGGGTACAAAAGGAGACGAGATGGGAAGGTCATTAACCTAACCTGTATGTATCTCATCCCTATAAAACAAGGGCCCTAACACTTGCCACAAATCACAGTCACTCTGGAGATAATAATAAATCTTCAAGGGTTAGATACAGTGCCTTTGACCTCTTTGGCCAAGGAAAAGTAACTGTCAGATGCTCCCTAAGCTTCACCTAAGGCTAGCTTGGCCCATGTTAAAAGCACTCATGTATGGGGCTATGACCCCTTCTCTAGCATCCAGCAAGTGGAGACTCTAAGACACCCTGTGTCTTTGTTTGCTTTTTTTTTGATAAACACTAAGACCAGAAGCAACTTGGGGAAAAAAGGGTTTCTTTGGCTGACATGTCCCGGTCATTGTCCATCACTGAAGGAAGTCAGGGCAGGAACTCAAGGCAGGAACTGAAGCAGAGACCATGAAGGAATGTGGCGTACAAGCTTACTTGTCATGGCTTATTTGGTTTTCTTTTTATACAGCTCAGGACCACCTGCCCAGTGATGGCACCATCATAGTGGAGTGGTCTTCCCATATCAATCATTAATCAAGAAAATGCCTCTTGGGCTTGCCTATATGCCAATCTGATGGAGGCAGCCTCTCGATTAAGGTTCCCTATTCCAAGATGACTCTAGTTTGTGTCAAGCTCACAATTAATTAATTAATTAAAACCCTAACAAGCTCTCTCTGGAACCTTTTCAAAGACTCAGGCAAGTTTGAACCCAAGGAAGTGTGGCTCCAGAGTCCACACTCTGAACCAGTACCATACACCACTCTCCCTGAGTTCTGCCCGCATCTCACTGGACACAGAACAGGCTCCTCACTAAGTGTCAACAGAAGAAAGAACTACCCAGCATAAATCCTGAAAAGACGGGAAGAACCGTGACTCCCTCTGCCAGCCTCACTCATAGCAGGTTCTGGTAAATATTTGTCGTGCCACTGGGTGATCTGCCTGAAGAACAACTCTTCCTCAAGTCGTTTTATTAGCAACAACTGAGAGAATCTATCGGCATTGGAGCTGGAGTCTTGCAAAGAATTTCAGCAAGCCAGGGCCATACTCTGAACGTGCAAATCCAAGTCTGCCTGACCAGCTGCTGGCTCTTTCTGATTCCTCCAGGCCAGTGAGGCGCCTCTTCTTTCCTTCAGATTAGCCTATGCGCCAGGACACATAGCAGAATGCTTAAGAGACCGAGAAAGAAACAGCCTTCTCTTTGGGAGAGCTGACGTCCTGGCTTGTGTTTTGGAAAGTAGTTCTTGGACATCCCTTGATTCTGCATCTTAATGCATGTTTGCTGTATGTCTGACTGAATCATCCTAAATATCTTCCTTCTGAATCAATACATTAATTTAACTGCACTTCAAAAAAGAAAGGAAGGAAGAAAGGAAAAGAAAAATAGAAGGAGAAAGAGAGAAAGAGAGGGAGGGAGGGAGGGAGGGAGGGAGGGAGGGAGGGAGGGAGGGAGGGAGGGAGGGAGGGAGGGGCGAGCCTGGGGGAGATGGACTGCTGGGTATAGAACTTGCCAGGTACAGGGAAAATGAGTCCTGGTTGCTGGTGGCAGCAGATCCAAGCCCAGTGAACCATCAGAGAGATGAGAGCAGGGACAGGGCAATCCCCAGAAGCTCCCAGGCCAGCTAGCCAGGCATCTGAAGAGGCGAACAAGAGAGCCTGGCTCAAACAAGGTGGTAGGCAAAGGGCCACACCTGACGTTGTCCTCTGACCTTTCCATGCTATGGCAAGTGTGTGAGCACACACATAATAAGGAATAGAAAAGGAAAAACAGAAGAAGAAGAAAGGAAGGGAGGGAAGGAGAGAGGGAGAGAGAGAGAAGTTTAATGTGCCTCTTTCTTCAAATGGAAATTCTGTTTGCACAACCCAGCTGGTAATGTTGGTGACCTCTCTTAATGTCACTGCTGCACAGAAAGGCTCCAAAGCAAATAAACTTTGGTTGAGATGCGACAGCCTTTTTTGTTTTCTTCACAACCTAAGTTTGCACATCTTCTGGAACACCCTGCACCCACTGTAGGCCCAGGGACACAGGTTAGCTTGTCTTTATCACTGTCCACACCAGCCTAGATCGGCCTTGTCAGCAGGACACCACCATGCTCTTGTTCCTCCCCCTCCCCCTCCTCCTTCCCCTCATGCCCCCCTCCTCCCCTCATGCCCCCCCTCCTTCTCCCCCTCCTCCTCCCCCTCCCCCTCCTCCTTCCCCTCAGGCCCCCTCCTCATCCTCCCCCTCCCTCTCCTCCTCCTTCCCCTCAGGCCCCCTCCTCCCCTCTCCCTCCCCCTCCTCTTCCCCCTTCTGGCCCCCTCCTTCCCTCTCCCTCCCCCTCCTCTTCCCCCTTCTGGCCCCCTCCTCCCCCTCCTCCTCTCCTCCCTCTCCTCTCCCTCCTCCCCGCTCCTCCCCCTCCTCTCCCTCCTCCCCCTCCTCCTCTCCTCCCCCTCCTCTCCCTCCTCCCCCTCCTCCTCTCCTCCCCCTCCTCTCCCTCCTCCCCCTCCTCCTCTCCTCCCCCTCCTCCCCGCTCCTCCTCATTCTTTTAGCACCATGGCTGGAACCAGGGCCTCACACATGCCAGAAGTAGAAGAATTGTACCACTGAGCTACAACCCCAGCCTTCAAAATACTGACAAATATTTTGCAAATATCAAAATGTTTGGTAAGTGCAGGAAGCATTTTGCATCCTCGTGTGGGCCAGAGTAAAGAATGAGATGCCCTCAATTTCTGTTAAAACTGACACATGTCCCACATGTCCAGTAGCGCCACAGTAGACACCATGGCTAGAGTGTGAGAAACTAAAAACCACAGAGGACAATCCCAGACCTCCTTCCTGCTCACAAGTTTTGTGCCCAAACTACTCCTAGTAAGATATTTGACTTGTATTCTACTATAAAGAAAGTCATCCTAAAAAGAATCAGCAAAAACCGAACCTGGCAGTGAATGGAAGAGGAAGAGAATAGGTTTCATGAAGAGCATCTGAGCCTCTGTCGAGCAAGTGTTGGAGGCTGTGCAGGGCTGTAAGATCTCAGCTCTGTTGACCACAGGACAAGAGCAGCCTCATGTGACCATGGCGGACACTGGCTTCAACTGTGGTATGCCCATACATGGCTGTGGACACTGAAATCTGAACCCCATGTGATGTTTGTGTCCTTTGTTGGTGGTGTAGTTCCTGCCATTCAAAAACGTAAAAACAGAGCCAGATATGTAGTTCAGTAGTGGATTGCTTGCCTAAGATGTGCAAACCCCTGGTCAATTTCCACAGAGAAAAGAGGGAAGGGGAGGAATAACAGTTAAGTTGGTGAATGAATAAACGAGAAAATAAAGTGTTTTGTTTTGTTTTTAAAGATGCTGCCATGACTTGTGAGTTGACAAAACGGACAGCAGGCCAGACAGGTTCATCTTGCACGAGAGTTGAGATGACTCGAGATTTAGTCCACCTCAGTCACTAACTCACAGAAAGCATCCAGCCCAGAGCTCTTTCTCCTGCCTCAACAAGGTCCTCAAACAGGAACAACTCACAGGAAGCATCCAGCCCAGAGCTCTTTCTCCTGCCTCAACAAGGTCCTCAAACAGGGACATATGTTCCCCAGGACCACAGGGAATCACACTGAAGACTGTCCTTGGGCTTCCCAATGGCTCAGCATCTGTGTCAAACACTGTGTTCTGACAGACTAATGGCACAGGCCTGTGATTCCAGCTGCTTTAGAGGCAGGGAGATCTGAGTGTTATGGGTGGATAGGTATTTCCCAAGTCCAGGAGAGGGGCTCGGATGCTGTGGAGCTAGAGTTATAGGCAATTGTAAGCTACCAGGTGCTGGGAACTGAACCCAGTCCCTCTGCTCGAGTAGCATAGGCTCTTAACCATCTGGACCATCTCTCCAGCCCAACTTTTACATTTTTAAGAGGAGAAAATAATTGATAATATTACTTTATCATGAAAAGACATTCTCCTAAAACTCCACTTTTCTTCAGTTTTTATACTCCAAAGGAAATGATGGGCAGAGGAGAGGCAAGCTGTGTGGAAACAGGAGGTTTTACGGCATAGAGAATGCAAGGTTCATTAAAGAAAACATTAAAAGCTATTGGGACCAAAAGCCCTAGTGTCCTACTCACTGCTTCCAATAAAGCAAAGCAGGCTTCCTTCAGGGGAAACTGAAACAGCCAGGTTAATATTGATGTAGCAGCGACGGAGGAAGCAAACAGACAGGCCGGGACAAGACTGCATCCAGCCTCCAAACCACATGTAAAGTTGGAGCTAAAATGTCATATGCATATGTAATTTATATGCAAAGCACTCCCCTATCACAGGGCCACTGGCTGCCAAGGCTCCTCCATACCTCGGAAATTCTGCAATTGCATCTTGTCAGTCACCTACCGAGGATAAAGTCTGTGTGAGGAGAACACAGAGACTTTCTTAAGGCCAGGGTATTAAATTCTCCTAGCACGTCACTTTCCCGGGAGCTCAGCAGGTTTCGGCAGGAAGACCTATTTTTGCTCTTGTGCGGGCTCTGTCCCTGGCACTGAGTGACTGGAACAGACTGCACGCAACTCTGCCAAGAATCTGAGGCTCTGATGATGTGAGCCAACCTCAGACTAATAATTTTATATCTCAATATAAGCAAAAGAGTTCCATAAAAATAGACCACTTTTAACAGGCTGGTATTCTGTGCTGAGAGGGCTGGAGAATGCGGGTGCCATGTCAGAACATCTTTCCCCTGTCTGTGGTACCTAACTTTAGCACCTTCCATATGGCTATTTGTCTGATCACTGAACTTAGGGAAAGAGTGCTGGATGAGATGTGACTTTAAACTCCATGCCTGGGCTCCTTTGGAGGTGAAGTACCTACTCATGTGTATAACACTCTTCCTTCTTCTCGGTTCCCAGGAGACAGAAAACAAACAAGTCCAAGGCCCAGACTCCTGGTCCTCCTCACCAGGCCAACGCCAGTGCCAAACTGTGATTATGTGTGTATTAATGAGAAAAACCAATGCTGAGGAGGGCAGGTGTGATAAATGGCCCTGGGACTCAAAAATATCTCTTCTGCAGCGTCCACAGCATTGTTTAGCCTATCATCGTCTCTACGACCCTCTCAGCAGGCTTCTCTAGTGAGTTTTCTTGGGTCTCCATGCAAAAGCTCCCCACCTCTAGTCCCTACTCCATGTTGCCCCCAAGCACTGGCTTCTACAGATGTACAAGAGTTTGTTTTTCATGGTGGGAAAGAGGAGTATGTATCCATATCTAGAGGGGACATCAGCTGGATGGGGGTGTAGGAAGGCCTTGGGAAATGGTGTGACATCATCTGCAAAACTGTGAATTACTCTGGAAGTCCCCAGGGAAACCAAAGCAGAGAGACTCTTGCAGTAAGAGACTGGATTCAGGAAGCCTGGGTTATGGCATTGTCTGGGCCCACAAGCTCACAAGCTCAAGGGTATACAGGCACCTGGAAGCCCCTCAGAGCTAATACTACCACTTAAGCTCAAACACTGCCCAGCAAGCCCCTCAGCCCGGGAACTCAAGAAGAGATGACATGGCTGTCTTCAGGCAAGGTTTCCATACTTTCTTCTGGGAACCTCAGCTGTGGCTCATGAGGCCTTCTGACTGATCTGTGAAAAACCTTCCAGAACAGGTCTTCTTTACGATTGTATGAAACACCTCCAGGCATCCCCCTCTGTACATATAACTAATTAGATGCCAAGATGAAGCACAGAACTCAAACTATCTAACACCACAGAGAGAAACTAAACCAGGCACGGGGGGTGGGGGGGGGGGGGTGCACGACAATGACATGAACCTGCAGGAGGAGGGTGGAGGGACCCTGCTCCTCAAGAAGGAAGCAAAGAGGCATGGCTACACATCTAGTCACCGGAGGGTGTCTATTCTGAGGATCCTTCCACAGACGCAAGCTGAGCTTGCCATGAGCTTGCCATGTTAGGGACAGAGGTTCCAGTCTGGGTTAAATGCAAAGAGGTCAACCTGGGTGATCCTGTGAAGAAAAGATGGTATCCCAACCTTGAGAGGCTTGCTCAGGATGTAAATGTGTATGAGCCAAGGGAAAGGAGATGCTCCTCATATCTGGGTAAGGAATGGGATAGAAGCTCACAGTAGAGGGGAAGGCAGCCATGATCACTTGTGGGTCTGAGAAAAGCTCCCAGCTCCCAAGTCTTTCTGGAGACACAAGCTCACTTCTGAAGAGCACCCCTTAAGTATTTGCATGAAGCAAAGCACAGTGTGTGGCAGGATCAACACAAGAACATCAATACAAGGCCTGAACATCTTATGTAAATGAGGAGACAGATAGAAGAAAGTAAACTTTTTGTCTCGGGAGGTAGAAAGGAAGGCTAGAGAGAGGCTCATTCAGTAGAGTGCTTGGATTTCAAATCCCGGGGAGGTACAGGAGAATCCTCCTCCGGCCTCTTGCCAGCTAGCCTCACATATATGATGAATTCCAGAGCAGTAAGAGGCTTTGCCACAAGAAGCAAGATGGAGGGCATCTGAGCAGCAACAGTAAAGGCTGACCTCTGGCTTACACACACACACACACACACACACACACACACACACACACACACACACACACACACACACACGTACCAGAGAGAGAGAGAAAATCAACCAATCAACATTTGTTGCTCATATTTTCTCCTCCCACCCAAGCCACCCTCCTGAACTGAATGTTGTGGCTTACATTTAAATACGATTTCTGTGATTAGGATTTTGAATTTTTTTTCTCCCTGAGATTTCTTCAGAATAAGACAAGGTCCTCTGAAAAACATGTTACATAATATGTGTGTTTTTCTTTTTAATAGTTTCTCGTCTAACTCTGTCTTGAGCCACTGGGAAGACCAAGGAGACCCATACTGAGCATCCATCCAGTCAGCAACTGTGGTCCTCCACAGATCCAAACTGAAACAATGAAAGGAAGTCTGTTCTCCCTCACTCAGGCTTACCATGAGCCAAACTTAACCATGTAAGGGCTGAAGAAATGTAAGACCGACTCCGTGCAAACGGCCAATTGTTCTTCACACGATCTGCATGAACTCAACCTTGAGGCTTGACTTCTCCGGTGAAGAAAGCAGACACCCAGCATCCCAGGCAGACAGAAGGACGGAGGCCAGAACTTCGACTTCTTTTGTGTAAGTAGGGCCTGAAGAGATCCCTGGGTGCCGCCAAACTTATCCAGAACCCACTCACATACCACTGGGCCAATTTGAGGGTTAAAGGCTCTGAGCTGTGCATTGACCACACACTAACACATATGTACTTAATTCCATTGCCCTTACGTGCACAGGGCGGAGGAGAGAAAGAATGGACCCCTTGATTCTGAGTAACACTTTCCCGTAGCACTATTGAAACACTGATCATTCTGTTCTCACCATATTGATTGGTAATTTTCATTTTCCATTTTCAAATAAAACCTCTCACTCCAGTCAAAGTGGTCCAGCTCCTGGATGGAACTTCACAGTCCGCTTTAGCTACATTGCTTCAAGTCACACTGTCGACATCAGTCTTAAGTGGTAATTCCGCTTTTCCAATTAGGTTGTGGGAACGAACCAGACAAATGGACTCTTATCCCCCAAGCCACAATCTCAACCTAGACATCAAGATGGGACAATGAACAGCCAGACGCTCTCCCCCATTACTGTGGTCTGGGGCTGGAGCCCTCCTCTGCTGCCCCTGACAAGGAAGCCATGCTCAGAGGAACGTCTGGATAGAGAGTTGATCCTGGAATGCAGGCTGATGTTCAGAGGGCTGGCTTCCTCAATTGCAAACGCTCGGCTCTTTTCCATTATAATCTGAAAAGTGGTCTCCTCCATCCTTATACAAGGTGGCTGGGGAGAGAGCTCATTCAGTAGAGTGCCAGGAGAACCTGAGTTCAATCTCCTTCCCAGGGCAGGGGAGGAAGAGCCTAGCCTTAGGGAGTTCCAGAACAGTGGGAGACTGTCTCAAAACAAAAGGTGGACAGCACTTGAGGGAGCGCAGCTGATGCTATTTTCTAGCCTACACACACACACATACATACATACACACACATACACACACACACACACACACACAGACACACACACACAAGCACAAGCACAGCCATGCCCACAAGTACATATAACATACCCACATGCATACACAAAATAGACCAGCAAGATGGCTCAGTGGGTAAAGACACTTGCTACCCTGAGTTTGGTCTCCTGAACCCACAGAGTAGAAGGAGAGAACTAACTTCTTCAATTTATCTTCTGACCTCCAGACATATTGCACAATTTAAATAAATAAAAATTTAAAGTTAAAATACAGGAAGGGGTGTCTCACAGTGGCAGCGAAGAAACCAGCCAATGCCACCTGAAGTTCACCAGGGCTTCCCACTCATTTAGACCAACAATCTACCATGTGGACAATCACTGGCCGTGTTGAGAATGTTCTTTATTATTAGTTACTGTAATTGATTACTTGTTCAACCTAATTTGTAAGGTAAGCTTCAGAGATTTTATTTTAAAGTATGTATGGGTGGGAGGGTACACATGAGTGTAATGGCATTGGAGACCATAAGAGGACACTGGGTCCCCTGGGAAACCTATGTGGTTGTGAGCCACCATATATATTCTTAGAATTGAACTTGGGTCTTCTGCAAGAACAGCCACAGACAGCTCTTACCTGCTGAGCCATCTCTCCAGCTTCCCATAAATCAAACTTTGTCATTGGTGGGTATAGATAAGAAAAAATATGGCACGTGTAAGGCCCAGAACTCTTCATGGATTCTGGCTCTGGGGGTCTTGGCATATATTCCCTGCAGTTATGATAGGGGCATCATTCTTCCATTGGCACAAATTTGGCAAGAATTGTAAATATAAAACAGTAGGTCGTCAGGAGCCTAGAGGTAGGCAGCCAAAAGAAGGCAGGCACTGCTTCCACCTACTTATACCTGCTTTGGGCTCTTCCCAAGCAACACCCAAGGGTTACACCCTGGGGACCCAGAGGCCCTGCAAATGCCCATCTAAGCCAGCTGCCTGCAATGGGTAGAACCTCAGTGTCAGAAGGGAAAGCTGATGTTCCTCACTGCAGGGGACTTTGAAGGAGAAACAGTACATGATGGGGATGCCCACACCCACTCAGCACTGCAGGACTGAGGTGCCCACACCCACTCAGCATTGCAGGGTTGACATTCAAAGCTAGAAGGTCAGTCAGTCAAACAGGCAGCACCCTCCCCCCTTCTCCAGGGCTTACCAGGCCCTAGGTGTTGATTGCACTGCTTTTGTTATGTTCTGAAGATGCCTGGGCTGTACAAGATTTGAGCTCATCCCAAGTCCAGAGGGCCCGCAGGGTCAGGAAGCAGAGCACACAGTTTCATTCATGGTGGCTGAGTGTGTGGCCCACTTGAGTCTTGTGCATCAGTATTTGCTTCTATGTATGTATATATACACACACAACATGCGTGCCTGGTGCCCAAGAGGCCAGAAGAGAATTTCAGATCTCCCGGAGTTAGCATGTTGTGAGTGCTGGGAACCAAACCTGGGTCTTCTGCAAACGTTCTTTACCATGGAGCCATCCCTCCAGACCTCATCTTTGAACTAAAATCTTCCTGCCTCTGCCACCATCCACCAGCCTTGGAATCACAGGCAGGTGCCACTGGGCCTGGCCTTTATTTGGCTGCTGGGTCCTCAGGTATGCTCAGCCAAGACTCTACCTCCTGAGCCATCTCTGCAGCCCCTATGGCCTTGAGCTTAGGTACCACCAGAAGGCTCCCCTCTAGGTGGCCTGATCCATAACTACTGGAGACAAGTGTAACCTTTAAGAGGGTGACTGGGGGAAAAAAAGAAGTACTGGAGTCCCTCCCAGTGGTGGGAAGAGTGACAGCTGGCTTCTCCTCTAATCTCTGCTTCCTGACTACCAGGAGGTGAACAGCTTCCCTCTGCCTCGTGCTACTGCCACGGCGTAATGCCTCACCCTCACCACAGACCTGCAATCAATAAGGCCAAGGACCCAAGGACACAGCCCTGTGAAGCCTTTCTTACTGGCTTTTCCCTCTAGCATTATGTCACAGTGGTAGAAAGATGAAAACTTTGACAAGAACACAGAAGGTTGGGGAATGGCCCAAGCCCAACCCTTAAGCTCTCTGGACCCAAACAAGAGACTTGATGAAACTGGGTCACAGGATACATAGTCCCTCTTGTCCCCAAACCCAAATTTATTGCAGAGGCAGCGAAGTGTCTTACTGGTAAGTGGTTTGGTGTCCTATGTCAATAACTTGTTATGAGTTCCCACCCCCTCCCCCCAGCGACCACCTCTTCCATAGTAGGGAACTGAAATCTGTGTGCACAATGTCACTCATCTGCAACTTGCTGGGGCAGAGCTCACAGCCCCCTCCAGAGTTTAGAAAAAAATTCCTTTGCAGAGAGGGACTGGCCTGGAGCCAGGCAGACACACACTTGACCTCACCACAATAGGCAGAATTTTCACAGTGGGGTCTTCCCTCCTGCCTCAAGGACAGTCTGTGTATGCTGACCCCTGAGTCTCCTGTCCTATACCCAGGCTGGTCACGTACCAGTGCATACTAAGCATCTGGTGACAGCAGTAAGCCCAGGTTGACAAGGACATATTTATCTGTGTATTTGTCTGATGCCCATCTCTGCCAGCAGTCTGGAAGCCCACCTGGGCAGACCAAGACTGGTTTCTGTGCCTTGTGTCTCCAGGTTTTCTTTCCTCTAGGCTCTAAGCAGGCAGTTGGGATGGGTGGATTGCCAATGCGGACTTTTGGGCCACAGTATTACAGTCAGTATGCTTCCCCCAAGATATACCAGGGGTCAAGCAGAAACTCGTGGAGGAGGAAGATCAGAAAAAGTTAGGGGAATAGCATGAAGGAGATGAAGGAAGGGTTTCCCCAGCTCCATTAGGTCCAGGCTTCTTGGACCTTCTGCTCATGAATGTCAGGGTGGTTGACAGGGGTCAGAAATGATCTACTGGAGACTTTGGCAGCCCCCACATATGCTTCTGGGCTGCTCACCTGTGTACCTTCCAAGAAAGCACAGTCTCCTGCTCTGTGATCTCAGGGCCTCAAGCTAATATCACTTGTCCTTTGCCCTTTACCCCCCCCCATCTCCTCTCCACACACACACATCCTGACCCTCCCACCCCTCACACACCCTATTCAAGTTACATGCAGATCCATCCAGAGATACAAAAGCACCATGTGCTGAGACTCTCACCTCCCTTTTCTCAAAGATCATAAGTGCATGACCCTTCCCCAGGCACAAAAGCCGTTGCCATGGGAACGAGGTGGGATGCCAACTTCACAACAAGTGACATTCAAACTGAAAGGGACATCGACCTGACCTCATCCCACACCCCACATACTTCCGTCCTATGCCAGGGGAAAAGACACAAAAGAGAGTCCTTGCCTATTGCCTAAACCTAGTCATCAGATGACCACAAAGATTACATTACAATGTCCTGGGAATGGGAATGGGAATCTGCAGAAGGGAACAGGGTTTTTGTGCTTTAAGGTCTTCCCCGCTCTCTAGCCGCTCAAGAGAAAACACTGTCCCAGTCATAAGCGCTGGGCAGGTCGGTGCCCTCCATCCAGAAAGTCCTCCATCAGCCAAGATAATGGAAAGACATTGTTTCTTGTAAGATGTGGCTACAGACTTTTTTCCTAGTCCAACATCAGGGCTGTTTCGTCCGGAAAGCCCAGGCAATCAGGTCGGTGGAGTAAAGAATGACTTCTACACGACTAAGAGAGAAATCAAAAGAACATTTGTCTGAAGACACGACTCAAGCAAACAATTTGCAAACTTGAGAACCTGAGCTTGAGAGCCAAGACCCACAAGCTGGGCATGGTGGCAAACGCTTGTAATCCTAGCATGCTGAAGCGTCAACGGAAGGAAGATGGTGGGGCTCTTTAGCTAGCAAACCTAAACCTACCCGGTGAGTTCCAGGCCAACGAGAAACTCATTCTCAAAAAAGAAAAAAAAAAAATAGGAAAACAAAATGACTCAGCAGGTAGGAGTGCTGGCTGGCTGGCTGCCAAGTCTGAACCTGAGTTCAGTGTCCAGGACCCGTATCTTTGCGACCTATGCAGTGAAAGGAGACAGTAAACTGAGTCAGTCCTACAAGTTGCCCTCTGACCCCCACACGCCCCCACATGCATACATACATACACAAAATAAATTAGTAAATAAATGTTTTGTTTTGGTTTCTTAGGCACTGAAGAGATAGTTCAACAGTTAAGGCAACTTACTGCTCTTGCCAAGGACATGGTTTTGGTTCCCAGCACCCACACTGGCAGTTCACAGCAGGCTCTAACTGTGGTTCCAGAGGATCTGAAGCCTACCTTTGGCCTCTGTGGATACCAAAAATACATGTTCTGCACATACATACACAGACAAAACTGTTATGCACAGAAAAAAAAAGCAATAAATAAATGTATATAATCTTAGCAAAATAAGTGGTAAATAGTCGCTAAAGAAAAATATCCAAGGTTTTTCTCTGAGCTTCATATGCAAGCTCACATGCCAACATGCACCAGCACACACACATACACTCACACACAGAGGGAGAGAGGAAGGGAGAGAGAGAGAAAGATTTGGGAGACCTGAAAATTATAAGACACTGACAATTCTGTGTCTCCCAAGGTTAGGTTGAAATACACACTACCACACCACCCACGGCTGCAGACATATCTTGACAAGGCATTGCTGGAAAGTCAGACCAAGTCTCCATTAGGCATCCCAGGCCCAGGGCCAATAGCTTAGACTATAGCTAGATCTCGAAAAAGGTTTTAAGTTGCTTAAAATAAAAATAAATTATTAATAACCTAGGCTAATAACTTGAACTAGCCTGGGCTATCTTCATCTTGTTGCATAAGATTGACATTTCTTTTTTCTACAGTGGGGGAAACAACCCAAGATGGTTGGTGGAGGCATCTGCAGAGGGGACAGAAATCACTGTGCCACCTGGTATCTGACCGGGCAGCTCTACATGAGAAGAAGGGTATGAAGCTAAGGAACAGGGGATACCAGTAGCTGGATAGCTCATGCCATAGCTACCATGCCAAGTGCTCTTCAGTCACGAGGATTCCATTTCTCCTCCAAGAATTTCCTGGGTATGAGAGTTGACCTCCTGGGGCCCTCAACCGGAAAATCAGTCCATTCTGTAGGGCTGGTGTGAGGCAAGATGAGACCTTGACTCACTGCACTCAGACTTCAGACTTGACACAGTCAGATCATTGGTGAAGGCCCAGAAGCACGACACACCCCTGGTAGATGGGGGACAGTGGAGGACATAGTGTCAGATCTGCTTGGAAATCCGGTCTGGAGATGAAATCAGTTCTTTCCGCCAGTAAGGGAAATCGGGGAAAGTTCCTGGGGTAGATGAGTGGAAACCCAGGACTTTGCCCCTCCTGTGGCTCCACTCAGGCTGTTGTGGTGGTACCGTGGGCTGTGGAGGACCAGGATGGGTCTTGGTGGTTTAGGAGCCTAGCCTGGTAAGCTCCACGTAACCTTTGCGAGACGCCTGCATATTTCACCCTTCCAAGCGAGTACTCCCATTTTTTTTTTGTCATTCCAATTTCATTTCCGGGGCTGTGTGGACTGCGGGCTCAGCAGTCACTCCGGTCTGAAGTGACTCCTGGGACCTCCTCACTGTTCTATATGCAAATGGCCTTGCACCTGGGCAGCCGAGCAGGCTTGCAGACAGTTTAGTTATGCAAATCTGATTGATCGAGAGCATATTGCAGGAGCTTGCACAAGGCCTGGGACACTGGCAGCTATATTTCACCGGCTAAATTCCTGAAGAAGGGGGGAGAAATTAAATGCCAGGCATTTTGATGCATATTCCCTTCAACCCCTGTCGTGCGCCGATGCTTTACTCCTGAATACGTTCAGCACTTGGGTTAGACGCCGCTAATGCAATTTTTGCACGCGGGGTGTGTTATTGCTGAATTAACAGAAGGCTTGTTTTCCGTGTAAAAAGCCAGTCACTGTGATGTCGCTAGCACAATAGGTCTGTCAGTCGATTTGAAGTAATTCCCCAGGCAAATGCAGTAAAGGCAGTGTTTAAAAAAAAATAATAATTAGGTCCTTTGGCCTCCAAATGTTCACCCAAGTGAAAGGGACTTGAGCAAGTTCCTCTGACTTCCTCCTCCACAACAAAAGGTAAAATACACCGCAGGGACTCTGATTACACATTGTCATCCTGTGTGGAAAGCGCTTGTCTGTTTCCCAAACACTGAGCTTGAAGAGGGGAGATGGAGTAGCGACAGCCACAGCTGCCTGGGAGAAAATAAATTATAAAAGAAGAAACTAGAATCTGCTTAAGCTAATAAATTCCTCAACCGACACATTGCATTCATGCATGCTGAAATCTGAGGCTCGAGAGGCCCGTCTGCTGCACTGCATTCTCCTTATTGATTTATAATCACTGATAAATAAGATACACCTACACAGCACAGGAAGGCTGGGGAAGAGGGGAGAGTTGGGGGGGGGTTGTTTTGGTTTGGTTTGGTTTTTTGCCAGTGTCTCTCCCCAGCACCCGGGCATCAGAATTAAAAATAAATCAAGGAAAGGAGGGTGATGGGAAGGAGTAGGAAGAGAGAAGGACTACGTTTTGCCTGGTGTATCGCTCATAGTGAATGGGTCATGAGAAGCAGATCCTGAACCGTGCAGACCCTGAAGAGAAGTGAGGGTCAGGTGGTTGGGTGTGAAGCTCAGCCCAGGACTTTCTCTGCAAAGATTATATTAATGTCTAAGTTAGAAAATACATACTTCACTTATTCTCTGGGGTCATTCCCATTACCTGCCTCAGGCAGCTTGGTGACATTTACATGAGTGTGGACTCATCCCATGCATGTGGACATTCACAGCCACTGCAAAGCAAAGGGAGGGGGGTTGCCAGTATCTACCGGAGTACTGGGCATAAATCCTTCATTTGCACCCACCCTGGTGTCTGCTTCCTTGATGTGGGAATCACAGAGCGTTGCCACTGAAAGCGACAGACTTTCTTGTCCTTTGTGAAAAATTATATGGACACCAATGCCACTCCAACGGTTTGGGGTTTCTTATTTTGAGAATCCGAAAAATGAAATTCACAGACCTCAGAGGATGAGTTCTCGAGAAAAGTTTAGTCTCTCCCAACCCACACACGCTCAGACAAGCCACACAGGTACACATCGCACATACATGTGCAAACACATGTATACGCCCCTGCATGCACATATACGCATGCTCCTGCTGCGCACAGGAAGCAAGGCTGAATATGGAAATGCATATGTCTGTATGTTTGTACACGTAAGCACACATCTCAACCACACACACACATTTAAAAATAAAAAATGCCTAACTGACAGGCAAATTCCAGCCAGAGGGTCCAAAGCAAAGATCCTGGGAAAAGTCAAGTGTAATCCCTCCCGACCCAACCATGGCCCAGCATGCCCCTCCCATCCCTGACTAACAAAAGGGCCTCAGCAATTTGACTGACAGAATTCTTAATTGTATCCACTCACTCATGACAATTTGATTAAAATATTACACCATAGTCTCACCCCCTGTTTGCTTCGATCCTCCAAATCTAATTTTGAATTTTCAGAAAGGAGATTACTCCCACAAGCATGACTGAGGCACTATTAACTTCTACTTAATCTTTATTACTGATGTGAATTTAACATATGTACCTCATCGTTCTGCCCTGCCATTTGCCTCCAAAGAAATGTGGAGGAGATAAAAAGTGGTGGGCATGAATTGCCACTGTGCTCTTCTGTCCCCTTCCAGCTCACCAGTGTCTGAGAAGAGGCGTCTTCCCACTCACTTCAAGACAGGACTTTCCATCTCGGCCTTAGAGCTGCCTCCAGAACTCCCAGAGCAGCGACGCTCAGAGATAGTCTACAGACAGTTCACTGTCCAGCCGGTCCTGGACCTCAGAGCTGTGCCTGGGATAAGCTCACAATAAAACACACCATTGGATCAACAAAACAAGAATCAAAACATAAACTGGAAGCTTTACTTTTCAAAGTTTCTCGTTTCCATGGTTTTAAGTCATCTTGTTTCTTGATTTGTCATGCTTATTTTGTAGGTGTGTATGTAAGAGAGAGAGAGAGAGACAGAGAGAGAGAATCTTAAGTGTTAATCAGGGATTATATCCTTAGGATCTTTGGAGGCTCTAGCTCAGGGAGCTACTAGAAGGATTGGCATTCTTCTCGGAACAGTGGAAACAGCTAAACACTGGGAAACTTCATCAACATAGTCCACATAAGGACATATAGGATGTACAAAAGTCCACACAGCCGATGCTGGACTCTAGGAGGGTGGGCACCAAGTTCCTGGAGGATGATGGGATAACAGCCAAGAAGGGCTTCCATTCCAAACTACATTCTTTGCAAGGAGGGCACTACAAGCTTTCCTACCCAGAGAGAGTGGTTCTTGCCTCTTTCCTCATTTCTTCCTCCAGGGCTCCCACTGACCTAAAAGAAGAAAACGGCCCTTGATAGAGTTCACAGCAAAGTTATTCGGGTAGATTCTGGGGCACTGGGCAGTTAGAGAGAGGTGGAGAGAAGGCCTGCCTGGAACCTGAGAGTAAGGTGTCTGCTTGTCCACTTAGAAGACTAGAAGGTGTGTGTGTGTGTGTGTGTGTGTGTGTGTGTGTGTGTGTGTGTGTGTGTGTGTGTGTGTGTGTGTGTGTGTGTGTGTTAGGGGGTGTTTTGTTTTTATTTTTGCTTGTTTGTTTGTCTGTGTTTGTTTTTGTTTTGAGACAGGGTCTCTCTGGAACCTGCTCTGTAGAACAGGCTGGTCTTGAACTCATATAGGCCTTCAACTCTAAGTGAATTGCCTGTCCACTTAGAAGAATCACTACTGTTACAGGGCTCAGAGCCCAGCAAGGAGGAAATAGTCTGTGCTAATGATGATTAATCAGAAGGAGCTGAACCGACTCCAACTTGAAAAGAGGCAACTGGCATCTGGCTAGTACGAGCTTTGGGTTCTGTCTTCTAACTTCATTTTCCATTCTTCATAGGCAGGCATATACCTCTAATAACAAAACCTACATCGCCCAGACTCCCTTGCAGCTTAATGTAGTCATATGAGTAAGGAATGGAGAGGTGCCATGTACACTCTGGAGGTCTTGCCTTTAGCATGAAGGGTTTTGTCTCTTTCCCTTCATACTGAATGGTCAGAGAGGGGAAAAACAAAGGACAGGAGAAGCCTTTCTTCTCTCACGTCATTATATTAAGGGTCTCTCAGTGGGAAATGAGCACATAGCACCAACATTTTCTTCTGTGCCTTTCCCTGACTGGTACCATCCCCACCTTGATTCACACCACAGGCCTGATTAGATGGAGTTTCTCTTATCTTGGGCTACTATCCAAGATCCCCAGTGGATAACTGACACCATGGTTTTTACTGACACGAGAAATTTTTTTTTATTTTACAGAGACATACATATGATAAGATGTATGCATTTAGACACAGTATGAAATTGACAATGGTAACAATGTTATAAAGCAGTACACCATGACCAAAGCTTTGAAAGCATTTTCTGATATTCGAGATTTCTTGTGCAGTGTGGGTACCACAGTGATACCACAGTCGAGAAAAGCAAACCAGAGTTAAGGAAGAAGGTCCAGGCTGAGTGGGTGGCTTAGTGGACAGGACACTTGTCAAAAAATCATGGGCCTGAACTCAATCCTGAGCATCCATGGGAAGCCAGCACAGTAGTGTCTCTGATCCTGTGGCAGAGACAGGAGGATTCCCTGAAAAATATAAAGCCAGCTAGCCTGATGTGCCTAGTGCAGCAGCATAGACCTTTCCTCAAACAAGGTGGATGGTGATGACCGATAACAGATGGTGTACTCTGACCGCCACATAATGAACCAGCCTGTCTCCATCTTGGACTTGAAAGTCATCTTATAGTAAAGACAAAGTGGGTTAATTCCCATTTATGATTAAACCTCTGTTTCTCAAGGATTGGACTATGTCCCACCTGTAACCTAACTACAAATGGTTCTGCCTGTTCCAGGAAATAGAAACCATGCCTTTGTTTCAAAAATAGTTATAATCATCTTGTAACCTTGTTATAACCACTTTGTAATGTTCTGCTTCTATAACGCCACCTATTTTGCCCATCAATCCTCCCCAATTTGGAAACCCCCTATCTATGGGCAAATACCTTGTCTTCCTCACATCCAATGCTGACTTCTCAAACCCCCACTTTAGGGGGAGACAGCCCATGTACACCAATGAAAAAGCTTGCTTTAATTAATTTGGCCATGGTGATTTGGGTCAGCGGTCTTTCTCCTCACATCTTTGGGACTAACACACACACACATACATGCCCTATACACATACATAGACACAAATATGTCACAGAAGGAAGGGAGAAGGGAAGGGGGGGCACCAACAGTGGTAACTTACCAATGGAAGTTGCCGGAGAAAAGATGGGGTGTTTATTTTTAAAATGACTCAGAAGTCAGAGTGAATAGGGAAGGAGATATAGAGTTCTGTCCTCACAAAACCGAGTGCAAAGGAGTGTGCAGACTGGTGGCCTGTACTGAGTCTAGTGCCAAGAGCATCACGTGATCCTCCGGTGTTTCTGAAATGTAATAATAGCCAATAAAGGATTTTCTCAAAGGGGGAAAAAGGCATTTTAAAACTATAAGTTTTTAATTTCTGAAACTTCCCGTTATTATATTTCCTTCACCAATAACTAAAAGTAAAACCACAGAAAGTGAAACCATGGATGAGGGGACACCCCTGTATCCCTCTATCCAGGGTTAGCCTTGTCCCTACCTCTCTCCAAGGGTTTCAGGGAGAACTGAATAAAACCAGAATGGGTGTGGTTCTTAACCACTTTGCAGGTGAGAAACTTGAATATGTGAAGGCATGGATTGATCCTTACAAAACTTTATTTCAGGGAAAGACCATTTAATGCCTGAGGACAGAGTGGGCCCAAGTCTAAAAATCTGGAAAGAATCTCAGGAATGAGTCTGACAGTCAATAGATTCAAAACTTAGGTCAGCCAGTAGATTTAGGGCTTGAGGTTGCACTAAAAGTATAGTCGATAGTTACTGTAGTCCATAACCCTGTACCCAATCCTGAAATGCCAAGACGTGTAGCATCCACTTACATATGCTTTTAAAACCCTCACCTTTGGGCTCCTGCCGAAATCCTTGGTTGCACTGGAACAAAGGGTTTTGGCCCAGGTTTATTTGAACCTGTCCAAAAGAATAAACTGACTCCCATGTTTACAATGGAATGCAGCTCCCTGGTGGTCTTTGGGGGTCCCTCAACTGAGGTCCAACAAATACAGACAGAAAAGAGCAGAGCTGAAGTCATTACTGTGGGTACCAGGGTTGGACACAGAGCCGGTGACTCCCTGCTGAAGGGCTGGACACATTTTTACAAGGAGATACCCATTGCTGGTTTAACGAGCAGTAGAAACTGTGAGCTGAGTCATTCAGAATCCCAGCCCACGCCCAACCAGTGTAGATGTGCTGAAGACACAAGTTAATGGATCATATTCCCAAAAGCCTAGGATCTGAAGTGTTCTCACCAGAGAGAATGATAAGGATGTGAGGCAATGTATATGCCAATGAATCAGCTATTCCCTGATACAGGAATCCTTCAAAACATTACCATGTACACTGTAAATACACACAATTCCATTTGCCCACTAAAACAAAAAAATAAGCATTTTGTAGAGGTCACATTGGGGAAGAAAAAACAGATAGGTGTAAAGTGTCTACCAGTCTCTGATTAAGAAAGGAAATGTGGGGATGGGCACCACAGTAAGCTTTAACCAGCTGTAGACTTCTGTGATGGGTCTGTCTGGGCAAGATGAGAGCTATACTTACCCGTGAGGCTGAGAATAAGTATTTGGAATGTTGGGAATTATACTGGTTGGGGAAACGGAAGTACTAGGTTGTCCTCTAGGGACCGTGGCCTCGGGTTATTGGCTAGGTTTACAGTACCAGACACAAATCCCCTCCTATTGAGGGGGCTGTTACCCCCAAAACAAAAGTGCCACTATTGCACCTTTGCCAGGCTGGCTATTCATTGTTGTGGTTCATGGGCATTACAACCAGGTTATCTTATTGCATGGGGTCAGTCCTAAATACATATACACATGAGCAACACTACATGGATTCAGCAGGTTTTATGTGTGTGTATGTCTTTCTGTGTATATATGTGTATGTGTGTATGTCTCTGTGTGTATGTGTGTATGTATGTGTATGTCTCTGCATGCGTGTATGTATGTGTATGTGTGTGTATATGTATGTTTATGTGTGTGGGTGGGTGGGTGTGACAGTAATAATGAAAGAAGATGTCATAAACCTAAGAGGGAGTTGGGCAAGAGATGTGGGTGGAGTCAGAGCAGGTAGAATGGGGCTCTACATGATGTAGATATAGTGCTCACATGTGAAAGGCTCAAAAAAAATAAGTGTTTTATTTAAGGAAATGTGAAGTAACCTTTACTGTAGTGATGCGGTTTATATGTTTTAACTCTTCTCAAACAATATGTGTGTAATAGGTCATTTTAAAGCCATGATACATTAAATGGAAAACAAGTAACTTGCAAAGTGTTATGCTAACAGAAGGCTATTTGTGGTGATTTGAAAATGCATGGCCCTGTGCAAGGGCTTCTGGGAATTCTGGGACAAGGAGGTTCCATGCAACCAGCAGGATAAGGAAATAGCAGGAATTAAGAATGATTCAGAGTAAGCATTGAATATTTGTGCATACACTTCCAAGTGATGGTTTCTATAGAAGTATTTTGTCCTTGTTGACAGTGATTTGGGTTTTTTTGAAACAGGGTCTCACTGTGTAGCCCTGGCTGGCCCGGAACTCACTTTGTAGATCAGGCTGGCCTTGAACTCAGAGATCTTTGTGCCCCTGCCACCTTCCCAGTGCTGGGATTAAACACATGTGCCATCATGCCCAGTATCTGCTGGGGTTTTAAGGACAGGAAGTGTCTTTACAAAGAAAGGTGAGAGTCCCCAGCTGGAAATCCTGATTCTGAATCTAAATTGGGGCCAGATGAAGCTACAGCAAACTCTATCAGTGGAAAGAAAGATGGCATCCCATTCTTGTTTCCTGGTAGGTCCTTTCCTTCATCACCACTCAGAGCAGGAGCTAATTCTACTCGGACCTAGAAGGTTGAATGTGAGAGAAGGGTGATGGCTGGTTCCCAAGCCTAAGCAGAAAGAGGCTATCTCAATGCCTTCCATTTCTCCTGTTTGGACTGCCTTTCTTGGGCCCTTGGGCTGCCAGGTTTTAAGTCTCTGTAGGGAGGGAAAGGATCCCTCATCTTCCAATTGCAAGTTCCAGGCACTGTGGTTCTGCAACACAACCTTGCCCATCAGTTGAGAACCACTGGTTGACTTCATCTAACACCGTGGCTTGAAGGACAATTGCCCAGTGAGCCCTGACCACATTCCCAACCCACCATAACATGAGACATAATAGACAACTGTTTACCTGGGTTTTTTAGTAGCATCTACAGTTTTCAGTATTTTGCTAGACACCTACTAGTCTAGCCCAGGAAACAGGTCTTTACTCATGAATCCATAGGTGGGGAACCAATGGGAACCTTGTTCCTGCTTTAGGGGCTTCCAGACTTAGCTGAGAGGTATGAACAGTGGTTGGGACTGGTTTCTTCACTCTATAAACACTCCAAGGACAGGGTCAAGGCCTGGCTTGCTCATTACATGTTTCTGCCACCCAGTAAATGTCACTGGAGGAAGCCCAGCATAGCAGCCTTGGCTATTCTTGGGCCCATCTGCACCTCTATTTTCTCCTGTCCCCTGCAGGGACATTTGGACCTAATATATGTGATGGCAGAGACTTAAACTACTCTGAAATATTTCTGCAGGTGTGAGCCTTGGAGAAAGACATTATTTTTATATAGCCATTTTGTATTAACTGTTTTACTTAGTTATAATATATATACCATAAAATGTATTCATTGTAAGTATGCAACTCAACAATTCTGAGTACATTTCCAAAGTTCTGCAGCTGTCACCACCATCCAATCACTGAGAAGCTACAAGCGCTCAGAGTTGGTCAGCCTTTGAGGAACAGGCTGATGTCAAGGTCAGTGCAGAGTACACTTTAGTAAAGGAGTTTGGTAATTAGCATGTGACCTCGCTATAATTACAGAGAAGATGAAATCTTCAGGGGTGGGGGACTCAGGAAACAGCTTAGCAGTTAAGAATGTGTGCTGCTGTTGCAGAAGACCAGAGTTCTATCTCCAGTATCCACACGGGGTGACTCACGGTCACCTGTAACTCCAGCCCCGGAGGACCTGACAGTCTTCTAGCCTCCTTGGGCATTCCACTCACATGTGTGGATATGCATTCACAGACACACAATTTAAAAATAATTTTAAGTACTGTAGAATAAAAAGTTCAGCTGAAAGAAAATCATATATACAAGGTAGTTCATTTTGGAATTTGTTATCATTGAGAGACGAGAAGGTTCTGAATCCTGCCAGAGTCAGAATTATTTTCCTAATAGTTGTTACTTCCTCCTCACAGGATTGTCAACCAGAACTAATGGGAATAATTATTCCATCCATGTCCACGGGGAGATGTGGAGGAAGCACGAGGAAGAGCGAGCTTTACAGGATACAGAGGGACCTCAGCTAACTATGTTTTCTTTGACGCCTGATTTTTCAACTTAATGACTGTCCAAAAGTGACACATTCCGTAGAGAGTGCACTTTGGATTTGGCTCCTCTCCCAGACTGGTGATGTGTTACATGACCCTCCCTGGATGATGGACAGTAGCAGCAGAGCCATTATCATGCAGGAGAAACAGTGCCCTCCTACACAAGGCTGTGTGGCTAAGTTGGGACATCCTGTCAAGCTTGGTGTGGTGAAGTCAATTTTGACCCAGTCTTTTCAGGCCCCTGGTATGTTTACTGGGATATAATGACTTTGCAAATGAAAGAGAATCTGTAACACGGTAAGAAATCAGAATACACAAATGAGCCAAACACATCCAAAGATAACCGTAAGAACTGAACACAGAGGAAGAGGTTGAGGGATGCTGATTATACACTTGGTTCTCTGTTGCCACGATGCTCAAAGTGTACCACAGACTTCACACCAAAAGTCTCTGTCATCACCCTGAAGGGTGCAGGTGCCTGTAAATCCCACCTCACCATCTATGAATCTTGCTTTCCAGGTAACCTAGGGTTTGAGCATACACAATTTGTGTGTGTGTTTATGAGTGTATACACTTTAATTATATATGTGTGCATATATGATTTAATTAAAAATACATAATAAAAAGACAAGAGTTTAATGAAAAATGAAAGAGTAGTCCAGTGCTGTACCACAATAAGAACTAGACTGTTCAGGCTCACTTCACACGCAGTTGGTGACAGCCTCCAGGCTCTGTAGGCATGTGGGCAGCATCCTCAGCTCTCCATTCAAGGCCCAACAAGAGTCTGTGGCTGTTTTAAGCAATGGAATTTTTTTTGTTTTGCCAGTTTATAAATCCTTTCTGTCACCAGTCAGATGACAAGCCAATACTGATTGGAAGTCACTGGGGTCCACCTACACGGTCTTGGGCCTGGACAAGGTGAGAGCAGGTCTGTCCACCCTCTACAGTCTTCCATAAACCAGGCTACTCTGAACAGCTGCACCACTGGCCTTGGACTCATGGAGACAGCCAAAGACAAGACTTGCCTGTCAGATGCCAAAGCAGAGACGAAGTGAGGAAAAGGCCCAACAGGACTCACTTGAGAATCCGTTGAATATGGATGGCACCCCACTTGCCCACAGCATCCCCAGGAACACAGAAACTCACTTGATACAATACCCAGCATACGCAGCTTTGGAGATGGACCATGCCAGGTTGGAAAGAAATTAAATCTGTTGAGAAGGCAGAGGTGGGCATGGCAAGAATGAAACTCTGGTTGCATTTGCATTTCCCGTGACTCATTTTGCTTTTTGTAAAGTATGTATCAAGACCTAAAATGTCCTCTAGCTGCCTCGTAGATTTAAAGGCACATTTAATAATCTCTTTGCTTCATTTTTCTACACTGGGACCCCTTAACACTAACTCTTCATGTGTATTTTTTTCACTTATATGTCCCAAGCATGTTAGAAATGCTATGAGTGCCAGGTACTGGAAAATCAAGATGGTAAGACATGATCAGTAGGGCACCCAGAAGAAAGGAATTCTTGGGACTGAAGAGACGGCTCAGTGGTAACACACTTGCTGTGCAAGCATGGTGGCCTGAGTTCAGAACTCAAGCACACACGTAAATATCTGGGCACGGCCATGTGTGCATATAATCCCAGTCCTGAGAAGGCAAAGACAGAAAGATCCCTGAGCAACTGAGAAAGATACTTCATGTGAACTGCTGACCTCCACACACACATGCATGTGCACACATACACATCCCACGTGCATACACACAAGCACACAAAGGAGGCAAAGTATTGGGCATAGAAAGAGCACTTGAGGACTGCATGTGATGGAAGCCAGTGAGATAGAAGATATGTATGTCCTGGGTTCCTCCTGCCCTCCCCCCCACTCCCTAGCTGCTGTGAGCCTCTGAGCCAGCTTCCAGCTCTGCCTTGTCTGGAGCTAATGCACTGGTTCCCTGTGGGCGTGAACTCTGGGTTCCCCTTCATATCTCTTAGTCTGAAGTACTCATCTACACAAAGAAGAATGCTCAATGCAATGGCAGGCTCTGCTGTGAATGCTGGCCAGGAGCCCCAGTCTCACAGTCAAACGTAGGTCGTGTGGGCCATAGCCCTGCCTTGGAACTGTGCAGCAGCAGATCCTGCTCACGGTCAAGATCTGAGCTGACTAAGACTCCTCCATGTGGGTGGATAGACTCTGTATCCTCAGCCAGGTTCATCTCTGCTCACTCAGACCATCCTTCACACAAATTCAATTTGGGGATATTCGGACCTTGCTGAGCCAAGACCACACCTGTCTCAGAGAGCATGGCTGGGCATTTGTCCCTAAAGGCTTTGTCCTGACTCAGACGGGTGAGATACACTGAAATTGTAAAGGCAAAATCAAGCTTAGAAGAGACAACTAAAGGAAGTCTACTATTCCTTATTACTTTAATGAGCAAAATGAGGGAAGGGTCATCAGAGGTCCAATGAAACATCAGCACGTGAATTCTGTAAAGGCCACAGCCATCTGCAAAGGCAGTCAATGGCTTGACTTGGTATGGCATAGAATTCCCAAGAGATAAAGGAGTATACTGGGTGAGTCTAGACTGCTCTCAGTTGGATGCTACTTACTCCATCCATAATTGTGGACACCCCACTGCCCGGTACTTTAACAGCAGCTCTTGATACAGCACCTACAGAGAGCCTCACTTCCATCAAGTTTATATACCAGTAGGCAGGGCAGCCAGGCTGTCAAAGTGCCCCAACGCCCACACACTAGTGTGTAAACAAACACAGCCAACTTGCTCAGAGGCAGAGATCCGACACTGCGAAGCTGTGAACCACATTTGCTGGTCCTGAGTACAATGGAACTTACTTCTTTGTATTCTCTAGATTCATCCTCAAGGCGGAGGTGTCACCCTACCCAGTGACTTTTGTGGTTTTGGTGTCCCTCCCCCTTTATATCCAGGGACAAGAAGATGGCCTCAGGTTGTCCCCATCAGAAAATTCCATTTGGGTCTACCCCTGAGCATCTTGCTTTTTGCCTTTCTATCTCTGACACATCAAATACATGAGCATCACCCCAAAGAGAGGAAACAGTGTCCCCTCATGTCTCCCCAGCTGCCTCACCTATATGTCACCTGCCAGGAAACTCTTTTTAAAGTTAGGCTAGGACTAATTTAAAAATGTCTTTGTCTATCTTCTTCACATTTCCCTAGGAGGCCCTGGATGCCACTGTCTTCATGGCTTACCCACATGAGCAGAGAGATCCAGGATTCATAAAAATTTGAAAAAAATCTTCTCAGTGGCTCACATGCAAAGAGACATCAGAAACACTGGCCCTTTCCCGAAGATTCTAATATAGAATACTCTTTCTTCTGTTCCTAGGAATGTGCTCCAAACCACTGACCAGACTGATTTTAGCCCATGCAGGAATTGCTTCCTTTCCCTCGGCCAGCACAGGGAAACTCATCCCCTGCCCACTGACTTCAGCGCAAGCACAGCAGCCTATAGGTCACAGTAGCTCCATTTTCCTCTCAGCAGCCTGGAGTTTCCTCTCAGAACCCTCTTGGTTCTGCCCATGACCTATCTGTCATCCCTTCTAATCCTGCGAAGGTGGGGGGGGGGGCAACTGTTACTAGCCCAGGGTATAGCCTCGTCTACTCCACACGGGTGCTGATTCCCTTGCCCGTGGTAACAGCCCTTCCTTGATCAGCCAATCCCACTAGATCTTTAGCATCTTGTCCCGCTGGGGTCCCTCTTCTTCATCTTCCAGCACATCTTCTCTGGAATATCTTCATGTTCCGTACTGGGAACAGATATCCAGGATCCCACCAGGGGTAGTAAGTTCATACACACAAGAGGATTGAGGGTTAGTGGGAGAGAGATGCTCCTGAAGATGCAGTAGGGCTAAGGGTTCCATGGCCAATAAGCAATAGAGGGGTCACAGTGGAGGACCTGAGGCTGGGCACAGGGAAGGCTCACAAGGAACCTGAGGCAGATGGTTCTCAGGGATGAATGAATGACAACAGATTTGAAGGGTCTAGCCTTGGAGTGGAGTGAGGAGGTTGTGGTCCTCTAGATACAACTGGTACCAAATAAATGGCTGGGCATGGCCCCAAATCCCACAAAGATCACATAGCCCTCAGAAAGACATCCTGGTGTGAGAAAGGTGACCATGACCCATAGCCGAGTTAGGGTTTTTTCTTAGATCCTTGCCTCAATAGCCCATTAAGCCTTTGGAGGCTCACCAGGGCAGAGGTAACCAGTACGGACTCTGTTCCTGCCCTGACACGAGCCAACGAGTCACCTCCTCTACCCCTAGGTTCTCTGACCTACCCTCAGCTGCCTAAAAATTATACTCCCTGGCTCCATTCCCATCTTCTTGTTCATACTTGATCATCGGGATAGCTTATATTGATTGCCAACTTGACAGGAAGTAGAATCTGCTGTGGGGCTATGCTTTTGTACACTATATATATTTGTCACTGCAAATATTGGTTTAATATAATGCTGATTAACCAGAAGCAAGACAGATAGGAAGTGTAGGTGAGGTAACCAGACAAGAAGAAGTCTGGGTAGAGAAAGAGCAGAGCAGAAACCAGCCAGACACGGAAGAAGATAAGAACTCTTCACTGAGAAAAAGGTACCCAACCACGGTAAACATGTGGCTAATCCATGAGGCTAAACATGGATAAGAATCATGGGTTAGTTTAAGAGTAAGAGTTAACAAGTAATAAGCCTGAGCCATAGGCCAAACGTTTATAGTTAATATAAGCCTTTGTGTGATCATTTGGAACTAAATGGTTTCAGGACCAGCCAGACAGGACAGAGAAACTTCTGACTATAAGAATTCCCTTGAGACCTGTCTCCGGCCATGCCTGAGAAGAACTTTCGAGATTAGGTTAATTAAAGTAGAAGGAGCCAAGCGAAATAAAGAGAAAAACAGTGGAAAGAAGCAGCATTCATCAATGTTTCCTGACTGTGGATGCCATGTGACCAGCTACCTCACACACCTGCCACCATGCCCCCCCAATGATGGACTATACTTTCAAACTGTGAGCCACAATAAACTCTCCCTCTCTTTCTTAGGTGGCTTCTGTTGGGATACCTTTATCAAGTCATCAAGATAAATGGTTAATAAACCATGAAATCCATATTCTCAGGCATCACCTTGACCTCTCTCCCTGGAATTTTCATTGTCCACCAAATCCACACCATCTGACCCAGGGCCCTTCCACCCATACAACACCCATCCATGAGGCTAATCCTAGACCTGTAAGCAGAACCAGATAGACTAAAACTCTCCCCTTTGTAAGCCCCAGACCAGAGGAGCTAAATTAAAGGATGAAGAAAGACCAAAAACATTAGGCTAACCCTACAGAATGACTCACTTGCTTCCTTGTCCCTGGCAGGATCATCCCATTACATTTAATGGACTTTGATTCTTCTTATTGAAATCCATAAAGGCTCTTATTAAAATGAAAGATTGTTCAGTTAGTGTCCCAGCCCTGGTACTTTCCTTTTAGAGATACCCAGAGCAATTGGTGTCAGGATTCCACATGCGTTTTCCACATTAGCCACTGACACTGTCTCCTAAGAAGTTGTTTTCAATATTTTATTGATCTCATTTTTCCCAAGTCTGGGAAAGTGTGCCAAGCCAGGGCCTAAGCTGCAGGCAGATGTGGTGATGCTAGCGGCGTAGGCTCTGCCCATCGTGGCAGAAGAATGAAGCCATTGGTCCCTGGACTTGATCTATGGAGTGTTGGTGATGGCAGCTTTAGCCATCTGCACTACCCTCTGCAAGGACTTGTCAACACACACAGGGTAAGTGTGCCACTGTGGATTTCTCACAGCCGGAGCCAAGACAGATACACCACCCACAGAGAGACATGCGGCCCGTGATTCTAGTATACTTACTTCTCCAGAGGACAAGTCTCTCCTGGGAGAGAAACTTTTGCAGAAATCATTCTGGCCTTAAGCAACGTGTTAGCCTGTGCGGACTCTTGCCCAAACAGTCTTGGTTTCCTCGGCTGAAATGAGGTGCTCTGTTCATCATCTCAAGGGAATTGTCTGGCCCTCAAAACACAAAACCAAGTATTTCTGAGACTCAGAGGGCTGAACTGTGAGCCATGAATCCTAAGTCATAAATTCCTGCTAAGAGGTGGTTATACATGTGATGACATCTAAACATCAGGGACATGTTTTTCATTGAGAAATTCCGAGACCAGAACACGAATGGTTTATATACCAGCATTCAGACAGGCCCCATTAGGATAAATACAGGGAAGTGGAGGGAGAAAGAGGGAAGGAAAGGGAAATACAGTGCACATATTGAGAAACACTCAACAGTCCAGCAGGGAAATAAAGGGAGATGTAAACAGCTCTCCACCCTCTCTAAACCTGACGTTTCACATCTTCCTTTAAGCTGTGTTCCAACAACCTCGTGTACATCTCACCAAGAAAACAACACGGTTAACCCCAGTCCCAGCACCCACTCTAACGTATGCACTCAAAAGGGAAACATATATAGTCAGCTTTCTACTTGTCCAAACATACAGAAAATAATGTAAAGAGCATCCATGTACATACCATCCAGATTTAAGATAAGTTTGCATTCTTTTGTTTGCTTCAGAGCCAAGAGGGAAAAAGGAAGGAGAGAAAGAGGGAAAGAGACAGAGAAAAGGAGAAGGGAAAGAAAGGGAAGGGAGCAAGGAGGGAGGGAGGCGAGGAGGAGGACAAGAAATAAAATATTGTACCACAGATATATAAATAAAGATTCTGGATTTCATTCTGTCGTCCCCAGAAGTACCCACTGTCCTGAAGATGACAGGAATGATTATATATACAGAACTCCATATCCATAGACAATGCATGGTGAATCTCTGTGTTAAATATTATGTAAATAGAGTGTTATCAGCCACAGCTTTGTAGAAATACATTCATGCTGACTGGTTCTTGTTGACACATGGGTAGCTCATGATCCCTGACAAAAATGCCATAGACTGGATGGCTTAATCGAGCATTTACGTACTATGGTTCTGGAGACTAGAAAGTCCAAGTTCAAGACATCTAGGGATCAAGTCATTTGGTGACTCTGTTGTGGGGAACATGGATTATGGATGTTTATGTTTATTTACAGTGTTGTTTATAAGTTGTTATAGATAAGGGGAGAAAGGGTATTAGATTTGGAGTTCTTTGTGTTTTAAAAAGAGAAAAGGGGATATGCAGGGAGATTATGTTGTTCCATTGTAAATAACTGTCCCACCCACTGGTTTAATAAAAAGTGCTGATTGGCCAAAGGCTGACAGGAAATGTGGGCAGGGCTACCAGACTAAGAAGGCTCTGGGAACAGGAAGAACAAAGCAGAAATACCACAGAGACTCCAGAGTTGCCAGACAAGCCAGAAGATGCAGGGGACCACTATGCTGCTCTGAGAAAAGGTACCAAGTCCCATGGCTGAACAGGATAAGAATCATGGGTTAGTTTAAGGGTAAAGAGTTAGCAAGTTACATGCATGGACCTTAGGCCTATCAGCCTAAAATTAATGTAAGCATCTGTGTCTCTGAAGGTCTGTGGGTCTGCAGGTCTAAACCTTAAGGCTAGGCCTGAAAGTCGGGGCCAGAAAACTCTTACTACACTCTGTGTCTGCTGTGATTTCCTGGTTCACAGAAACCATCCTCTAGCTGTGACCTTTCAAGGTGAAATAGGAAAGAGAGATCTCTGAGTGCTCATTATAAGTGCACTAATCTCATTTTCTACAGATGACTGTGAGCATGGTATTTTGCAGATACCCTATTTTAGAAGCATGTTAGCTCAAGTAAGAATGTGGCTGAGGGTAGAATTTTTTAGGACTACCCCCAATGGATGATTATCTCCAGCTGTCAATGTGGGTAGATGATGGAGAGTGGATTGAAGTATGGATGGATGGATGGGTAGGTGAATGGGTGGATGGATGGATGGAGGATGGATGGAGAATGGATGGATGGGTTAATAGATGGATGGATAGATGGATGATTGGGTGGATTGATGGTTGGGTGGGTGGATGGATGGATGTGTGGGTGGGTGGATGGGTGGGTGGATGGATGGATGGATGGATGGATGGATGGATGGATGGATGGATGGACGGACTGGTGGGTGGGTGGATGGATGGATGGATGGATGGATGGATGGATGGATGGATGGTTGGATGGATGGATGAATGGGTGAGTGGGTGGGGGGTAGGTGGATGGATGGGCAGATGGATGAGCAGATGGTTGGATGGGCAAATGGATAATGGGTGGATGGACTGGTGGATGGTAAGACTATGGCTCTATGGGCTATCAAGGACAGACAAACAGACTTCAGACTTCATTCACTTAAATCTCATGTGAGTCCATCTAGGGGAGATCTACAACAGCCACAAAGTCAGCTCCTCCACATCCCTGATTCATGAAATGTTCAGGTTTGATCATGTTCTCTCTAGTGCCATCCAGACCCCAAAATTCTTGTCACATCCAAAGATGACATTGGACCTGGCTTGAACATTTGAAACTCCAAAGCCCACTCCAGTGACACAGTTCCTGCGATAAGGCTACACCCACTCCAACAAAGGCACACCTATTCCAACAAGATCACATCTCGTAATCTCTGTCAAATAGCACCACTCCCTAATGACCAAGCATTGAAATCTATGAGTTTATAGGATCATCCCTATTCAAATCACCGCACACAGAGTCACAGAAGATGTCCTTAGAATGGACAATCCTGGTGGTGAATGGAACACTCAGTTTTCCCAGTCAAGGCTAGTCCCCAAAGAAGGCATGTGAGCTAGGCTTATGGTGAAGGTAGTCACTTTCCAGAAAGACCCAAAAGGAGAAAAATCTGAGGACTAATATTTGCAATGTGGATGCAGATGCACCTTTCCTGTACCATCAGGAAAGGTGCAAAGTAATTCACCAACAAATGTCTGGAGCTTTTCAGAATGCTGAGGACCTTACAGAAGAAGGCCCTGCTGGGCACTGCTTGGGGAAGGGCAAGGCTTTGAGGCCTAGCCAGGACCGAGCTCCCCCTGCTGGTAGCCCATCAGCCTATCCAGGTCAGAGTTCCCAGGGACTTGACAGAATATGCATATTAGGGAGGAAATCTCTGTGGGGACCTCTGCTCCAACTCCCTCCCCCTCCTCGAACTTCCCCTCCCACCCTGGCCTCATTTCTAGTCCCTGGAAACCCCAAACTCAATCTTTCTGGAGCCTGGACCCTGCCTACTATTTCTCTCATGAATGTGACTTCCTCTCATCTTTCCCATCTTGGCCCAAGCATCAGTTTCCCAAAGAGAGGCTCCTTCATGGGTGGCCACTTCCACACAATCCCAGTTCATTACCAAAATTTACTTCTTCCTGCTGAATCCCTTCTCAGGCTGGGCAGACACACAATAGCTGAATGTTGACATTCAAGTCTCCACACTGACCACACCCTGCTTCTCTTGTGTCCCATTTGACCACCATTCAAGACAGGAACGTTTTCACAGGTCTAAAGTGGCAAAAGAAGGACTTTGCCACTTAATATATCAGGTTCAGTGTGTGAGTTACAGGAGAACCGGCATATATCTCTACCCAGAGATGAATGCAAACTTGAGTTTTAAGAAGCAGCCCTGGGTTCAATCCCCAGCACTCCAGAAACCTCTTGTTATAATGTTGCAAAGGCTTCAGTTTGATTTTTCAAAACTTGAACTCTGTGGCTATAAGAGAGATTCTCTTTCAAGGCACATTCAGAAAACTTTAGACTGTTTATACAAGTCTAGGGCTGGTCAGTTTTATCACTGAGTTCCTGTCCTTCACCGTATTGTAAGACACTAGAAGTTGGTTAATTTTATCATGAAGCTTTATTATTTTTCCTTTGTCAGTTTATCCAGAGATGCCAGGAGCAACTGACCAGCATCATCATTTTCCTTATTTTTCCACAAATTGTCTCAAGTTTTATATATAGGCTCACCAAATCCAATGCTTCTCACAATTGGTGAATCAAGATAGTCAAATGCATTTATCTCCTTAAGTTTGCAAATAGCTCACACCACAGGTGTTCAGTAATCCCTGAGCTTCTGGGAGAGGCTTCAGTAACTGCAGGTATTGGCAAATTGGAAGCCCTGTTCTGGATACTTTAAAATTAATCCTTACATTTCTGTTGCCATAGAATACTTCTGGGTCAGAATCTCTATTAGTCAGGGTTCTCTAGAATGATTGAACTTATATACGTATACATACATACATACATACATACATACATACATACATACATACATGCATGCATACATACATACATACATACATACACGCATGCATGTGTAGGATTTATTAGGGTGGCTTACAGGCTGTGGTTCAATTGGTCCAATAATGAAGATTTATCCATAGAAAGCCCAAGAATCCAGTAGTTGATCGGTCCACAAGGCTGGATGTCTCAGCTGGTCTTCAGTATACGCTGGAATCCTGAAGAAGTGGGTTCTGATGCCGCTGAAGGAATAGACTTGCCAGCAAGAGCAAGCAAAGAAAAGAAGGTTCTTCCTTTGTGTCCCTCATACAGGCTGTCAGAAGAAGGTGTGGCCCAGGTTAAAGGTGGGCCCTCCTACCTCAAAGATCCATGTTAAGTGGACCTTCCCATTTTAAATAGTTTCATTAAAAAAAAAAAATCCTTGGAGGCTGGAGAGACGACTCCGAGGTTAAGAACACTGGTTCCTCTCCCAGAGGTCCTGAGTTCAGTTCCCAGCATCCACATGGTGGCTCACAAGCATCTACAGTAGGGTCCAACATCCTCTCATCCTCTCTGGCATGAAGTTGTGCAGGCAGATGGAGCACTCATACTATTCAAATAAATAAATCTTTAAAAAAAGAAAGAAATTCTTCACAGGTGCCCAGCCATGTGGGTTTTAATTAATCCAGATATGGTCAAGTTGACAATCAAGAACGGCAATCACAGTCCACCACAGAACACACAGGGACACTCTTGAAGCCAAGTAGAAAGTCCGTATTGCCAGCCAGTGGCTGCACAGGGTGCTTGCCCAATCAAGCAAGAACATTAGTAAGAAGCAGAACTACAGAAGCTAAAAGGCAAAGCTAGCACACTTGGGGACTCTCCTGGATCTGGAATCACGGACTGGAATCAGGACTCTAACGGGTTAGGGTCTCTGTATCTGTTTTGGCAGGTGCAGGTGCCTATGTGCTGGGTTCTAAGTTCAGCCTGGTGCCTCCAGCATGGCATCAGTTGTGCTAAGGTCTGGGGGCCCATTACAGTGGTACAAGCCTGCAATCCCAGCTCTTGGGAGGATGAGGCCGGAGAATCAAAAGGTCAAGGTCGTCCTCAGCTGTGTGGCAAATTTGAAGATAGCCTTCGTTACTTAAAACCCTGTCAAAGAAGGAGGAGGGACAGAAGGGAGAAAATGGAAGAAAAATGGAGGAGGAGAATGTACACCACCTTCTATTTCATAATACTCAAAACTCACTCCCACTCAGGGTGCCTCTTGGATCCCTTCCTTCCTTTGAGGTCTACCACCAACAGGCTCACCTCCAGGATCATAAAGGATAAAATTGGAGGAGATTTCTGCTGGTTAGCATGCATAAATGTCCTCTCTATCTTAACACCTAGACACAGGATATTCCCTGTAAGGTAGGGAATAGCCTTCTGAATCTGCCTGCATCTCTGCCAGGCTCATAAACACGTAAAGAGAGCACAGGGGCAGGGACACAAACAGCACTTTTCCAACCAACCAAAATCAAATTATACCTGCACAGCATAATTGGAGTTAATGAGTAGTTTTATGTTTTGCTAATCAAATCACCATATTGACGGGGTTTATCAGCAGAAATACAATGTTAATTACTAAAGAATGATAAAAAAAATTAATGCAACTCTAAGGCAGAATCCCACGCGATGGGTGGGAAGACTGGTGTCAATGGTGAGAAAGCTGACCATTACTCCTTCTAATGAGTCCCAGTAGCCTCTGGGTACAGGGGCTGGGCAATGTTTACTTGCAATCTTCAATTAAACATGGTTCAAGTAGCAGAGAGTTCAAGAGCCATGAGTTTCCTAAGTGAGCTAACTGGGGTTTCCACAGTAGGAATAAAGCTAGAGTTTTTTGAGACATTTCCCCAAAGTCCTTCTTGCTGGTAGAGAGGCTACCCATTGACAACAAGAATAAATCCAAGATCAAAGGATAAACTGAATTCAGATCTTAAAAGCCAATGACATGGACACTCTCCCAATTAAAGGAAGTGTGATGACTAAGTTCATTGACATGAAAGACCCGTCCACTGTGGGTGGCTTCATCCTCTGGGCTGGGATCCTGGACTGTATGAAAAGGAGACAGTGAGTTGGGCACCAGCATCTACTCCTCTGCTTCCTAACTGCAGAAGCAGTGTGACCAGTAATAGACTAGTCCCTGTCACCATGACTCCCACAGTGATAGACTGTATCTGGAACTGGAAGCTGAAATAAGTAGCTTTTGTCAGAGTATTTTATCATAGCCACAGAAAAAGTCCTTCTCCTGGTGGAGGACTAAGCAGGACCTGGTATTGTTAAGAGTTTCTTAAATCAGTACCACATCTGATAGGGCAAACTGTACATCCTTCTCACAGCCCTCCCCAGTGGCCTCTCTACATGACAACATCCCACAAGAGAACAATCTTCCTGCTGGGCCTTCACTCTGTTCCTCAAGGAATCATAGCGCTATTTGTATATCCTCCAAAAGCAAGCAAACATTTAGCAATGAAAAAAAAATTGACTTTTGGGAGAAGGAGAATTAGCTTCTTCCAGAGATGAGTGCCCTCATCAGGTGCCCAAATGAAGAATGGTCAGCCCTGAGACCATATACACACCACCCAAAGAATGAACTCAGCAGCATATAAAAGTAATCAAGAAAAGGAGGCTATCCACTTAAGAGGCATGGGAGAGGTTCAGTGGAGGACATCTGGGAGGTGGGGAGGTAGGAGGAGACCCATGAAGGTAGCCAGGTGCGGTGACACAGTCCTTTAATCCCTGTACTGTGTGGGCAGAGGCAGGCAGATCTATGGTCTACAGACTGAGTTTCAGGACACCCAGGACCACACAAAGAAAACATACATACTTCAAAGACGTATTTAAAAAAAAAAAAAATAAGAAAGAGCAGGGCGGTGGTGGGGCACACCTTTAATCCCAGTGCTTAGGAGGCAGAGGCTGACAGAACTCTATGTTTGAGGCCAGTCTGGTTTACAGAGTGAGTTCCAGACAGCCAGGGCTACACAGAGAAACCCTGTATTGAAAAACCAAGAGAAGGAGGGTGAGGAAGAAAAGGAGGAGAATAGTTTTTTGTTTTTTTGTGTTTTTAAGTTGACTTGGTTGAATTAATAGTTGAAACTTTCCAGATGTTTGTTTTTCTCTAAGAACTTGGGAATCTTCTCTACTTTCTTCCAGCTATTCTATAAAGTCAAGAAGAATACAAGATCCCAGGGTCCAGAACTGCACATGGAGTGCCTGCCCTCAGCATTACTAAGCAGGCAAGCACACCCTGCCCACTTCTCAACACCAGGCTTTAGGAACTGAAGAAATTGCAATAGTTACCTGCCACCTTCCATCCTAGTGTCTGAGGCCCTTTGGAATGAGTAACCAGACCTAGGCCTCAGGCTTTGTGTTGACAAAGCCAGCACACAGCATCTCTAAATCTTACCATCCTACGGGTGAGTACTGTCCACTGGTGTTTAGCAAAGAGCTAAACTTTACCTACAGCCTGAGTAAACTGGAAACTGAATAGTCTCTGAGAGGAGCCCTCACCTGATAATACAATGCCCTCACCCACTGATTGTAAGAATCTGAGCAGAGGATGAAGCTCAGATACTCACTGAAAGCCTGAAATCCTACTATAGAGACCCCTAGACTCCATGGCTTCCTCCTGCTGATTGCTGAGCTGCCCTGTGTGCATAGCGTTCCTTTCCAGAGTGCAGTAAGGAGCCTAAGAAGAAGGCTCAGAAGGTTCAAACACCAGACAAGGCATGGAGTGTGAAACAGTCTTCTCACCCTTCCCACATCTCAGAGCCCAGGGGAGCCACACAGCTGAGAAACATGGGAGGTAGACTGGCTAACGGAAACCCAGACGACACACCTCTGGACCTCAGCTGGGGTTTCACTCAGGTACTAAGTCTGGAGCTTATCAGTTGCTGCTGCTATGGAGACCCTCAATAATTCCAACAGGAGGTTCAGCTGTAAGGAATACTCACTGTGCACCAAGCACTTCAATGGAAACCTAACATATGTTGTCTCACACTGTTGCTTGTTGAGATGTTCTCACCATGCAGTTCAGGCTGACTTGGAACTCCCAGTGTAGCCCACACTATCCTTTAACTTGTAATCCTCACCCCCTCAGCCTCCAGAGTTACAGGAATGCCCCTACCACACCCACCTTACAGTGTGGTCTGGACCTTCCACCTTCCAGTGAAGAAAACAAAACGCTGAAAAGGTCAATAACCTGCCCTCAGAACTAGTAACAGGCTAGCCCCAAAGCCAGTGAGCTCTCAGGAAGAGTTTGCTGTGTAGAAGACACAGATAAGGTTCTTAGGGATATAAAAGTAAAATCAATTCACAACAGTTTTGATGATGTTTGCTTATAATTTTCATGTATGTGTGTGTGCCTATGTGAGTGTATATACACCATGTATGTGCAGTGCCCAAGGAGTCCAGAAGAGGGCATCTGATCCCCTGGAATTCAGGTTACAGGCAGTTGTGAACAGCAGGGGGTAAAGGTGATGAGAAGTGAATCCAAGTCCTCTGAAAGGTCAGCATACGCTCTCTTAACCACTTAACCATAACTGAGGTGCCTTTTTAATAGTTCTCATCTGCATCTGACCGAAGGACTCTGGTTATTGACAGGAGGAGGGGATTTTGAGGCATTTAAGGTGAGTCAGGACTGACCCTTGTTAAACTAATGAACAACTCAGACAAAAATGGCCCTGACATCACAGAGACAGAACCTCGGAGGAAGGAAGAGGAGGGGCTGTTGAGTTCAGTGTACACAATAGGAGACAAGAAGGTGGCTGGTGGGGGTTCTATCAGGGAGGATCTTAGTCCAAAGTAAACAAATGGAGGAATTTACACTCAGGACAATAAAGGTTTGTGTGCGGAGGAGTCCCATGGTCCTAGGTGTGCATGAAAGCCTACGTGTGTTGTATGAAATTTCTGGCCCAGTCTATCCCAGCAGTCTAAATGAATCTCTCCTACCCTTGGCCTGGTCCAAGGTATGGACCCACTAACATTATTATTTGGGACCCCGCCTGGTCCCAAATAATCACACAAAGGCTTATTTTAATTACAAACAGTTCAGCCTATGGCTCAGGCTTATTGCTAGCTATTAGGCTTATTGCTAGCTAGCTGTCACATCTTAACCGATCTCTATTAATCTGTCTTGCCATGTGGCTCATGGTGTATCTGTACTCCATTACATATTGCTTCTTTAGCAACTGGATTATGTCTCTGCTCTTCTTCCCCTGTATCTATTCTTGGATTTCTAAGCTGCTCTGCCATTGGTCAAAACAATGTCTTTATTATCCAATGATATTCACAGCATACGCAAAGACATCCCACATCATACGTGTGCATAATAATTTGCAAGCATGAATGCATTCACCTACTGCTCAGCTCAGTGCAGTGATAACTCAGCCTTTTCTTCCCACAGTTAGAGCAATTTACCAGAACTGATTTTCATGCAGTAATAAAACACAGAAGGATTGGTTTCATTAGCCTACAGTCGCATGGACCTATGATCAGTAGGGTGCTGAGTCACATCTGAAGCTTACGCATGTGCACATGGGCCTATGTATATGACAGGGAGAGAAATAGGCCCATAAAGTCTGGGGGATAATTTAGCTGATCAGGCACTTGTTTTGCAAGCTGAGGACCTGAGTTTGATTCCTGGAATGCATATGTAAAAAAAATAAATAAATAAAATTAAAAATTAAAAAAAAATAAAATAAAAAACCAGGCTTGGTGGCATGCTCTGGTGATCCCAGCCCTAGAGAGACAGAGACCAGAGGATCCTTGGACTACTTTATCAGACAGCCTAGCCTACTTAGTGAGTTCCAGGCCAGTGAAAGACCCTGCCTAAAAGGTAGACAGTACCTGAGAAATGCCCTCCAGCCTTCACATGGACAAGCACATGTGTCCAGCTGTACCCCATACAGGTACACCTCCACACACACATACACACCTTCAAAGGAAGAAAATAGTCTACGGATAAAAGATGCTCTGTTCAGGGTGGCACTGCCAGCCATGCACATAGGACAGTTGGTAACAGTGATGATGTTGGCTGTGCTTCTGAAACGATGTGTGTCTCACTCACATTTTACACAAAAGCAGTTGTTCCCTGTGTTTGTGGCTCTGCATACACATTACAGATTTCCCCTCTATCTGCGAAAGACCCAGGCACCTCCTACCTGTGACTATGCATGGTCATGGCATGCCTGGGGCCACTAGGCAGGAGAGTGGGAAGGGCCAAGGTATTCTGAGCTCCAGTAGATCACTGGCTAGCTGACTCTTTAAAGATAGAGTCACCTGAGAGAGTTTCCTGCTAGAGGAGGGGCTAGTCCTGCCTATCCATGGCTACAGTAGAATGACCACAGCTGAGGCAGAGCTGCAGGACAACACCCAAGGTCAACAGACTCAGCGCTTGCACAGCCAGCCTCAAGGTGTCTGTGCTTTTTTCTCTCAGGTTTCCTCCTTCCCAGCTCCTCCTCCCAGGCCATGAAAGGGGATTGGAGTGGGGATCCTAAAGACTGCTCAGCCCAGCAAAAGGAAAGTGAGTTTTCAGCCTCAGCATCTGGATTCCAGCCTGGCTCTCACACTCCCTCAGCAGATCCGGTGATATCTCTCTCTCTCTCTCTCTCTCTCTCTCTCTCTCTCTCTCTCTCTCTCTCTCTCTCTCTCTCTCTCTCTCTCTCTCTCCCCCCCCACCCCAGAGTTTATCATGTGTAGTAGATCAGATTGGCCTCAAACTCACATAGATCCGCCTACCTCTGCCTCCTGAGTGCTGGAACTAAAGGTGTGTGCTACCACCGCCTGGCTGGCTTATCCTCTTTTTAATGGAGACAAGGTTGGCTGAATTCAAGGAGGCTGAAATTAAGAATGTGGCCCACTGAAAGCATGTAATTAAGTACTAACTGCCAGCCTCCACTATCCCTTTCCCTAACGTAAACTGAACTTCAACAATAATGCTAACATCTCGGGGTTTGGGGCAGGTATCACAGGAAGCCAGGTAATTTCTGGGGAGTGTAAAAGCTGTTTGAATAATTTAGAACAAAAACACCAAGCATCGTGATCCTTCCAAGGCTTAAAGTGGCAGCCAGTATATCAGCAGTCCTAGTCACCCGGTACAAGCCTGCCATACTTTCCTTTGAGAAGTTAAGGGAAGTGATCGGCCAGACACAGAGGCCTGGCATAACATGAATCCCTTCCCGTGAGAAGGTTTGGTCTGCTCGTTGGCTTTCTCTAGATACAACGATTGACTTAACAACCCCATTCAGGGGTAGAGGGGGATGGCTCAGAGGTTAAGAGCACTGGCTGTTCTTCCAGATGTCCTGAGCTCAATTCCCAGTAATCATGTGGTGGTTCACAACCATCTAGAATGAGATTTGGTATCCTCTTCTGGTGAACAGGCAGACACTGTATACATAATAAATAAATAAACCTCAAAAAAAAAAAAAAAAAAGCCAACCCCAGTACTTTCTCTCATACTCAAGGCTGTGATGAGGATTTTGCATATGCTCTGAAGGTCCTGGTCAAGGACCTGATCCTCCAGGACAGAGCTATTAGGAATAGGTGCCCTGAAGAGGCAGGGCTTAGTGGACTCTTTAGATCATTGGGCACAGTCTTAAAGGAGGTTGTGAAATCCCAGTCTCCTCCTCTTTCTGCTGGCTATCAGGTGAGCCAATTTTCTCTGTCATGAACTTCCCATGATGTTTCACCTCATCCCAAGACTAACGTAATGGGGCTGACTGTGGACCAGAACTTTTGACACAGTGAACCCTGATCCTTCATCTATACAAGTTCACCACATTGGCCATTTTGCTCTAGTAACAGGAGGCTAGCACACTTACCTCATCTGACAAGGTTTCCTGAGACACGAGGTCTTCAGCATCAAGGATTCTAACAACCAACTTGTCTATGAAAGTCTCCAAGATAAATACAATTATTCTTTCCTCAGTGACACCCAATAAAGGATTACCACTGCAAGCTAAGTTTACAAGCAGCTCCATAAACATCCAAATTTGACCAAGATCACAAACATTCCAGAGGCCCTGATTTCCTCTATTAAAGAATAGAAAGTTGCCAAAGAGCTGAAGAGATGTACTGTGATTCCTGAGCCATCCCAGGCCTGTCTTGATAAACACAAGACAGCCCTAGCCAGGACCATGGGGTGGGGGTGGGGGTGGGGGTGGGGGTGGGGGCGGCGGCGAATAGAGCCTCTGTACTCTTAAGATAGAGAGTGACTCTGCAAGAGATGTGAGGCCTGGGGATAGTTAACATTGCTTATCAAATCACCAATACTTCTTTCCAGAATGTTCTATTGTCTTCTTGACTCTCCCCCAAATGGCATTTGCCAAAGGACATCAGGACAGGACACACGAGTATATCTGAAAGCTGAGATGATTCTGGCCAGGGCCAGAGTCCCACTTCGCCCTGGGGGTTCCCTTCTGAATTCCCACAAGGGCATGGGACCTCATTTGAATATTCCAGTCATTAATCCCAGGCACTAGCTGCAGGCTGTTTCAGCTCTTTGGGTATTTTGAATACATTTTAAGGATCATTGCAAATTTGATTGCCATCAATAAAATTGCAAACAATATAATTATATTTGTTTGCTTGTGTCTTAAATAGGTGCACACATGTGAAATGTGAGCATGGTAAGGTAAGCCACCAGGAGCGCCTGCACCTGCCCATGCCCTCGGATGCATATAGATTCATACCTACACAGTACACAATGCACTTATATAGCTTGCAAAAATAATCTAGTCCTTCTATGCTATATTGGGAGGGAAAGAACATAAAATCTAAGCACGGAGGAAGTGCAAAACACGCATGTATCATTCACCTGATTTCAATTGTGCCTCCCTTTGAACCTCAGCCAAATCATTTTGTACATTAAAAATTGGTCAGGGATGATAAGATTCCATTTTCATGGTTGGTAATGCAGAACCAGGGAAAGAATACAATTACAGACCCCTGAGTAAACTCTGCGAATGTCAACTTGATGTAAGTGATCAAGTGTCGACAAAGGGGCCTGGGGATGGAGGGGGCTGGGAGAGGAGCAGAGAGCTGAACTCCAAAGGAGAGAAAAGAGACAGACAGACAGACAGACAGACAGAGGGAAAAGTACAAGAGATAGGAAGTGAGAGTCCCCATCAGACCATTGCTGGGTGAAAGTGTGGTGCTCCAAGGGATCGGGGACAGTTGTTTAAAGTGCTTGTTTTTGGCTTGTTCTCAGAAGGGTTTTCAGCTAAATGTTCATTCCCCAGGCATTTGCAAAGAGCCCACTTGAGCCAGTCAATGCCCAGCAATGGGAATAAAACAGGATGGCTCCTTATCGCTCTGATGAGTCTCACTGCAGCCAAAGCTCAGAGAGGGGCTGTGCTGACACCAGGGCTTTGGTGCCTAGACAAAGGTCCTTCCCCAGACGAGAAACCAGGCCGACCCAAGCAACTTCTCCCACTACGCCCAGGTCACTGAGGGTCCCCCAACCTACCCTTAGTGTTCCTCCGCCAGGATATCAAGATTCAGGACAAATGGGAGGTGGGCATGAGGCAAAACACTCCCAGATCACAATATATAAGAAAGTGAGTGTGAAAGATTGGCTCAGCTGGTAAAGTGCTTGCCTCTCAAATGTGAGAGCCTGAGTTTGGATCCCCAGCACCCATGGTGGTTTGAACAAGACTGGTCCCCATAGGTTCGTATATTTGTTCAGTCACTAGAGAGTTGAACTGTTTGGAAAGGATTTGGTTTTGCTGGAGGAGGTGTGGTCTTGTTGGAAGAAGTGTGTCACTAAAGTGGGCTTTGAGGTTTCAAAAGCCCATGTCAGGCCCAGTCTTTTTCCCTCTCTGCCTGCAAATCAAGATAGAGCTCTCAGGATGTAGAACTCTCAAGTACTTCTCCAGCGAGCCTTGACCATGTCTGACTGCCTGCCACCATAGTCCCACCATGCCGATAATGGTGTTCTTTTAAAAGAATTGCCATGTTCATGGTGTCTCTTCACAGTAATAGAACAGTGACTAGGATTCATGGGAGGGGGAGGGGGGAGACCAGAGAGGAAGGGAAAAATGAGAATGAGAAGCTGGGATGTGGACTCACGGCAGATACACAGAGCCTCAGAACTTATTGAGCAACTATCTAACCAAATAGGTGAACTCAGACTCAGGGAAGAACCCTGTCTCCAAACAAAATGGAGAGTGAATGAAGAAGACAGCAGCACTGACCTGTGGCCACCATGTCCACACTCACACATGAGCACATGCACCTACACACACATGCACACATACACAACAGAGAGTGAGACTGGGAGAAGCGAGAGACTAGGAAAATAACTAGACTGCTTTGAGACACAGACATGGCATTGTCATTGGAAACTTAAAGAGCCATTGAGAGCTGAGGGTCAACTAAGGTACTCTGAGCTCCCTGGGGGGGGGGGTCTGCAGGTCAGACTCAGGCCAAGGTGACAGAGAAGGCTGGCTGGAGCAGACTCCTGAGCCTCCCACAAAGATGTAGCTAAGGCTAGACCCAGCTTCTCTGGAAGGTAATGAGCTCCCTGCCACAGCAGGCATGGCAGAGCCTAGCCAGTCCCTCACAGACTGCTGGAAGGTACAGTCCTGCAGCACTTGAGAGCATTTGCTAGAATCCAGGTAAGGACAGCTCTGGGGAAAGAGAGACAGACCAGAGCATGACTCTAGATCCGTCTTTGGGTTGCTGAGATGGTTGCATCTATAAGGTACCAGATGCATAAGTATGAGGACCTGAGCTCAGCGTCCCAGAACTCAGGTAAAAGCCAGGCATGGTGACATGTGCCCTGCCTGTATGGCAGAGACAGGAGAATCTCCGAGGCTATTTATCCATCTTTGCCTCCTCTGTGAGCTCTTAACCTGTGAGAGACTCTGTCTCAAAAAAAACCAAAATGGGCAGTATAAATTGACCTCTGTCCTCCATATGCACACATATATGCATGCACATCTGCACAGACATACATGAGCACCGGTACATAAACATGCAATAGCACATACACACAAGACCTGTCTTCTATGTCTCCTTTCCCCTTCTCTGCTCTTGGCTTTTTTACTTCACTGAAGAGGGTCACACAGATGGCCCCAGAGTCCCTCTCATTTTGAACTGTTCCTGTTCTTCCCTCTGTTGCCATGGGTATTCATTCTCTCCAGTGTGAGGCAGCATGTGCAAGACCCTTCTCTAGGCTATGAAGCCATACAGCCTCATAGGACTCTGGAATCTCTGTGATGGATCTCATCCGCAAAGGCCAGACACTTGGGGAAGACTTAAGTGTGACTCAAGAGGTCATGACACAAGGGGACCCTCCTTCCCCTTGACACCTGGAAGTTACTGGTGCTCATGCAGGATGCTCAGAGCATGTGACCTCTGAAAACAAACTCCACCAAACCAAGGAGAAGGCAGTATCTTCTTCCCTCAGGCTCTCTAGCTGGAGATGCTCGTTGTTATGGTGATGGGGTGGCAGAATGAAGTCGCTGGCAACAGGCCAATGAGGCTTCACCTTAGGGAAGGCCTTGCCTACATTTGTTCTTTGGAGGCAGGGAAGTGTGTAGCTGCCCCTGGGACATTAGACTGTCAATCTCAGGCTCTGAGCTTCCAGATTACATACTGGTCATTTTCTAACCATTGAGTATGTGTGTCTCTGTCTTTCTCTCTCTTCCTCTGTCTGTGCATGTTTGTCTGTCTGCCTGTGTGTGTGTGTGTGTGTGTCTCTCTCTCTCTCTCTAACTGTATCTATTGTCAGTTTTTGGAAATGTATACAATGTATTGTGATCCTATTGTCTGCCCTACCCTCTCTGACCCTGTTTCCACTCCTAAGGGCATTGTGGTGTGTGCAGACCCTGTGTAGGTAGTCACAGCTGCAATTGTGTCCTAGCCAGAGGACAGCTTTTCAGTGTTCCTCTCTATGTGTCTGCTTTTGAAATCTCTTGGGTCTCTCTTCTACCGCGTTCCCTGAGCTTTGAGGGGAGTGTTGTAGCCAGTGTAGGATCCCATGACCCTCGTTATGTCACAGAATTTCTTCTTCTCAGAGTCAGTGGTCTCCCTTGATGCCAGGAGTGTCCTAGTCAGGACAGGTGGGAGAATAACAAAGAGCAAGTGACACTCCCCAGAGAAGGACCAACTGAACTGCCTGGAGACTACAGTGTGCTAAAAGTCACTTTGGAGACCCCACTTTATGAAACGGACCTGATGCCACATTCAGCTCCTTCAAGGGCCAGACCCAGCTCTTCTGCCTCCTTGACACCTAGGGAGGCTGTCTTGCCTGGGGAAGAGTCTACAGGACCAAATTGTGAAGCCTCCATGAGGCTTCATATCCATCTCACAGTACTGACTTTGGGAGGTGAGACGCCGAAGGAGGCAAACGCACAGGCTCCATGCATGGGGTTGAATTAGCCTGTGAAAAATCATACCAGGCAGGCTGGAGACTGCACAGGCAAATGGTGCCTGGGTGAGAAGGAAGACAGTTGACCAGAGATGAGATCCAGTGCAGACCAGCAACTGATGGTGTCCTTGGGGGGAACCAGCCAGAACAAACATTTTCCAAGAGAAAGAATCCTCATCGTATCATCACTCAAAATCTGAAAGCAAGACTGGTTTTTCCAATTTATTTCAGAATTATCCCCGGCGCTGATGAAGGCAGCCACCAGCTCTGGTTGTTCCCCGAGTGCCCCCCTCACTTCTTCACATTTCCAGTGGGGGTTCTTCCGCGTGCATAAATTATTGAAACATTATTTTATTTCTCCATCCCCCTGTGACAGAAATAGGTTTTCTGAAAGCAGATCTTTCCCTAATCAGTTTTGTTTTTCTTGATTTCGAATCCAAATAGCTCCCGTGAATATGGGGCTGACAGATGTGCAGCACTGGCTTGCTCCTTTAGAGTGAACCGAGTCACCATGAGGGGATAAAGAGAGAGAGACTCTATTATCAAGGGACCCTGGAAATGAATTATTGGTGCCTGGGAAATAAAAGACTTTCAGCAAGTCTTTATGGTACAAGGCAGAGAGAGGTTGCAAGGATAGCCCTGTCTACTCAGGCATCTGCGTAAGGGTCCTAGGAGCAGGTCTGTGCTTTCCTTTGGGTAAAACCTCCACTTCTAGACAGCTGGTTTTGCCCAACGGAAGTCCAAAGAGCTGGTTAAATGTCCCCACCAAACATGACAAGTCCTCTAAAAAGGACTACTTTGATGATGACACATACTTGAGGTATAAGGCAATTCAATTGGTAAAGTGCTCCTAGCATGTGAGTATAAGGATCTGAGTTCAAATCCCCAGGACTCAAGTTTAAATGCTGGAGCTCACACTTGGTGATTCTAGTGTTCCTCTAGGGGTATGGGCGTTTGAAGACAGTAGGATCCCAGGATGTCCCCTGGCCAGTTAGTTTGGCATGAGCAGGAACCAGCAACAAGTGAACCCATCTCAAAGGTGGAAAAAGGTGAGGACCAGCACCTGAAGCTCTCCTCCAGCCTCTGCACATGCTCTGTGTCTACACTCAGATATAGATACTCCTACCACATATATATCGCATATACATACACTAGGATTAAAAATAAATAAGAAGAGCTTTTTCTCATGATTCTGGGTGTTGTCAAGTTGACAGTCAGATAAACCAACATAAGGGCCCAGTTCTAAGCGGGAAAGAAGTACCACTGTACACACGGAGGGTCTATGGCGGAAATTTGAAAGCAAGGTTGACACTGGAGAAGCGAAGCAGTGAAGCATGCCCTGTCAGCTGCACATCTGGCAGGGGCTAGAACTCCAGAGTCTTGCAGATCACCTGAAAGAATTAGGCCTGGGGTCATTCATTTATTTGTTTTGAGGTGTGGAGGGGGAGTGGGGGGGCGGTGGGCAGGGCCTCACTATGCAGTCCTGGCTAACCTAGAGCAGGCTGGCCTCAAACTCACAGAGATCCTCCTGCCTCTGCCTCCCAAGTCTTGCTTTTGAATTCAGTCTCCAGACATAGAAGGACTTGCTTCTGGTCTCTCTTCCCTAATGGTCTTGTGGCTCAGGTGGGTCACAGGACTTCTCTAAGCCTCCTACGATGCAGGTCAAGTAGCTTCATTGTCTTCCAGGGTCCCCCTTTCTTGACATGACTTTAGACTGTAAACTGAAGTCATTTCCATGCTGACACGTGACAGTGGGGTCTACCTGAGAGACAGAGGCCATCACGATCCACAACTCCACCAACAAATACAAAAATCAATTTAGTTCATCTTCTTCAAATGTAAGAACAAAGAAACCTCTCGGCAGAAAGAAGATGAGCCTATTGGTAGTCTTAGACAAAAAAAAAAAAAAAAAAGGAAACACACATGAAATGGACTTTGTGTCTCAGAACACATTTCTATGAGTTTTCTTTTTAATTTGGAACCCACAAAAATAACAATTTTTAAGATATGCCCTTACATGACTCATGACATCTGAACAGAACTCAGCACCCAAGGTTTGCTCCACCTGATGGAGTTCAGACATTCCCAATTCAAAGCCAGAGATGATCTTGTTTTGACTTATTAGCATGTGTTTGCCACCGAATTTTATTTACCCCTATTTCACAATGTCATGGGCCACTCAGTTGCACTGTAGTGTCCTTCAGTGACTTCAAAATTTCAAGAGCCACCTGAGGCCACTTGCCACACATAAAAGGCTCATCGTTCACAGAGAGTCGCTCAGTTCTTTTGGAGCTAAGTGCATAAAAGGCCATCTCATCACTCTCAACCCCCAGTGCCTTCATCTCTGGCTTCCTGTTACACTAGAGCTCACGTTGGAGTGAAACTGAGGTGACAGGGAGGCATGTGGCTTTTCCTCTGAGTTCACTGCACAACATTCAGGACTTTATCTGAAACCTGTCCCTAGCCACCCACGCCCCTGGTCACTGTCATCTCCACAGCAATTGATTACTGCTGGGTCGGGATGATTAAGTTCACGACCCAGTAAAGCAAACCTTGTAAGGCCAGAGTCCAGTCCTCAAGAGTACCCATGATCTGCGATGCAACTGTCCCTGGAACCCAGAGTCTTGTGCAGCGCCTGGTGACAGTTCCCATGATGCTCACAGCCTTCACTCACCATGCACAGCAGCGTATAGAGCTCAGGTAGAGGGGTTCATCCATATACTGCCTTAGTCTATCTGGTTTTCAGTTTCTCCGGCTGTGAAATGTATCTGTTGTCTGTACTTCAAGGAGCAAATGAGATGGAGTACGGAGTTCTCAAATGGCCCCAGCGGAGTGAGCAGTGCCAATCAAGACACAAGTCTTAGTATGTAGAAGCATTGACATTGTTTTCAGATAACAGCAAAAGAAATCTCAGGCTCTCGGTTATCACTTCTACTTGACAAAGAAGCAGAAGTCATTTTATCAGCTAAGAAATGTTGGGCATGGGTGGGGTGGAGAAATCAGAACCAGCAAAAGTGTCAGAGACGCTAGGCTAAGACTCATGGTCAAAGTCCCCAAATTGAATGTGCCCTCTGAATCCCCAGAGCCCTGTGAACATCTCATCATGTATGAAAGGGGAACATGGAGGACTACGTGGTTCACTAGCATCGACACATCTTCCCCAGCCAGAGAGAGATGTGCAAGAGGGTGGGACAGAGTCAGTCCTCTTCACTTCAGAGGTAGAGGAAGTTCCCACAAGCCAAGGTGTGTGGGAAGCAAAGTAACTATTGCTTTAACAAAAGAGCATGGCTTCTACTGTGTTCCTCTCCAGCACATCTGACTCTAAAATACGATTATTGTTCGTTCTTTGAAACAGGGTCTCACATACCCCAGGCTAGACTTGAACTCCCTATGTAGAGGGAGATGACCCTTGAATCCCTGATTTTCCTGCCTCCTCCCCGACCTTCCAAGCACAGGGTTGGGTGTGCTCCCAGAATGCTCAGTTCAAAACTATGATTTCTTATGGAGGAAAAAACCAAAAAACTTCCTCCTTTGTTTCCACCCCATGTCAAGCAGAAGGCATTATTGCATTCTCTAAAATTTGCTTAAAGTTTAGTGGGTCTGACTTACTAGGAAAAAAAATAATAAACGCTTATATGGAAAGTCCAGCTGGAGTTCTTCAAGGAATTTATAAGTGGTGTTCTCCTGACACAATGGCTGTGGTCACAGGGAACCCCAGAATACATAAGTGGACAAATGGAAAAACCGAAGCTCATGTGGTATGTTCTTTACAGAAGGAAAAAAAAAACAACGAAGAATAGATGGGAACCACCCCTGATCGGTCTTATAAGCACAGACCAAAAACCTTCCAGGGTGACAGAGACAGGAGGAGGAAGCATTTAACAATGGGACATGGAGCTGGGAGGGCGCAGGACCCTGTGTATGTGTGTTTATCCATCCATTCACTCATTTAGAAAAGCCCGCTTCTACTGAGATATAAGAGGTATTCTGTGGCAGGGATTTCCCAAGAATTTTTCTTTTCCTGAACATTCTAGAATGAGCTTCCTCAGGCTCCCAGTGGAAAGGGCATTTGCTGAGAACAACCAGCAAGAGGAAAAAGAGTGACGTTCAAGTGGCTATTTTATTCTGTGTCACTAGGAGAGAGAGAGAGAGGAGGGGAGAGAGAGGCATGGGGGTCATGGAGGCCCATGGCAAAGACTGCTAATCAATATTCAAAACCAGTTTCAAAGCTTTCCTTCCCTCCTCAGTTGAAAGATCTCTGCATTTTGGCAAGTGGCAATTTGTCAATTAAAAAAAAAAGTTCCAATTCCCCATTGGTTGTTTGGAGCAGTATACAACATTCCAGTGACAAGTGTTGAATGGGGTTTTCTGGAAAGTTTTCTAAAGGAAATTGGCTTAGTTTGAGAAATGTAGTAAGCTCTTTAAGCTTTGCATCTAATAACAGATCTCAAAGTTGGAGATACAGTAGCCACCTTGGCACCATGAGGTGGAATTACAGAACAGTTATGCCAGCATCTTTTAACAACTGAACCCATGCTAGTAACTCCCTTCTTCTAAAATGTCTTATAGTAATAATAATAATAATAACAACAACAACAATAATAACTTTCTTGTTTAAACCACAGTGTTCTGGCCCTCTGTTGCCTGGAACTCTTAAGCGGCTCAGGATTCTTAGTTTTCTGGTTTGCTTCTCAGTGGAGAATGGTGGGTCTCCTAATAAACCTAATCCAGGATAATCATAAAGCATCTTTGCTGGGGGTTCCTGCACACAAGCTCCTCAGTCTCAGCATGGGACTCACTTCACTTCAGTCATGCATCTGGGAAGAAATTTAGCATTTAAAGACCTTGATGGGAAGGTCACCTCCCATAAGGACCTTAAAGTCCTTTTGTGTGGTGCAAAGAGACTTAAAGATCTCTAGAATATTACAAAACAATGAACATGCAGCCGAGCCAGCCGGCCAGGTCACAGGTTCAAGGCCATTCTGACATCCTGCCTTAAACAAACCAGACTATTAGCATCATGACCTGGACTGGGCTTCATCTCTGCCCTTCCTGACATCGTTATTTCTAGCATAAAGTTACCTTTTGTCTAAATTGAGCATTAATCATTTCTTCTCACTTTATACCCTCTGAGCCCATATGATATCCAAAGTATATTTTTTAAAGCTCTGACTACAACTCTATAGGTTCAAATCTTGGCACTTAGGACCTGAGTGACCTTAAGAAGTTATTTAACCTCTCTGTGTTGTTCCCTCATTGTAAAATGAGGGTCATAGCATACTATTTTGCTTGCAAAGCCATGAGGAGGATTCAACAGCTTTACATATCTAAGATCTTCTATCCATAAAGGCCATGAGAACTACAGTTGTACAGTTGAGGTGACCCACAGGATACTATGTCTCCAGTTATGAGTGAGCAGCAGTACAGCTGGGGTGGTGCTCCAGGGGTGCAGCTTTTGTGAGTCATCACCCATGCTGGCCTGGACATTCCAGTAATCCAGCTGCTTGTGAGTAATCCATACTCCCGCAAGAGAACCAATACAGCCATTGATTCTGGGCTGGACTTGGAAGGACGTTTTTCTTTGATATGCCATAAGTGTGCCCTCTGGATTAAGTGTCAGGAAAAGTCACACAGCATGAACATTTGCTATCAACTTTTATTTACAAGAAAGCCCATAGCCTTCAGTGTTTTTCTGCTCATATTTTAGTCATATATCATTAATGCACAACACAGCTCAAAGGGAATAAGAGATACCTTATTCTGGAGCCAGATACAAGTGACCATGGTCTAGAACAGGGAGGTTCAGGTCACCCTAAACATCAAGTTCCAACTGGAAACAGTTTGATAAAGTTTTTATGGTAGCAGAACAAGAAAGTCGTACATGAAGGCATTTTTCACATACCTTGGTAGTAACCTCAGTAAGCAAGTTACATCAAAGCTGGAAAGTCCCTAAACTTAGAAGTCATCTGATGGCATTCTCAGCTCTTCCACTAAGGAAGCTAAGGTCTATTAAATTAATACGTTTCACAGGTTTTACCCGACATGGATATTGGATCAGACACTGAAGGATACTAAAAAGAGCCCAAGATAATCTGAGTCTTGGTCGGCACCATTCTCACACCGTGACCCCACAGCTCTTATCGGTCAGCTACCCTTCGAGAACCTTTGACCTGGATGTGGCTTTGTCCATGGGAATGTTAGTTCGCAGCCTGCACACAGGTTTAGTTAGCATCGCGCCCTCCCCCTAACCCCCCAAGCCAACTGTGGTTTTGCTTTTAAAGGTTTTGTTTACCTATGGTCAATTGGGGTCTGAAAATATTAATGGAAACTTTCAGAAACATACAATAAGTTGTAATAACTTTAATTAGAGTACTCTGTAATTGTTTGGTTTTATTACTGGGTGCTGTTACTCTTACTATGCCTGATTTATAAATTAAATTGGGTCATAGTTATGTGTACATAGAAATATGTGTGTGGAGTCTGATAACTTCATCCATCTCAGGTATCCATAAGGATCCGTGAGTAACGGGTTAAAATACCACATCGTCATCTAACACAGTACTTACTGCATTTACAATGTATTAAAAAGCACACAATCACACCTGACATCACATCAAATAAAACTTGTTTTTACAAGGGGAGCTTCCCTTAATGGCTCCTGTCCCCGATCTCAATGGTTGGGCACTATGTCCACTCATGTGCCCGAGCTATAAATCCATGACTCCCTTATACATCTGACTCTCCCTTCAGAATCCCTCTCTTGGAATGCTCTTTGTTCCAGCTCTCTCTGGTCTTTGTCCCAGTCCTGGTCTGGGCCCAGCATCACATCCTGCCCGGTCCTCAGACTAACCCATTTCTAACCCAGTCTCCACCGTGCAACTACAAAGTCCTTTTCATGGAAAAAAACAAAAACAAAAACAAAGTTATAGGATGGTGCTCCTGTAGGCAGCCTTCCTGACCTCCTAGCTGCCAATTGGGGCTGAGAGATTTCAGGTCTCTCTTACCCATACCACCCTATACTTACTTGCTCAAACCTCACTAGTCCAAAACATCTATTTCAGCCTCCCTGGTCAGCCTCCATCCCTTCTTCTGTCCATCAGCCTTCTCCAACCCATCTTGGCCCATCTGGCTGGTACCCTGCTCCCTTAATTACATTCATCCATGCCCAGAAGGACTGGGTTAAACACTCACAGGCCCTCCCTGCTTACTCCACATAGCCCTGACTGCTTCTGTGATACCCCTGGGATACATCTCTGAAAGCAGGATTCGGGGACCAACAGGCAGAAGCCCAGGCTGTTGGGTGACTGAGTCGCATGGCAGGGTCCTCCCCTGCAGCCTGAGATTGCAATGTTCCCTTCTTCCTGGAGCTCCATACATCTTCTGAGCCTTTTACCTGACAGAATTTCTCCCTCAGAGAGTGATCAGAAAGACTCCAAAAGGTGAAGGAATTCTTCCAGATGGGAGAAGCATGTGCTCTTGGAGAGCATTAGCATAGCTCCTAACTACAGCCTTGGGGAAAGGAAATGAAATCATACCCCACCAAACAGCACACTTGAAAGCACCTTGACCCCAGACTCATCTCCCTTCTTAGTACTTGTGAGTTGTTTGGAGCTGAGCCTGGCCACACAGAGACAGGAGCATTGCACAGTCAGGCTAGAAGGTGCCACGGTTGCCAAAATGTGAGTCACAGATGCTCATTCAGTGACCTCAGCTCACAGGGTCCCTTGTGGACTGTATTACAGCAACCTAGAGAGTGGCAGCCAGTGGTGACCACACCCACAGCTCAGCAAATCACTGGCTTTCCAAGCCAGAAGCCCATTGCTCTGGCCTTCTCAACAAGAAGGCCCCAGATTTAAGTGTTTTCCTTCATGTGAGGGCAGCTAGGGATGATCTTATGTGGCTTACAAACACATTAAAACTGATTCACACATTCTCTTTTATCCTGGTTATATCTGACAGGAAGTCTCCAGCATCTGCTAGTTTGACACCATTGTCCTCGCATTCACCAGGTTCCCTCTGAGCAGAAGTAGACATATTTCTGTGGGGAACTTTAGACCTTCTCATCATGGGCCCAAGCAATGCCTGTAAAATTAAGAACCATCTTAACAACCTGGAACTCCAGTTCCAGGAGATCCGATGCCCTCTTCTGGCCTCTCTGCGTACTGCATGCACATGGTGCACTTACAAATATGTAGGCAAACACTCATATACATAAAATAAAATTAAAAGATCTTTAGACCCTCTATTTGTGGCATGAAATTTCAATTTGACATTTACAATAGTGATATAATTATTTCTTCTAAAATTAAATAATATCTAAGTTTTAAATTAAGGGAAAATATTGACTAAGCTCAGGCCAGTGAAATTGGTGAAATTAACTCTGATAAGATAAATATAAAAGTCCACGAAACAGGGAAAGTAGTAGTGAGGAAGTGGGGGTGCTTGCGGTGTACCTACTATGTGCTCAGGCATCAGGTTAGACTGTTCACAGAGCATTTGGTCAGTGGCTCCACGGCACATCAACCCTAATAGCACTAATAGCGAGGGCCTTTCATCCCCACATTTTCTTCTGGAAGTTTTGTGGCTTTGAGTCTTATTCTGAGACCTTTCATTTGGTTTTGACTTGATTTCTGTGTGTGGAAATAAGAAGCAACATGAGACGCTGAGGCCCAGTTCGTACTAAACCTGGAAGACTTCCCACACGCAACCGTTAGGACCAATTCGTAAAATCAGGAAGCTGCAGAACACAAGCGAACATACTTAAATCAGTTGTGTTTTGTATACAAATAATTACTACTTTAGAAAAACTAATAAACAATCCCATTTATAGTACCCTTAAAAACATAAAGTGTAAGCCAGAGAAAAGGCTTGGTGAGTAAAGGCCCTGGCTTCCCACCTTTATGCACTGAGCCTGACTTCCAGAGTTCGGTCTCAGGACTCACAGGTGAAAAGAGAAAACCAATTCTAGCAAGTTGTCTGTTGTCTTCTGACTTCCACAGGTACCCATGGCAGGCAAGCCCACACACATCACACACACACACACAGCAGCAGCAGCAATATAAATAGAATTCAAAATAATTAAAAATACTAATTTTATTTTAAACAATATTTGTCATATGCAATATTACAATCTGCATTAAAATACAGATTTTTAAATTAAAAATTTAATTTTAAAAATTAAAAAATATAAGACAAATTTAACGAGATGGAAGATGTATCTAACAAACGCAGCTGAAAGTGACGCACATAACAGGAGAGACGGCCCATCAGTGCTCTACACTGGAAGGATTAGTGTTGTTCAAGTGTCTGCACTGCCCAAGGCAAACGCAAAGCATCCTTCACAGAAATAGAAAAGATACTCTTGAGATTCTAGGCCCATGAAGACTGTATTGACCAAAGCAATTTCGAGAAAGCAAGCAAGCTGGAGACACCATCCTTTAGCTAATACCACAAGGTCAAGGCACACAGCCCAGTGGTAAAGGTCATGCTGGCATGTGTGTGGCTCTGGATTCCATCTTGAGCCCTGTAAAAAGCATATGGTACAGGCATAAAATCAAACACATTTGCCCAATGGAATAGACCACAAGACAAACCCAGGCACACACAATCAACTAATTTTTGACAAAGGACCCAAAAAGACAATTTCTTTTAAAAATGTAAAGGATGGCTTCTCTCCTCCCTACTTGGGACCCCCAAAGAAGTAAGGAGTCTGTACCAAACCCACACTCACAGAGATGGCTTTAAGCCAGAGTCAGAACATGTCTGCCCAATGCTTTCCTATTTCTTTTAATTTTTTTTTTTTGCACCATTATAAGACACTATCTGGAAAGGCAGGAAGGAAACACAGTCTGCTGCCTGTCTCCACATAGCTCAGCAGGCCTGGCTTGGAGAAGGAGCCGTCAGCTTTCACCAAGCACACCGGACTCTCCTCACTACCCTCTGGGGCTGGATTCCACCTCGACCTGGGCCACTAGCCAAGCACCTCATCCTCCTCCTAGGCATATGGTTCCATGTCTGGAGAGAGACTGCCTGGTATGTTTCAGACAAACAGGCCTTTTATGATGCCTGTGATGTGTTTTGAAATTAGAAGCAGGAAAGTTGGATAATTAATTGACCAGGAGGAGAAATAGATTCGAGCCATCTTCCCTCAGACATCTGAGTCTGCACCCCTCTTCCTATGGCCTCCAACACCACAACATCACTGTCACCCAAATCGTCAGAGACTCCGCCAGTAGACTGAACCCTCTAGATGGCCAGACAGACTGAGGAGGGCCAGATAGACAGACTCAGGAGGGCCAGACAGTCTGAGGAGGGCCAGATAGACAGACTGAGGGAGGGCCAGACAGTCTGAGGAGGGCCAACCCAAGGCCTGGATCTCTGGTCACCTCTGATGAATGAAGAATCACATCATCCTGCAAACGCAAATGGAGGCATTTTTTTTCCAAAGAGAAAACACACAGAGAAGTACACACACACACACACACATACACACACACACACACACACACAAACACCTTGTTTATAAACAACAAAGAAAAGAACATAAAATACCTGGAAAATATATATTTACATCCACCACCACCCCCAAAACTCAACCATCCTGGTGATTCTTTTTAATTGGGTTGGAAGGGGTTACTTCATTATGCAGCAAATTAGAAAATTCATAATTTATCATTGCACCCAGTCGAAATGCCACCCAACTGCGTCGCACCCCTGTGAAAACCATCACATGGTAGCAAACTGTCAAGCCTGCTGCAGCCGACGGGCAAAATTAATATGCAAATGTATGCAAGAAATTAAAAAGCAGAATTACCCAGGCAAATGAGGTAGCTATACTTGAATTGTTAGAATTATGAATAATTACTGCGAATTTTCTGCTCCTAATATAACTTGTTTTTTGATAAACAAAGACTTAATTATCGAGATGCGCTGGAGAATTTCCGTGGCGCTCATTAATCTTGCAAAAAAAACAAGTCCCTGGTGCCCAAGCCGTAATGAAGAGCACGTGCCCTGAATCTTCAGAAAGATCACAGGCACCAGGGTGCCAGGGCTAGAGAAAAAAATGACAGTGCCAATGTCCCCTCCTGTACCCTGGGGTGTCATAACGTCTTCCACTAACTATCAAAGGGACTTATTTATGCCAGCAGCTGAGCTATAAGCCCAATTTACGAGGCCTTGAGCAGTGGTGGGATGATGTGTGGATGTGCAGTGGAAAATGCCATCTTGCAGTGGCGCATTGGTCCCGATGATACCAACGCTACAAGGACCGTGCACTCCCGCGCTAATGGATGCCGCGTGACAGACCATAATCCGCAAGAGGGACCGTCTTTTAGGACCGGTCTCCACGGTTCTCTATTAATCTTGGTTCACTGGTGTCCATGGGAACGACAACATTAGCACAAACATGGCCTTTAAATTTTTCCAGGAAGGGTGGCATCTCAGACAAACAACCAGGGCAGAAGCCAGGCCAGTCTCCCTGTCTCTGCTGATGTGTCCAGCCCGATGTGTTGACCAGGGAAGTGGACCAGTACACAGAAAGAAGTCAGGCAGCATCCAGGGCAGCCAGAGGGGGCTGCAGCCGGGTGGGAGCTGGGCTCCTTTACCAGCTTCATTGCGGGGCAGGCCCCCAGGTCCCGCTGAGCGTGAGTTATTACTTAAAACCTGGCATCTGAGCGGGAATGACAGAGCGGCCGTCGTCATTAGGCCGATTAGCGCCATGATAAACCCGTACAGATCATAAGGCAAAATTACAAACCATCACTTTTGGAGCCTCCTGATTGCTGCATTTCCAGGCTCCTGCTTACTGAATCCAAGTCCCTGAACAGCCTGACACCTTGACAGAACCATTGCCCTGTGTAGGCAAATTGTCACCTTTTACACCAGGGCGCTTGTCATTTTGATACTCAGAGCTGCCTCTCCTTCCTGCATCCTTGGCCCCTCCTCTCTCTTTCTCTCCTTTCCTTCCTGCGCACATACCCCTGAGGAGTCCAGCACCCTATCCAGGACCAGATTCTTCCATCTCCCTCATCATACTTACACAAAAGGAACACCCATCTGAAGAGGGACAGACCTCGCTCATCCCAAGACTTTATCTTTCATGCAGAACTCAGAGCTTGGCTATCACTCTCTCACCTCCCCTCACATCAATTCTCACCATGGCCCGTGACATGACTCTGCAAGGAGACGAAGACAAGGAAGACAAGACAAGCCCAGAGGCCTCGCCTTCTACCTCTCAGAGGGTCCCAGAACATCTTCTTTCCCATTTGCAACGAAAAGACCCCAGGAGAGAAGCACACAGACCCGGCCGAGTTCTTCTTTCCTTCACAAGACATTTCCCTAACAAACTGAAACAGAGTGGCTAAGTGCCTGCCACAGGTCTCCAGAGGGACAGCTCCACCTTCACATCAAACACCACCAGCCACAGAGCTGTGTGGCTTTGAGCAATCACTAAGCATCTCTGAGTCTGGAGAGACTGGCAGTAGAGCCATAGCAAAAAAAATATTACATGAGCCAGGCATAGAAGCAAACACTGATGCCCTTACTGCTCAAAACCCTGAGGTTTGAGAAGCCTGAGCCCTGATGCGCTGCTTTATACAATCTGTCCACACTAAAGGAAGAAGCAGCCTGGGAGTCAGACTCAGCAGCCTGACACTCAAGCCCTCCCCTTGAGCACTCACCCCTGGGTGGGAGTTTTCTGTTTGTCTGGGGGCTTGGGGAGAACTCCAGAATGTCCAAGAAGAACCAGAGGAATTGAGGAGAGCCCAAAGGTGAGAGCTGAGAAGTTCCCAGGGATGGCGGCTGTAGGAAGCTGACATGTTCCAGTGGTAACATGTGGAAGCAGGGGTGGTAATTGAGAGAGACAGAGAGCCCAGAGCTAGGCATGCAAGCCTGTCAAAAGTCCTGAGCCTGGCAAGCGCTTTCTGGGTTATTTTCTGTCCATATTTATTATTTATTTAGGAATGTGTTTTTCCCCTAAGCTCTTGCTATGACTGCGGTAAGGATGGCAGACAGCATCTGAACCAGAGGAAGTGGGGGGGGGGGTGTGTGCCCAAAGCAGGAGCCATAACCTTGGACCAGCTTTGGGTACTGCAATGTGCAGAGGTCCCCATGGTGACTCACAGCCAGTCTCCTCCCCAGGGCTGAGGCCAACCACCCTGTGGCCAAATGTCCACCCCCCCCACACACACACACACACTCCCATCCCCAGTCAGCTTCCATCTCTACAAAGCAACAGCATCAAGTTCTGAGCTGCACCCACTTGAAAGCTGGGGGAACTGAGGCGTAGAGACTAGGCAACTCACAACTGTCAAAAACAGGTGGCTAAACTGGGGTGTAAAACTATGCCAGCTACCTTCCTTTGGCAGAGGTCATGGAAGCTAGAACCTCCTAGATGCCCTTCCCTGAGGAGAGGCCTTTGAGTATCTATCTGTACAGTGAGTGGACCAAGCGCCGAAGCCAGCCCCACCCAGGCAAGTCCCGATTCTTACTCTCATCTTCTGGGAGAACACTGGCTTCAGCTTACCCATCAAAGCAAAGGCAGAGGCCATACCTGGCTCAAGCTGCGTGCAGGGCATGAGGCTCAGGGACAGTTACAGGGACTGTTGAAGGCACTTGGAAAAATGCCCACCTAAGAATGGCCGTAAAGTTGAGCAACTACGGAAATCAGCTCTGATCATTGTCAAACACACTCATATACATATGCCCATCTCTAGGAAATGGAAACATCAGTAGGGGGAGGTGGGAGAGTCCAGAGGTCCTGGAATCTCATGCTTTCACACCCAGATGCTGGCTCAGTACAGGTGCCAAGTCTCACAATAATACTACAGGCATTAAATGGGATAGTACCTGTCCAATGAGGAAAAGTGCTTGCTGAACAAGTGTGAAGACCCAAGCTAGCCTTGGCACTCATGTAAAAGGCATGAGTGATGTCACACACCTGTAAAACAGAGTACAGGAAAGCCAGAGACAGGAGGATCCATAAGGTTTGCTGGCCTTCAAGCCCAGGCTAATCAGTAGGTTACAAGTATTGGTGAGAGGCCCTGTCTCAAAAGACAAGGTGAGGGTGCCTGAGAATAACTCAAGGTTGTCTGACCTACATGCATGCACACACACACTCATGCACACACATACATAGGCATACATACATGTGCGCACAAGCATACATGCACTCTCCCACATACCCCCCATGCATGCACTCATACACATAACACCCCACACATGCATGCACCCACACATGTGCATGGGCACACTCATGCACAGGCATATGCAAGCACACACACACACACACACACACACACACACACACACTATACACACAGTGTGTTCAAAGCCATCAGCCCAAAGGAATTCCTAGCTGTTCGTGTTCCCTATTTTCAGGTCCCACGACCTATTACAAGCATTGATTTGGGTCAAACCTCCACTTCTGGAGGCTGCACCTGGCCCCAAGCCAGCACAGGGAACCACAGCACCATCAGTAATTCCAGAAGCAATTCTCAGGAGTCCATGTGGACAAATTTAACCCCATTCTGGTCTTTCGCAGAGCTAGGAGCTGAGCTATGGCTGCCAGATACCAGGATGCCTCAGTGTCAATCAACACACATAGAAAGAGTTTAAGAGACTGAAGTGGGATGACAGAGGAGGGAGAGCGGTAGGGAGGGAATATCCTGGGTAGGAGGGACTATGTAGACATAGTCTGGATGCTCACAGATCACTACCCCACTTGCAAGGTGCCTCAGGAGAGGACATGGCCTGGTGAGTGGACCCTGGGAAGAGTGACATGCCTATTCAATCCTGACCTGGAGCTCTTGTACAGTGTGCACAGTCTACCCCTTAATATGCCATAACCCCAAATGTTCAAAAAAAGAAAAAGTCATTTATCTGCTTAAATGTGAATACAAAGGGAAATGGATACAGTGAGAAGTCAAGTCAGTAGGGACAGACAGGCTGCCTCCTAGGGCAGGGGGAGCGAATGGGCAGACATGGAAAATTGTCTCTACTCTGTCTGGACTGCCAACTGTGGTAGGGGTGGAACACAGGGAAGGCTCTGTCATAGAAGAGTGCTTGAAAGAGAGCTGGGATCGATTAATAATGTCTGCCAGGGACACAGGAAGGGAAGGGGCTCCTCCTTCTACCTCCCTACACACAGGTCTCTAGGCCCCTACAGAGTGTGAAAAATAAAGTAATTCTGAAAACTAATTTTATCCCTGCCACAGGAAGTAGCAAGACCAGAAGGAGCTGATGGAATAAGCTTCTGGAACCCACCCACTCCCAAACCCATTGGTTAATACCTGCTGAAACCTGCAGCAATGTCACATAGCAATGACAGACAACTAAGGCTTGCCTGAATTAATGGATTAATTAATTCATTCATTCACTCATTCATTCATTCACCAGTGAGATCAGAGGTCATCTTTTCAAGGGGAAGTTCAAGCCAAGGTCACCATAGTTTCTGAAACCATTCATCCTGCTCTAGCCTAGATGGTCTGTGAGCTTCTGGTGACCTTCCTGTCTCCACCTCCCATTTCCCTAAAGGAATTCTGGAATTATAGATGCATGTCAACACATTAAGCTCTTGCATGAATTTCGGAGTAAATGTGTAAATTTAAATACTCACCAGGTTTGGAACCTAGAGAAATGGCTCAACAGTTAAGAGCACTTACTGCTCTTGCAGAGGACTCCAGGGCGGTCTCCAGCATGTGGCAGTTCTCAGCAGCTCCAGGGGATCCACTGCCCTCTTCCGGACAGTACAGACAACTGCATTCACATGTGTATACCCATACACAGACACACATAATTAAAAATAAATCTTTAAAAATAAATACTCAGTTTTAGAAAAGAAAATATGGTGTGAAAAATAAAATACAAAACATCATTTTTATATGAATTACATGTTGGAAGGATCATGCTTTGGATAACTGAGCTGCACAGCATTCATTTACCTCTGTTTCTGCTTTAATGCCGCTGCTACATGAATGCACTCATGGATCCCTAATTCCAGAGCACACTACTTTCATGCACTGCACACCATCCTTTCTTATGCTGGTCAGGGCCAGGGGAGGCAGGGGGGGTATTATAGCTGGACCACGAACATGTAAGAACAGGCAATGACCTAGCCCACAGTAGGACTCTTCCTGAATGCAGTCAGAACCCACAAGTAAAGAGGGCTTAGGTCTTCCAAATGAAATTACTACCACTGTTTAGCTGAGCAATCATGGTGTGAAGATGGCTTATTAATATTTATACATAAACCCATAGACAAATGCTACCCTCAGCCTCAATCAGAAGTGCATCTTGTGGCAATGAGCAATAATGAATGCAGAGACATGAGTGCTCGTGGTGAGGCTCAGCCCTATTGGCTCAGGGATCACCCAAGAAAAGGGAACAGAGGAATGCAGGGATTGGAAGACAGAGAGAAGGGTTATGAAGTGCTCACACACAGGGATGGCGGAGACCGTGCAGCCATGACCTCACGGAAGCTGTGGCTACCTGCAAAGGGTCTACAGGAGACTGGGTCTATCAACAGTTAATCAAAGAGGGGCTCCCAGTGGCCTTACCCTCCCTGCTGAGCTATTGACTACCGTTACTCTGGGAGGAAGACAAATCATTGTCTTGGTTGTATACCCACTGAGGAGCCCACCAAGAAACAATGGACAGTTCCAAACCCACAGTCACTCAGAGGATCCTGGCTAACTCAGAGGGTCTCAAAAACAGAAATGAAATAAACAAACAAACAAAAAAAATACAACTGTGAGGAAGAGGCTTGTAGGGAAGACTGTGGGGCCAGAGGGGTAGGAGGGGATAGAGAGGTGGGAGGCAGCTAGAGGGGGAGAGTGTTAGATGGGTAGATGGAGGCTAACTGGGAGGGGTAAATATGTAGGAGGGGCTGAAAGGAGGGAGAGGTTAAAGGGGAGGGGCTGAGAGGGAAGCTTGCAGTAGTCAAAATACACTTATAAGTGTATGAAATTGTCAAAGAACAAATGTGATAAAAGTTTTAAAAATACACATATAAGCCAAGTGATGGTAGCACATGCCTTTAATCCCAGCACCGGGGAGGTAAAGACAGGCAGATCTCTGGGAGCTTGAGACCAGCCTGTTCGCCAAAGTAAGTTCCAGGACAGCGAGGGCTGTTACACAGAGAAACCCTGTCTTGGAAAATCTATTTATATCTTCTATATAGACAGATATAATTTCAACAAAATTTAAAAGATCTTAAAAATCTAAAACTAGACAAAGACAACATAGATGAAGTCCTAAGGAAGGGCATCTGGAATGACATGTGGCCCCCACATGTGCACATGCACGCCCATGCACATTTGCCCCTGCACACCCACACACAACTAGGACTCTCACTCTGGTGTGTGTTCCAGCCACCACTCTTCCTGCCAGCTTTTCTGTCCCCTCGCACCCTTCCATCTTTCTCTGAACCTAACAGAGTGACCTCTCGAACATTCCACAGCCACACTTAGTGCTCTTCCAATTCCTAATTGCTCTGGTGCAGCACCGCCCCCCACCGTGTCTCTCTCTCCCACCCCTCCCAGTTCTGTTCACATACTAGACAAGGTACATCCGGTGAATTTAAGGTCCACGTTCATAAAAGCACCAGGCTCGGAGACACATTGGTGACAGAGAACGAGGTCCCTCATGGATGAGAGCATGCTGTCTTCGAGGTAGAGTATTTACAAAAGTCCTTTAAAAGAATTGTGTGCCATTAATCATGAGTTCTTACAAAGCAGTCTTCTCTTATTTTCCCTAATCTAGCTAAATGGCCCTGGAAATACAACTCTCGGTTTGCTCGATAAATCCAAGCAGAAAATCACGATGTCCGCATTCAATTTTCGACTCATACATCGCGTTATGGATTTTCGCTCTCCGCCAGCGTTTCTCCAGTCCACTAAGTATTCCAGACATATGAGAGTCTTCGTCTGATTCATTCTAATAACTTTTTTCATCAATATGACTTTTGAGATTGCACAGCTATAGCAAATTAAATATTATTTATGACTTTCATTTATGTCCTATTTGGGTTTTCCATTCTCGGGGCCAACTTGGCTATCATCATAATCATATTGTTTTAGACTACTCCTAAAATTAAAAACCCACTCCCAGTTTCTCAATGCTTTATTGCGCTTGTCGCTCTTGTTTTGGGCCACGCCGCCCGTGATTAATTCTGTTAGCCCAGTGCATATGGCCTCCCTGGCCACCGTCCATTACCCTCATGGCGGCCGCCTGCAAATGAGCACTTTATTATCACTTTTTTTATCTTTTCAATTACCAGATGTGCCTCCCTGTTCTCGGGCCTTCTGCACTGTCCTTATTGGGCCTCAGCTGTGACTCTGGAGGTCAATGTGCTCTGGCCTCTGCAGCTCCTCAGGCTGTGTCTCTGTTCTCCACATGCTAGTTTCCCAAAGGTTTCTAGATCATCCTGAGCTCTTCTTGGGCATTCCCATATAGCCTTCTATCTGTAATGTTCTTTCCTCGCATTTCCCCAAGACCATACCTTCTCGTTGCTTAAGTGTTTCCTTCCATCAGCACCTCCTGCTTTTGTACATCCTGTGCCTGCCTTAGCTCTCAGCTCCATCTATATACATAGACCTTCTCATCACTTGGGTGTTGGTGGATCACTCTGCTGCAGCAGAATAAAAACTGTGTTTGGTCACATTCGTGGATATGTACAGCTCAAACAATCCAGACACTTTTGGTGGGGGTTGGGGGGGAAGGGAGGGAACAGGTCATTGTCAGCCAAACATCCAAAGACAGGGGATGCTAGGGCCTCCTATCAAGCTGGATATTCTTGGGAACCTTCTCCATTCCCTCCCTTTCTGGAATGTCTAGGATCCCACAGGGCAGGGAATATTGGATCTCTACCCAACTACCTGGCAAGCTTTGACTGTGGGAGGTGTCAAGAGGCTTAAGAGAGAGATTCACCCCACCATGGGAGAATCAAATTAACTTTGCACAGACTGTTGTCAGGATCGGTAAGGGCAGAGTCTCCTCTCCCCACGCTAGACTCAGAAATGGGCTGGCATGTGTACCCCAGGGTTCAGCTTCTCCACACCCATGCTGGAGCTGACCAGGGGTGATGTGGTAGAATTATAAATATTATTAATAAAGTGAGTATTATTACAGTAGGATATCACAAAGAGTAAGTGCAGGAAGGCAGTAGTGAGTGTGCAATCCTCCCTAATCCAGGACACACTCAGGGGAACATAGGCAGACAGATGAAAATCAGAGTGCCGCCTCAGGAAGACACATGTCAGTCAGGACAGGAACCGTAAGTGACTGTGTACAGAGAGGATGTTTACAAAAGAGAGGGACCCTATCTTCCCATCTGAGAAATGGAATGGCAATCCACCTCGTCTCTGTGCTCTCGCTCTCTCTCTCTCTCTCTCTCTCTCTCTCTCTCTCTCTCTCTCTCTCTCTCTCTCTCCCCATTAGAGACAGGTGTATCATTCCCTCTGTTCTCTTGGGGCCAGGCACAGTGTCTGGAACACCTCCTCCATGAAATGGTGAGTTCTTTTCAGCCTAGAAGCTAAATGCCACCAGGACCACTGTGTCACCCAGTCCCCGGGCTTCACCTGTAGCTCTGACTAAGAGCCCCGAGCATGGAGGGTCCCACTTCAGTCTCAGCTGATGATCACAGCAGGTGCCACTTACATACAGATCATGGGCTGAAAGCAGGTGGCGGTTATATGGAATGTAACTTTTAGAAATGGGATGAGGTCATGATGGCGGAACCCTTATACAGGAGCATCAGCGAGCCAAAGTCCTCCACTAGGGAGGACACACTAAGAATGTGCCATCTATGACAAGGTCACAAAATCCACCACTGCCTGGATCTTGGGCCTCCTGGCCCCTGGACCCATGAGAAACAAATTCTGTCATCGATGAGATGCCGTGTTTGAAGAATTGTTAGAGCCACACTGCCAACAGTGCCGGCACACATTAGCTCATGGTCTTCTCCTTCCAGCTCTGACGAATATGTACCAGTTTGAACTTCAGTTTACAAGGAAGCTGTGATGGCCAAGTTCAAATCCAGTAGCATCAGGACACAGACCCAGGATCCAGCAACTCATAGTCTGGACAACATAGCTTGGTAAGGAGTCCGATGTACGTGCACACCTTGGGCTTGCTAATGTTCCACAAAATGTTTTAATTTGTATTACTCTTCAAAGTGACTCTGAGATACACACTCAGAGTCACTTTCCTTACACTGCAGTGTGTGTGTGTGTGTGTGTGTGTGTGTGTGTGTGTGTGTGTGTGTGTGTTCTTACATGCATGTAGAGACCAGAGGTCAACTCCAGGTATCTTCCTCAACCACTCTTCATGCTATTTTTTGTGACAGAGTCTCTCACTGATCCCAGTCTCCACCAGCTCAGCTGGACTAGCTGGCCAGCAAGCCTCAGGGTCCTCTTGTCTCGGCCTCCCTGGCACTGAGCTAACAGACACACACTGTAGCACCTTTCTGAACTCAGGTTCCCATGCTTACATGGCGAGCACTTTCCCACCCATGCCATCTCCCCAGCCCACTTTGATGACTTAATTCTTCAACATAACCATTGTGTCCCAGCCCCGATCCTCCTGACAGCTGCCAATCACTCAAGGCCACACTCAGGTGTGCTGGGCGCAGCTATTGGAAAATGGGCTTCGAAGTCTCAGCACCCAGACACCAGCCTGCCACTTCCTGTGATGAAAGAAGAGGGGAAGTGGGCTTGAGCAGACAGAAATGAGAAAGCAGTAAAGGGATGGCACACTCTAAATTTACTAACAGCCACCATGAGGCACCATGGAAATGCCACTCTAATAAACTTCAGAAGAGGAGACATTTGCTTGTTTGCTTGCTTTGTTTTTAATACAGAACCTGCCATGTAGCCCTGGCTGGCCCAAACCCACTATACAGACCAGGCTGGCTTGCAACTTGCAATGATCCTTCTGTCTCTGCCTCCCAAGTGCCAGGATTATAGGCATGTATCAACCACACCCGACTAAGGGAAATTACTTAGAAACAAATATCTTTTCTTTTCTAAGGACATTTTTTTTTCTTTTTAAGGCTTCCCCTGGTGAAACATGGTCTGAGCAGGCAAAGGGACCCTAGGCTTTCATGTTTTAGACAGAGAACATTAGGGAGCAAGCTGTGGGAGCACATGTAGGAGTCAAAACCATTCTTTACTGGATAAGTTCTCCAGGAGAAAGGGGGCAGGGATCCCCATGGGTGTTTCCACCTGCCTCACAGCTCCCAAGGCTGAGGGATAAGGTAAAACAGAGGAAATCCACAGTTGGCATGGCCCTCCTGGAGACCTAGCCAGTGCCACAAACAAGCCAAGTCAGAGAAGCAGGCCAAGATCACACCATTACAGACTGGAACACTTGAGCCCAAGCCAAAGAGCTACTGGATGCTCAGAGAGAGCCTGGGACAGACCCTCTCAGAGTCCTCAGAGCAAATATGGCCTAGGATACCTGGGTCTCAGACCTGGGTACACTCAAAGCCACATGCATCTGTCCCAGGCCCTCTATAGTACACTGTTAGCATAGAGAATTTATACAATAAGAGATACAATTTGTCTTCATTTTAGATGAATGTAAACAGAGGCAGAAAGGAGGGTTTTTGGAATCTCACTGGAGGCCAGGAAGGCATGGTGTGAGCTTGAATTCCCCTCAGGCCCGGCCTAAAGCCCCAGGAACCTGAGTGGTTGGAATGGCTTATTTGTGGGGATTTTGTTGTTGTTTCTGAACTTCACACAGGGCCTCCCAGGCAAGAGCCAGAGATTCCCTGCAGTCCTGGTGGGAAATCCAGACCTGGGAGTTGATGGTCTTTGTAGCTGGCTGGCAATTAGCCTTTATTGCCCTTGCCCACACTCTGCGCTCAGTGCTATGGTCTGTCGTCAACTTCTTCTTGCTCATTTCCTATTGAAAGCATAACCCAAGTTGGGGATATTCTCACCTTTGCAGAACAGTTTCCTGTTCATCTACGAGCCAGGCCCTGCAGTCACACAAGAGAGCAGCGAGACCCAAGGGTGTCCTGAGTGCTGATGGGAATGTTTTACCCTGTGGTGTGCAGCCCAGGCCTTGTTGAGTCATGGACTCAACCCAGGAGAGAAGGAGACAGGGAAGCCTGCCTCACACACCAGTTTCCTCTGGACACCAGTCTCTGCATGCCTTTACAATGGCCATCTTTCTAATTGCCTTAACTGTGTAAGAGACAAGCAAATGTCCCAGAGCTCCTCACTCTCATATATCAACATCGCCACACACTCATATGTCAAATGCCTCTTTCTCCACTGAAACTCCCAGCTAGGTTGAGTTACAAGCCAGGAGAGGAGAGCCTCGGCCTCCTCAGAAGAAAAAGTGCTGTTGCACGGGACAGAGCAAGGCAGGGAGCCAAGGCATGGGTGCTAGGTGCTGCAGTACCTCCCTAGCCCCTAGTCAGGAGGGAAATACCCAGCCCTCTATTGTATACTGTGTAGTGTGTTAGTAACTTTGCACATTGCTATGAATAGAAATACCCTAGAGGTCAACTCAAGGAAGAAATACTTCATCAAGACAGGAAAGTCATGGCGGCAGACGCTAGAGGCAGCTGGTCATGATGCATCCATGTTCAGGACATAAAAATAAATGTTGGTGCTCAGCCTGGGACCCCCCAGTCAATCAGATGGTGCTGCTCACAGTTAGAGTGGGTTTCCACATGTCAGTTAACCTAATCAAGAAGCTCCTTCACAAGGCTTGTCTCCTAGGTGAGTCAAGATCCCATCAAGCTGACAGCTGAGATTAATCTTCCCATATAATGTCAGTATGTTAAATGTATCTCCACTTTCTCCTTACCATGGGCCTCACAGAGCCCTGTATTAAGTGTGGAATCATATGAATTGGGTATGTGAACCTTATCCTACCCCAGCCTCTTCTGACCAAAAACTAGCCCTCCTTTATGACCTATCCCTGGTACCATTGTCTTTCCAAAGCTGATGCCTTTGCTACCATGCACAGCTCTGAAGCAACGTTGGATCATGTAATGAATAGTTAGTGCTGTTTACCGGCCAGACTCTGGGCAGAATATTGAGAATGGCTTCTGTATGGGGTTCTGTTAGAAATGACATCTCTCAGTCACTCTCAATGTTATTTTTTTGTGACAGAGTCTCTTACTGATCTTAGTCTCCACCAGTTAGAGATGAGCCAGAAGAAAGGTCTGTGAGAAGGCAGCCTGAACCAGTCACTCGTCATTTGGTCCTAAGATAAGATGGAGGGATGTCTTAGCTCTGCTATTTAATCACTATATAGACTCCTGGACATGCTGCTTAAACTCTGTGCCTCCGTTTCCTCATCCATAAAAATGACTTCTGAAAACATTACACGACTGAAACTTGAAACATGAATTCTAGTTGTTATTAAATGAAACTCAGAGCCAGATATCTGGGAAAAGCTGAAATATCAGAGAGAGGAAACAGACCACAGTCAAATCTCATCCAGGCAAGTTCTCAGGGTAAGAGCTGTCTTCCAGCTTCCTCAGCCTGGCTCCTCGGCACTTCTACAGACTAAATATCTGTCTTCCTACAACTGCCTTAAATACCTTCTTCAGTCAGTTGTTTCACTTCTGGGTTTAACTCTGCATCTTATTCCTAGAGTCAGGATTAAACATATGAACCACTACTGTTTGGTAGTTAGGCCTTGAACTCACAGGGACACAGAAAGAGCTGTCTCTGGAGTTATGGGATTAAAGGCGTAAATCACTAATCAATCTCTCCTGTGCTCGACTGTGGGTGGATCTGTTCTCTGATATCCAGATTGGTTTATTAAATATAAAATATATCACCACAGAAACTCACACAAAGACCACACAAGGCTTGTGTAGAACAAGATGAGGCAGTGAAGCTGCCTGTGTTGCTATTCCCCCACTTCCTAGCCTCTCTTTGCTACCCTCTTGTTTTGGATACCACTGTGTCACTTATGGCACATGGTTTTACTCTGTAAACAGGCCTGCTTACTACAGAATGAAGGATTAAGTAAAACAATCCCCAGGACCTTTCTCCCACTCTATATCTCCTAATCCCACAGTGCATTTCAGAATGCCACTCAGAATTCTTCTTCAGCATAGGACTATCCACCAAAGTCTCTTCATTCCATGGTTATTTTACCAAGATTGAAACATCCCCATTTAGAGGGAGGAGGGAGACATATAAGACAAGAAAGTAAACATGCAAGGCCCAGAAAGCTCCTAAAAGTTACAAGATTCTCAAAGCCTTCCACACCACCCTCAAAGATGAGATAAGCCATAACCATTGCAGAGGAGACTGATCTGCTGAGTTGTCTGTAAGGCCTACAGGAAGGTTTTGGATACACATTTCATAAGTGAGGCCCATTCTGGGATGGGATCTCTAGACATGCAGAGGCCTAGTCACCCTTGCTCTGGTAAGTAATCCCCACTAAGCTAAGCTAGATGTAGGTAAAATGATTTCTCTGGTTTGTCGCAAATACCCTATCTGCAAAGGGTAGACTTTGACCATGTCGTTGCAGGGCAAGTCACACAAGCCATTTCCAATGCCAAATGACAAACACATCAGCATGGGGAAACCAGAGAGGCCACAGTAAGACAAGGACACTTCCCTCCGTGGAAAAACAGAGCGATGTGTACAAAGACTCAGCTCTTCTTAGAAGGCTCTGGCTCGTGTTTTACCACATCCAAGTAAATATTTTACTTTTGCCTTGAAAGCTGAGGGTGACAATTAGGATCCAGCTCTGTAATAATACCCTCTTCGACTGGTTGTGTCCCACCCTCCCTGGTCATAAAGGTGAAAACTCTTGCTTTGCAAGTTGGATGAGAAAATAATCCAAAGCAGGTGGAGGGTGCCTGTACCTGTCTATAGCTCACTTCTTCCCCAAACAGCCAGCTCCTCCCTTCCATCTCACTCACATTAGGATAACTCTCTTCCCTGGGCAGGTGAGGCAAATGCTTATCCACTGCCTAATTGTTGAAAGGGATCATATGCTGGATTTCAAAATAATTAGGCTGCTGATAATGAGGGTTTGATGGCTTCTGTGCAATTAGATGGATGGACACGAACACTTTGTTTTTAACCTATGCTGGGGCTAATGACCTCAGGAGGGAATATGACAACTCTGCCTTCTGGAAAAAAAAGGGAAAAAACTATCCTGGGAACTGCAGAGAAAATAAATCACAGGGTGGGCTCCCTCCCGCAGGCCTGTTGCTTTGGATACCCGGCCAGATGTTCCCTAGACATCAATAATGAAGGATCTCAGGCGCCGGAGGGGCCGGCTCACTCTAGGCTTGAATCATCTTTACTGCATTTTATGGACTCCAGGCTGGAGCATGCTACTTGCCTCACTGGACCCCAGATGTTTAACTGAAAATGGGGATGGTGATGTTTACTTCACAGGGATGAAAGGACTTCCTGGCACCCAGAACATGTGAAGTAAAGATGTGGTGGAGGCCAAGAAGGTTGTGCGGACAAATCAGGAAGCCAGCCATATCTTCTATATGAAGAAGGAAATGGGCATGGCTGCAAGCATAGTTAACACACTCTTAACCCCAGAACTCAGGAGGCTGAGGCAGGGTATCAGGGAGCTCAAAGTCAGGCTGGTCTTCATAGTGAGCTTCAGGCCAGCCAGGGCTACACAATGAGATTTTTTTTAAAATAAGGTAGGAAGTCCTTTCCAATTAGCAAAAGAGAACTTCAAAGCTCAGTAATGGTGGCTGTTGAGAAAGTACTTCATAATGAAAGAGAAAGTTGCCCCATAAGACCATAAGCCCTAAATATGCCCCCCCCCACATTTTTCATGAGCCTCAGTTTCCCTGTGGTATCTGGAAAAACACAGCTTATTCTCCCCCACCTGACAGCATTTAGGAAACAAGATGCATGAGGTTAGACTTGGTGACAGGAACCCAGAAAGCAGAGAAATAGGCAGGGGGCAGTTGGTGTGGTGGATGCTGGGAATCCTCAGAGGGACTCCTGCTATCCTCAAGAACAGTGCCAGTGCAGGTTGGTAAATGATGAGCCAAGGTCTGCACAGGGACACAGCACTGGAGAGGGGTCACCTATCAAATACTTGACTTCTGAGTCATTGCTCTCTCAGAGCCCAGGGCTTGGGGCCGAAAAGAAAGAGTTGGCACCCAGCCCCTGACATGAGCTGTCACCATACAGACAGGCATCATACATGACATCTGAAACAGACAGGGGGCAGAATGATCAACTCAGGCTAACCCTTGAAGCACGAATCTGTATGATTGGAAGAGGGGGAAGAGGAAGGGGAGGGAGGGGAGGAGGCTTGCCTGACATCTCTAAGGTGACTTCTCTGTCTTCCAATCCCGACAGCCTGTACCCAGTTGTCTCTTTATTACCTTACCACCAATAGGCTAAACACTCCTAGGAAAGTTGGGCCTGGAATCACCAGCCTCCAAAGAGGAGGCCATGAGAGACTGAGGGGTGAACACATGGTGGCTTAAAATGGTTTTAATTTAGCCAAGAAGAAATGGTGGGACTGGACAGCATGCAGGCTGTGATCAGGGCAGTCCACTGTGATAGAAATTCTCCAGAGTTCTATTGCTGGCAGAGTCCGGGCAGGAGGTAGTCAGCACCACGGACAGAGCCAGGGCACTCTATCCCTGGTCCTGGTTGCTTGTCTTCCATACCCATGCTCTGATTCATGTTTCTCTTAGGGAATTCTCTCCTCTTTTATTGAACCTCTCTTGCTCCAACCCATTCACATTTACAGGACAACACTGGGAAAAACCTTCCCTGGTACTACTTGGTCCTAATTGCTGAGTCTCTAATTAAATGGAGGGGTATCCCAACACCCTCTGTGAGTGGCGTGGGTGGAGGCCAGAGCCCACCAGGATTATAAGTGTGAGGCCAAGGGGAGAAGCGGAGCAGACGTCTAATTTATGACAAGGATCTCATGGCTCTCCTGGGGCCTAGTGAGTCCCACGCTGGCGCTGCCGATAATCCCCCCATTATAAGCTAGAAGCCCATGGGGCCTTGTGCTGGTGGGCTGTTTTTTTTCTGGCCTTGGGGAATCTGTCTCCCTGACAGGAAGGCTAGAGTACCTTTAGAGAGACTTGTGAGAAGGGACTGTGCCTCAAGTAACTCCATGGAAAAATAGAAGTTAAAGAGCCGGGAGGGGGCGCGAGGTGGAGGAGAGCCAGCAGTCAGGCAGTGGTGGAGCACTCGAAACAGAGGCAGGTAGATCTCTGTAGTTTGAGGTGTACAGGCTATCCTGGTGAGCTAATTTCAGAACCCTGCCTCTGGAAAAAATGAGGTGGGGGCTAGGATCCCCCCCACACCCATCAATGCCTGAGGCAGGTGGGAAGAGCTGGCCCTGATGTCATAAGAGCAGGCCCTGCCCCCCACCAGTTGTAACACTCAGGAGAACAGGCCCTGCACCTTGCCTGGGCAGCACAGTAGAACTGGCTCTGAAGGTGTAGATGTGGGAGAATTGGCCCTGAGGACCTGAAAGCAGAACTGGCCCTGCCCCTTTCTCATGACAGCAACGGATAAACTAGCCAGAGCAATGCTGGAGAGCTCGCATTGTGGTGAAGACAGGAGAGAGCTAGCAGGCTGATGAACCCTGCAACTACAGAGGCCCAGAATCAGGGTTATGTGTTGGCCCACCCCAACACCCACCCCATCTGTGATCTCCTGGAGCATGGGGGGGTGAGAGGGATTGGTCCTGAGGACCCAGGGTTACAGGATCTCCATGACACAGGGAAGCAGCAGGATGTCCAGGGAGAGTTCCAGTGAGGGCCCAGCATCGATGGTGTAGCAGAGACCAGGGGCCTCAAACCAGACCGATGACTCTTTGGGGTGAAAGCCTGCATGTAAAAATGTATGGATAAAGGGCTTCACCGTGTGCCTCACTGTACACTGCAGCTTCATAACAAGACCTTCTGTTTGTATTGGGGGGGGGAGGGGTGAGTGGGATCCAGGGACATGATGTGGAGACACAATATAAAAGACACAAGAATAAATAAAAGGAAAGTTTAAAGAAGAGATAGAGCCTAGGGTTGGTCTGAAGCAGTGGAAATTGAGGGTACACCTGAAATAACCAATCCACACCTGGTTCAAATGTTTTCCTCCAGACAGACTACAGCAAAGGTGTATGGTTGTGTATGAACCCCGAGCTCCAACTGTGAATAGAGCTTTGTTCAAATAATTGAACTAGAAACCAGCCAGAAAGATTGGTGTGGAAGGAACTTCCCCAAAGTCTATTTTTAACGGAACAGAGCTTGGAAAGGGATCTGCAGCCAGTCTCCTGGGCTACGGTCTCATGGAGCAGTTCCGATGGTGTGGACATCGACCTTTTCTGCCCTCTGCCAATCTCCCACCTTGATGCTCAAGACATGTGCTTGGCTCACAGGGTAGTTATGCACATTGGGAAATTTACCAATGCTCTGTTCACTCACCCCCAGCCCCTGTGTCTCCCTGGTCAATGCAGCTCAGTGGCAACTCTTAGGTACAGTCCAGGATGTCTTTGAGGTACGTTTCTTTTAACTTGGGGTGTACAGCTATTTAGAGTGTCTTCACTCCTGCCATTTTAATGAGAGCACTGTCATGGGCTAAGCATGGGAATCCTCCATAGTCAGCTGTCTGTGTAACTGGAGGCCCAACCACTGTCAGGGTCTGTAGTTCTCAGTATTCAGACTCCACAGTACATCAGATGGTTAACATTCAACAGAACAAGAGCTTCATCGGGGAAATTAACTTGAGAACTGAAGGTGTTTCAGAACAAGCAAGTTACTGTACAGATGTAGGCAGCTGTTAGCAAGGTCAGCACCACTGAACTCCCAGGCTGCATTTCAGAGGTGCAGAAGCCAGAAGTGACAAGATAAAGATGGATACTGACTTCGGCAAAAGAAAGCAGAATCTCACCCTCCTGAGGCATGGACAGCTGGAGGCACTGGAGGAGAAGGGGTTGGGGATTCCCAGAGAAGGCGGCATGGCATCCTGAAGATGTCGAGACTGGTAGAGTTGTAGCCCAGGAAGGAACACACCATAAAGAGTCCTTGTGTTTGGCCAGATCGCCATACCAGGTCACAATGGCTCTGTAGCAGTCTCTCAGGCTCACCCAGGACCAGTGTTTATGAAGAAGCTCAATGATCTCAATTTGGATGCAGAAGCAGACCTCTAATGGACTCACAAGTCTATAAAGGGTGTGGGAGATGGCTGGACAAGGGAAGCTCACGATGGCCTTTACAGGGTAAGATTTTCTCAGAGGGAGCCACAGGATATTCAAGAGGCAATGATATGGATTGGGGGGGGAACGTAAATGTGGGAAGAGGAGAAGATGAAGATTAGAAGCCAGTAGCTACTGCAATAGTTTGAGCATAAAGTAGTAATGGCCCCAACCATAGCAAAGGGACAGGAAGAGGGTGGAAGCAAGGGACAGGCTTCCTGGAACAGAACTGTCAGAATTCAGCAATGATTGGTTCGAGGGAAGGAATGAGAGCGGACAGAAACATCTTATTCAAGATGCCTTTGGCTGTTTTAATATAACAGATAAATATAAACACGCATGATTCTATTCTTTAGGACTTATCTGATTTGAAGAAACAGCCTCCTATCTCTCAGTGCCCAAAGACTCACAGTGGCTAAAGACATTAATAATGATGTTCTTTACAGCATCTGAACTTGGCCTTCAGTGGTGCAGGCATCAAAAAGTTAATATGAGTAAATTGGCAAGCTTGTCAATGAATAAAATTAATTTTCTTTTTCTGCTGCATCACTAAACAACATTTCAGGACTCCATGGTAATATTTTCTGGCCATTGTCATGGTCATGTGAAAGAGAAACAGAGTAGTTGAGATACAAAGAGAAACAACTATCTTCTCCAGCAAACACTCTGCTTAAGAGGCATTTGTTCCGGTGGGCACACAGCCCCCAGGATCTTGTCTCTGAATTTGTCACATTTGCAGCCGAGAGACCTTTGTCCTTTGAACGTGAGGAAATAGATTTTAACACATCTCCCAGTTTTAACCTAGACCCAAGTTCTATCTAATAGAACAGATGGTCTGGCCCTGCAGCAAGACCTTAGGGATCAGAGAGCCCTGCCTCCTTGTCTGAAAACCAGAAAGAGGCTGAAGGAAGATGCCACATAGTGGGGGCCAGATCTGAACCTGTAGCTTTGTGAGGCAAACCCGACCCGGATCAGTGTGTCCTTCTGGGGGATGGGATGGGAGCTGGAGGTGGCCATTGTAGGCTGAGAAGAAACAGTGCACTCTTGGCATGTGGGTACGGGTGCACATGTGCACATGCAGGCACTGAGCACCTGTGCGATATAAGCACTTAACAGTGTCAATGTCCGTCTCTGAAGATGGGCTCAGGGCTCCTCAGAACAGCTGACTTAGCTATCCATACATGTGAGAGCCAAAGTCAGAAAGCAGTTGTGGGTCCATTCTGGGGCTCAGAAAGAGGCACCTCTGCCTCTTTTTCTGCCTCGTTTTTCTCTTCAGGGGTTAGAAGGGCATTTTGGCCCTCTGGTTGACAATGCAGAGGACACAGTTGGATTTGGAAGGAAGTGTTTGTGTGCTTATATGCGAGACTATGCAGCAGGAAGCAAGCAGCTGGATAATGGGGCCCCTGTGGGAGAAAAGTGAGGGCCTTATTTTCCTGCACCTTAGTCCTTTTGGGCCATGCCACTAATTGGAACTTGCAGTCCCATTAACGAGCATTCTCTCCAGAGATCCCTATGACCATTTTGCCTCTGAGTCCCTGCCTAATGGACTATTGAACAGCAGAGAACCTCATGGCTTTTGTCCCTGCTGGACATGCAACAGTCCCCAATTAACGCAAAGCTTAAAATAGGGCCATGCAGCAACCCCAGACCAGCTCCGGTGAAAGAGCTGATGTCACTCCTTTCTATTCCTGAAAAAGGCCAGTGTGGCTACCATCTGAGCAGTGGACACCAGGCTCCTTGAAGGCCAAGAATCAATTTCCAACCTCATAATACTGAGCTCCATTTGAAGTCATTAAGAGTCTGACCCTGACCCAGTGGGTGAGGCCCTCAGGACCTACTCTTCCCTTTGATTGACTGAAAAATGGGGTCCTTCATAAAAGTCCAGTCTGACAGAAAAGGTCAGCCCCTGGGAATAGCCCAAAGGGAACGGCAAAAAAGGATTGTTCCCACTTGGATTACAGTCACCAAGATTCAGAACATGTGGCAGTCTAGTCAAAGGCAAATAAAATTAGTTCATCCCTGCTCACAATCCTTCAGTGACTCCCTCTTGCCTTGGAGTAAAATACAAGGTCTCAGTGTGAAACTGGGTCCTCTCTCCACATCATCTTCTCAAATGATATCTCTGGAAAGCCCATCACATATGGTGTCCAGACACCCTTGTTTTCTCATACCCTGGGCGTTGGGTCCCACTGAGTCCACTCCACAACGTCTTGATAGCCTGTTTCCCTTCCAAGTCTCACTGCAGGTTCATCTCCTTGAGGAAAATGCCAACTGAGGCCTCTCTCACCTGGCTCATCATTCTTCATGTCTGTCTCTCATTTGCTGTTCCTACAGCAGCCTCTACTAACTACAGGCACCACATTCACTGCTCACTCTCCCAACTACGGCCTGTGCTGTCTTTCTCTGACTAGACCAGCACTCCTCAACTCAACTCTAGTGTCATCTGGGGATCTGGGAACTATTGCACCTCATGACAATGAAGGAGGTCTCCGGGTATCAGCAGCTCCCTAGTTGATCACTGGGACAGACCAGAAGCTCTGGGGATACAGAAAGTGACAGCATAGAAGAAAGTGTCCTCTCTCCCTGGATGGGGACTGTTGTATCCATGTTGAGGGACCTCCAAAGACCACCAGGGAGCTGGATTCCGATGCAAACACATGAGGGTCAGTTTATTCCTTTGGACAAGTTTGAACAAACTTGGGCCAAAACCAATGCAGCAGAGGAATTTGGCTCCAAACTCGGGGATAAGAGGGTTTTTATAGAAATGCATACGTAAGTGGGGTATTACATGTCTTGGTATTTCAAGATTGGGTAAAGGGGCATGGGATACTGTAATTCTTGGAAACTATTGGCTAAATTTTCCATGCAAACCCAAGCTTTGAATCTACTGTCTGCACTTTCAGCCCGAAACCACGTTTTGAATCCATTGGCTGTCAGGTACATTTCTGAGACCTTTCCTACACTCTTCTCAGACCTGGGCCTTGCCCTTAGGCACCAAACAGTCCTTCCCTGAAACAAAGCTCTGCAGTAGTAAATCTTATGCCTTCACGGGGACAATGACACAGAGTTTGCAGGTTACAGAGACAAATGCATTGCTGATGTAAGTAACCCATTCTTCTCCTTTTCGCTAATGCCTTGTTTTCAAGCACAGGAAAATCAATGTTAGGCCGAGAGTCACGTTGAGTTTGCCAATCAGCCAGATACCTTCATATACGCCATCTACTGCGTTCCCACCTTGACTACCATTTGGGGCCAGAGTCTTGCTAGTGCATCCCTGGGGCCACCTCAAGGTCAGCTAGTGTTTCTTTCCAGAAACTGACAGATGTCCTTCCCACTGCTGCCCATCCTCAATTCCCAGCTCATATCAGTTTCTTGGTAACTGTGTTTCCTGTTATGGCTGGACCCACAATCCCAGTGAACTAAAAACTTTAGAAGGGCTGAGAGGAGCAGAAAGGTCACCTCTTTCTCCACTGACATTCATTCTATTGTGAAATGGATGGACGGACTGATAGACATATGCACATAAGCATGTGTGTACGGAGGGATGGATCGATGGATGGCAGATGTGTACTAGGTGCTCAGTACATGTAGAAGGAGAAAAAAGAAAGAAACATCCTTTGCAGTGGGACTTGCATTGGAATATCTCAGCACTAAGTGGACACCTGGCTACTGAGTTTCTCTAAATCCCCTCTTGTGGCTCTACAGTCGCCCATCAGCCTCTTCAGATAGCTCTGCATCTCTCCCCCAAGTTCCCCCAGAGAGAGAGAGAGAGAGGGAGAGAGAGAGTTCTACGAGATCCACCAAATCGCAATCTTCTCTGTCAAGCCAACAAATAGATTCCAGCCCATTGACACCAAACACCAGCAGGGTGCTGCCTTGCAGAGCTGGTCTACATACATTTGCCCCAAAGCATCCTTTCTCCCAGGACAAATGCAAGATCAGCTATCTCCTCGTCTCCTCCCATCCCCAAGAGAGGCAGGGAGGAGGGATGAGTGGATCCATGGGAACCTTGTGTCTTGCATCTCTCTCAAGCCCAACTTTACAAAAGAACCCGTGTTTGCTGGAAAATATTATACAAAAGGATCTCTTCCCACTGGCAGAAAAAAAAATGTAATCACCTCTTTAGTGGGGGGAAAAATGCAGTTCCTTAAAAACACAGCCATCGCCTGCATATGGCCTGTTTAAATGCATTTTATTAAGATTTATACCACTTAATGGTGGCTCAAAGAATGGCTACATAAACAATATCATTTCGGTGTGGGAGGGCTGAGAATAACTCCTCAATGGAGCCAGTAAAAACTCAGAACTTGAGCATGCTGGTGTGGTAGCGTTCAATTAATGTCAGGCCTTATGGGTTTCAATCTGGCTGGAAATATATTTAAACAAATGAATAGATACAAATGTTGGCTCTTCGGCCAGCCAGATCTTTAAAAAAAAATCCATTTTCCATCCCATTTATAATAAGAACTAATTTGAATGTAATTTATCTAAAGCACGACATTCCCTAATTTTTACACACAACCATTACTTACAGCTTAAGTAATAGTTATATCCGTGGATCTCAGAGCACTTAATTGAAAATAGATGCTATTAAAATGCAAGACTTAATCCGTCAAAAATAAAAAGCATTATCCTAAAGAATAATTGAATACTCAGGCTCAGACCAAAAGGGAAGAGGGGAAATAGGTTTTTTTTTTTTTTAAGAGAAAAAAAACCCTCCCCTTTAAATACAGTACTTCTCTCTCTTTACGTGGTATTAGAATTATGTCAGAGTGAAATTAGCTATTCTCGACCCGCTATTTCAATTCCGATTACCGTTGCCTCTCATCCGAGTGTCAGGCTTGGCACAGGAGTCAAATCCGTCTGCCGAGGAGTGACATGTCAAGGGTGACAGTGACAAATTGTCACTAAGTGAGGAATAACACATGACAGGGCATGTGTCCGTAATGAGGCATATGCATGCCAGCCAGCCTCGGGATGCGCGAGGCTGAGGGCGGAATGCTGGAAGCACTCCGGGTGCTGTGGGTTCTCATTAGGGCTTCGTGCCTCCCTGGATGGGGGGCTTCCATCATTAAAATAAATAAATAATAAATGTGTGCCTAAATGAACAACACACAGACAAAGCCCAATTCTGCACTGTTAGTGAATTTTGTTTTGGAGGGAAAAAGCTTCTGAATAAAATGAAGCTTTTCTTGGAGACTTCTCCCTCCAGCCTCATGATGGGTTTCTTCATGTCCCCTTTCCACATCACCAAGATCAAGGAAATGGGAATGTTGGGAAAAAATGCCCCCTCGTGCATTCTCAATATCCCTGTGAGCACTTAGAGGAATGTCCAGCTTAACACAAGGATCTGCTTCACAGAGGCAAGTAAGAGGGTTGATAACCGTCCTTTGGTGTAAATAACTTTTTCACCTGAAGCAAAATACAAAAGGGGGAGGGGATATCAAAGGCGGGTACAAGATATCATCATAAAATATTAACTCAAGAGAGCACAGAAATAGGAAAATATGGGAATGGTTGCTGGTCCCTCTGGTTTTGTTTCATTTTATTCTGTTGTCAGGAGCTCTCTGAGGCTGTGGACTCTTCCCATAAAAAGCGTTTTTATACCATATCCATGTGGACATATAAAGGTCTACTGGATTTTATTGGATGGATGGATGGATGGATGGATGGATGGATGGATGGATGGATGGATAACTGAAAGACAGGGAGGTAAAAAGGGACTAGATAGTTGGGTAGGAGAAAGTAAAGAGGATGAACACAGAATGGCTAGCTGGATGGGTGGGTGATGGATAGGGAGATAAACTCGGAATAGATAGGAAGATGGATGAGGGATAGATAGATGAGTGGATGAGGGATGAATAGGTGAATGGATGGGAGATGGATAAGCATGTAGATAAGGGATAAATAGGTTGATGTATAAGGGACATATGGGTAGCTGATGGATAGGAGATGAACAGGTAGATGGATGAGGAAAAGGTAAGTGGATGGGTGAGGGATGGATAGGTAGGTAGATGAGGAATAAATGAGTGGGTGGATAAGGGATGGATAGGCAGATGGATATGAGATGGATAGATAAAGCATGGATAAGTAGATGGATGAGGATAGATAAGTGGATGAAAGATGGATAGGTAGATGAATAGAAGATGGAGAGATTAGGAATAGATGGGTGTGTGGATGAGAGAAAGGTAAGTCCATGGGCATGGGATGGATAGGTGGATGGAAAAGGTTATGGGTAAGTGGATGGGTGGGGAAGTAGACAGGGTGGTGGGAAGACAGATGATGGGTGGGTGTGTTTGGATGTTTGGGCGAACAGGAAATGACTCACAGGTTTGGATGGGGCAGATCCTTAGGGAAGCAGCTATCTATCACATTGAGAGCTTCGGCTGTGTCAGGTTAGGGTTTGAAGTCAAAAGCATCACAGTCTGCCTTGTGTGCAGAAAGATGGCCTAGCTTCGGTGTGGCTAAGTGCAGAGATGACACAGAAGCTTGGTGACCAGAGACTAGTCTTCAACCAGTGTTGTCATACAAATAACCAGGCATGAGATAAAATACAGAGGGATGTAGAGAGGGGTGTGCAGAGGTAAGGGTGACAGAGTAACAGAAGAGGGGTGAGCAGAGGTAGGGGTGACGGAGTAACAGAAGAGGGGCATGCAGATGTAGGGGTGATGGAGTAACAGGAGAGGGGCATGCAGAGGTAGGGGTGATGGAGTAACAGGAGAGGAGTGTGCAGAGGTAGGGGTGATGGAGTAACAGGAGAGGGGTGTGCAGAGGTAGGGGTGATGGAGTAACAGGAGAGGGGCGTGCAGATGTAGGGGTGATGGAGTAACAGGAGAGGGGTGTGCAGATGTAGGGGTGATGGAGTAACAGGAGAGGGGTGTGCAGAGGTAGGGGTGATGGAGTAATAGGAGAGGGGTGTGCAGAGGTAGGGGTGACGGAGTAACAGGAGAGGGGTATGCAGAGGTAGGGGTGACGGAGTAACAGGAGAGGGGTGTGCAGAGGTAGGGGTGACGGAGTAACAGGAGAGGGGTGTGCAGAGGTAGGGGTGATGGAGTAACAGGAGAGGGTCACACAGATGTGTTAGATGGGGAAAAGAGTTCTGCTTTGCTCTGCACTTTCTTGGGGAACAGGTCAAGGCGACAAAGAAGATAAGTGAGTAAATGAGAACAATGCATGGACCACACGGCTGTGCTGAAGTACAGGAGGACTCTGGACTTGGGGGCATTTGGGTAGAATTGAAGCCAAAATGGCAGTAGACTCTGACCAGGGCAAAACTGGGGAGGATTCAAGGGGCCATGACTGTCCATCAAACAGCAAACAGCATACACTGCCTGTCCATCTCAGCTATAAAACAGGGGCGGGGGGTCACGCTTTAAACATTTAAACCTTATATAACTGCATTTCCCTCTTAATAAAAATATCAGGGACATTTTCTTTTGTCCTTTTTCCATAGTATCATTTTAACTTAATAACACCATGCCCATCAACAGGACACATTTTAATCAAGAGATGATACTGCATATTAAGAGGTCCCAGGTTCATAGCCTGTGCCCTGACATGCTCACATAGCTGCCACCTTTGGGTTGATGAGATGGCTCTATTGACAGAGGTACCTGGCACCGAGCCTGACCCTATGGTGGAGAAAAAGAGATGCTTCCCCAAGGCTGTCTTCTGAGCTCCTCATGGATGCTGAGGAGTGTGCACGTGTGCGTGGGTGCGCGTGCACACACACACACCCCACATACCCCAGTTTGTCTACTGCGTACCATGTTTAAACACCATCATCCTTGTGCCACCAGGGGCCTGAAAAGGTAGCACATCTGCAAAGAGCCTGTTGGAAGATACCCCCTGCTCACACTGCTTGCCAATGCTTTAGGTTCCAGTGGGAAAAGCAAACTCCTGGGGAAGCTTCCAGTACAGCACAGTGCTTAACCAACTAACTGCTGCCACTGTGGAATCTTGGAAGCTATGGATCCTGCAGAACAATACCTGTGCCACACAGCCCCAGATTGGAAAGCACATCCAAGTCCAAGCCCACTGTCCTGGGAGCCCAGAAAGCAGTGAAGTTAATGGAGAGCAGCATCCTCCCTGCTGGCACTTCCTGCCTCCCTGCAGGATGACTTGGCAGAGGCACCTCCCTTCCCGGTCCCAGAAAGTCAGAAGCTCCAAAATGGCTGGTCCAGTGTTTGACCATGGTGGGTGTGCAAAGATATAAAAATGTCTGTGTAGTGTGCCAGCAAAGTCCCCAAAAAGGCCAGGGTGGGAGGCAGACCCTGTGCCAAACCTGGTGCTGGCAGGGGTGAGCCTCCAGCAGAGAGGGAGGCACAGGAAGGCTTCGGTCTACCTAATTAATTTCAAGTGTTTGGGGAAATCAGAGAAAATTTGCTGAAGACAAATCCCAGGCCTCCAATTGGACCAAGGCTCCCATTGCTAGGTTTTTTCCCCTCAAGTCTAGTTCTCAGGCAAATGTGTCCCCTGCCAACCCTTCTTCTCCTGCCATGGCCCCTCCCTGCCATCAGACTATGCAGAGGGGGACTGCCCCTCCCTCACAGCAGCCCTCAGACTTTACAATCTTGGCAACCTAGGCTTCCAGCCCTCGTCCAGGCAAGAAGTGAGGCCTTCATCTTTACAGATTTGGATCTGTGACTGGTCACTGACTGTAGGGGTCCTCTATCTGGGGATGCCTACTCCAAGGACACAGGCAAACACTCACTACTGTTCTGGGTGGTCTCTGTGTCTTGGAACTAAAGGAGACATAGTTTGTGAAGCAGGAAAACTCACACATCACAAACACCAGAGGGAGGCTGTCGGAGCTGGGTGGGGGCAGTGGGAACATCCTTCCAAGACAATGACGGAAGGCAGACAGTAAGAAGAAGGGGGAATGCGGGGGGGGGGGGGGGGGGGGTAACATCCAGGCCAAACAGCAGTGTTGTTTACATGAACCACACAAGAAAGTGAGCTAGCTATGTTCCAGAAACTGGAAAAGGGCAGACTGCCACCAAGACAGGAATCCACAGGGGAAGGGGGCTACCGACAGCCCAGGGGTAGCCAGGGTGCAGTTTACTTTCATGTAAACGGAAGCTATGGGAGGGGTCTCCAAGTGTGGAGAGAAGGGACATGCAGGCATTTAGATCTGCCACTGCTCATCCTCAAACTGAAAGGACAGACTGCAGGGCTCAGCAGGGCTCAGCATGGGTGGATTCACCCTGCTGAGGATGGTCAGTACTGTGTAAGACACGGTTTTCTTTTAGTATTACCTCTTAGATGATACAACAGATATTTAGACAGCATTTGCTCCATAGCCACTATAGTTCTAGGTGACAGGATGCAGACATGAATAGTGACATGCAAACACCATATACCTTTTTCACAAAGATGTTCAGTATCCGTAGACTAAAATTCACTTAAGTCTTGGGACCAGTCTTCACTGAACAGTGTACAGTGGCTGCATACTTCTTTAAAAGAAAAAAAAATATTTACTTAATTCATTTGAGTGTTTTGCCTCGGTATATTATAGCATGTGCATGCAGTTCCCATGAATGCCAGAAGAGGGTGTTATGTTCCCTGGATGCTGGGAACTAAACCTGGGCCCTCTGAAAGAGCAGTCAGTGCTCTTACCCACAAGAATCACTCCAACCCATAGCTTTTCTTAGATATTTCTTAACTATGTGTATGTGAGTGCTATGTGTGCGTAGTGAGTGTGGGTGTTCAAGGAGGGCACGGGCATCAGATCCTTCCAGAGATGGATTTTAAAGTAGTTGTGAGCCTTATACTATGGGTGCTGGAAGCCAAACTCCAGTTCTCTGTAGGAGCAGAATATGCTCTTTAAAACCACAGAGCTATCTCTCCAGCCCCATAGTAGCCTTTTATATAACTGTTGGGAAGTGAAAGCAGTACGCAGGGAAACGCCATGAAGCATCAAGAAGGGAGGGAGTCAGTATCAGTAGGACAGACAGGAAAGACATCAGGCTTTTGGAAGAAGGAACACTGATACACCCACAAGTACGGAAAGATGTCACATGAAGATGCTTGGGAGGCTGGAGGCAGAGATCAGTGATAAAAATGTGTGCTTAGCATGTACAAAGCCTTGGGTTCAATCCCTAACACAGAGAAAGGGAGGAAGATTCAAATGTGTGTCTTGTGGGTTTGAGGCAGTGTAGAGACTCCATAGGGGCTCTCATTCTATAGGAATCAATTGTGGCTACTGGGAAATAAAATGAAAATATATTTCAATATATAAGGGGTGGGGGACCTTTCAAATGGCTACTAAGTTTTTGATATAGACTCTATGTGGGGTTCTAATATTTTCTAAGCACAACTGTTGACTACTTTTTGGATTGGAAGCTTAGACACATTAACAAGCCAGACCTGCAGACATTTAGGGACCTACAGGGTGATCCTGGGGGGAAGCCATGAGGCTACTGACCATAACTACAGAGCTCTGGAGAGGGCAGAACCAGGTAAGCCAGGAACAGCGCTCTGCTGGGGATGGTGACAGAATGGACTGTCCCTCTGGGGCTGTAAAGACTGCCATCCTCACTGACTTCTCTGTCAGGTCTCAACATGGCTGACAGCTGGTGGGGTTTAGAGGAAACAGCCCGGACATTGTGCAGTGAACTAAACAGGTCTAAAAACGGTACTTCCACACTGGACCCCCTACAGCTTGCTATAGAAATTCTGGAAAATGAGGAATCTGTAGGTGCTGTTCTAGAGAGAACTGCCACGTAAGATCCTGACCCATGACCATGAACCTTCTAGAAAGGTGGACAGCGGAGGATTTGAGACAGAGAGAGAACCAAGGAGAAGGCTGTGAGGTGAAGACAGAATTAGGAACAGAGGGTGACTACTTTAACCAGGGGCTGGGCTCTGTCACAATTCACTATGCAGCTGACCCTACTGGGCTAAAAGCCAAACCAAGTGAGTCCAACCACCAGTCTGGGCCTTGAGGTAGCACTGGCCCAGTGAGGGATCAGCATCTCCAAGACCAGAGGTTATCCAAGGGAATAACAGACACATGCATGACCTTTGGTCAGGAAGGACAGACAGGAGAGATAACTGTGCTGGGGTCTGGCTCCAGCTCTCCTGCTTTGAACTATGTGGTTTAAGCCTGTCATTTTTCTCTCTGGGAAACCAGGGTCCGTATGCTAGTGGCCTTGTTGAGAATGTGTTAGCCTTAAGAGCCATCTGTACGGGCCCCAGTGTGTTTACTAGCCTGAGATGGCTCAGAGCCACTCACCACAGGGATGGCATTTCCTCCTGTGGAGGGCCTGGGACAGAGCAGCTTCCAGGATGCACTGGGCAGATTGGGTATTGTGACAACTAGTACAATAAGAAACAAACCAAATCCACAGTCTTCCAGCCTTGAAGCTGGCAACAGGAAACCAAGATTCCAGGTGGGCTGGCTTCTTATGGGGGCTGGAAGCAGGATCTGTGGGCTTCCATCTCTCCATGTATCCACATCACACCCCCTCTGGGTACCCAATTCCTCTAAGGACCCCAGTCCTGTTAGATGATCCCCTTCCACATCTTCATTTTATCACAGCGCCTCTGTGAAGACCCACCTCTAAACAAAAGTCAAGTTCCCATGACCACATCTTTGTGTATGCATTGGGGGGGGGGGGGGCGCGACTGTAATGCAAACACAAAACTGGAACCCCAAACACACGACAAACAGTTCTTTGTTATACTTCACCCAGTGGAGTGCCTGGACCTTTCTAGAATTCAGTCCATCTCCAGTTTCCCAGGGGGTGGGGGGAGAGCGATGAATAAAAACACAAAAGGGTGGAGACGTGTGGGGGCTCATAGAAGGGCCAGGTACAAACCACGGCTTGGTACTTGAGTCATTTTGATTTTCTTTTTATACAAAATAAGTCCCTGTTCTCTCCTCTGTAGATGGAGGGTAAAATTCTGTACCATCCAGGGTATCATGAGGGTTCCACGTGAGCAAGCCTGGGATGCCCAGGCCAGTACCGGCACACAGTAATCCTCAATAAATTGATAGTGTCTGGCACACTGTATATTTAACTCCCATGTCATAAGAAAGTAAAGGGACAGGGAAGACAGACACACAGGCCTGTGAGCTAACATACCTTTTCCAGCCTCTGAAGGGCCGCTTGTTTTGGATTGAATATGAAATGTGCCCCATGGGCTTATTTGTTGGAATACTTGGTTTCTGGTTGGCGGTGCTGTTCTACAAAGTCATGGAAGTTTTCAACAGAGATTTGCTGAAAGAAATGGGTTGAGGGAGGGACAGTTAAAGTTTACTGAATGGCTCGGTCCACTGGCAGGCCTCACATTCCTACATGCCTCTCCACCCTGACAGATGCTGTCCCCTCCAAACTGTGACCCAGAATAAAGCCTTCTTCCCTTAACTGACTTCTTATCAGGTGTCTGGTCGCTAACAGCTACTGACCTTCATTACACTTGCTCATGGAGAAACAGATGCCCCTGGTGATTTAGAAAACTTGCCAATGCTGTAGTTGGTTCAGCAAATCCTCTATGGGAAAAGCGCTGCTGCTCCCACTGCCGACTGGCAAACGTTTTATACTTATTTACAAGGCAGCACAATTATGTGTAATTATTCCATAATGCAAACACATTACGAATACTTAGAGCACCATTTTCCCCTCCTCCTCAGGAATCTGGCTGAACTCGGGGTTAAAGATATTTTGTGTAATTGAAATTTGGAGCAGGTGTGAGAAGGGAAAGGGAACCTTCCTGACTGAGTTTAAGGAAACTGCAGAGTGTTCTTTTGAAAACTGGAAAGCTATTCCAAAGGAAAATTCTTCATGGATGAGCATAAACCAGGAACTCTACTGGAGACACGCCACAGCCCCCTCCCTACAGTGTTATTTCTTTCCATCTTTACAGTTGTGTGTGTGTGTGTACGTGTGTGTATGCGTGTGCGCCACAGAGCATGAGGAAGTCAGAGGACAACAGAGTAAATTTTTTCTTTCCACCGTGTGAGTTCCAGGCACAGAGCTCAGGTCCCCAGCCCTGGCGGTGGCATATACCTTTACCTGGTTACTAAGTTCTCCTGCTTGCATTACCAGCCCCACCCCCACGCATCTCTGGTTTGTCTACCACCTGACATTTTTATTATCCTGCCTCCCTGACTCAAAGGAGAAGCTTACTAGTTCATTTCATCAACCTGGCCTCAGTCACAGCATGCAGTGAAGTGCCGAGAACACAGTAGGCATGCAACGAATGTCTGTTTAAGAAGCAGGTGTGGGCCAGTGAGATGACACAGAGCAAGCTTGGTGGTCTGAGTGCAATTCTCCAAAAAGCCAGGTATGGTGGCTTACATTTTGCTCCTACGGGTGGTGGGGGACACAAGAAGAGCCCTTGTGGACACAGCACAGTATAAGAGACAGCAGAGACCCTGCCTCTACCACAAAGGAGACAGAGAAAACACTCAGAGAGTTACCCTCTGAAAACATGCTGCTGCGCCCTACATATACTGTGTGCGCCTGTGTGCATGCACACACATACACAGATAAATAAGTAAGCTTCAAAACTCAGCAAGTACATAAATGTTCAAGTCATTCCCTGAGGGGAAGTGGGGGACAAAGAATTAGCATTATGTGAGTACTTGCTGATCTATACAAGTCACACAATTTTGGGTAATCCTCGAATACACTCTCAGCGTGTGGTGCTTCATCCCTAATGCATAGAAATATTATATGGTTTCTCAAGATCACAGAGGTTCAAATCTGTGGTGGTGTTTGCCTCAGGCACCAGCCCTCTCACCCTACAAGCCTTCTGTATCCAACTTGAAGTACCCTCACAGCATGATCTTGTTCCTGCATCTGTCATCATCGCAATCACACAACTGGGCCGACCTGCTGTCACCAAGAAGCCATCAGACACAAGAGTGTTTGGAGAGGGAGGCTACTGTTGGGGAGCTCATTTTTCTGACATCTGGATGGAAATTCCAACTATAGTCTGAACTTGCCCTTGACCCAATTCCATATCAAGTCACAGCAAACAGACAGCCATCTGCCCTGGGTCAGGCCCTCTGAGGGCCTCAGAGATCCAATCTCCCTCGCTTGGCCTCAGCACATGCCTTAGCCTGTTCTGACTTGAGAAACAATAACTCCCTGGGCTCTGCTGCCCTTGCAGGCAGCTGGACAGCCACCTACCCCTCTGCCTAAGGAAGGCAGGGGCTGGATGATGCCCTGACAGTCAAGAGGAAGCTGATTAGTCCTTCACAGGTAGAATATTTTCCTTGGAGTAGGAAAGTGAGACCTAGTTCTTTGCCCTCAGTGGTCACCTGCAGGAGTGGGGGGGGGGGCCTGGGGCTATGGTTAGATCCTGGCTACATATTATTAAACCAGCTTCCTAGGGTACATTCAGAAGGCTCCACAGAGAGGCTGAGAGACCATAGAAATGGAAGAATAAACCAAAACCAGTCAAGGAAGCCATGACCAAAATGGGAGGGGCAGAGCCCCAAACCCTCCTGAGTTTCCCTTTGCTAAACACGCTGTCAGTTACTCTCACAGCAGAACAACTCTGAAGCACAATGGCTTGAGATAGCTTCATCGGTAAAGTGCTTGTCTCCAACCCATGAGAACCAAGTTCGCTACCCAGAACCTACATAAAAAAGTCAAGCACATCAGCACATGCTTGCAATCCCAATGCTGTGGAGGAAGAATTAGGCAGATCCCTGGGCCAGGCTGGCCAGCCAGATTACCAGGTCCAGTGAGAGATCGTGTGTCAAAAAGCATGGTGGACGGATCCTGAGAAATGACTCAGAAGGCTCGCTTCTAACCCACATACAGTGTGCTTTATGGGGCTATTTATGTACATTACTGTTAGACCTGACATCACACAGTATCATAGACAAATAAGGACATTTGTACTCCTGGTTCTGGAGGCTGGAAGTCTGAGACCAAAGCCAGCTTTAAACTTTGTGCCTTAGCTTTAGAAGGCCATCTTTCCACCACATTCTCACAGCTGTTTCTCCCTTTGTGGGCTTCTCTGATTCCCTGGCTCCCAGGGACACCAGTACTGCTGGGTTAAAGTCACCCTGTGCCAGTCTTCAAACCCAGCCCACCATTCACAGCCAAGCTCTAGTGAGCCATACTCCAGAAGTCAGGGGAAAGTTCTGGAAAACAGCCTATGAAGCAAGTGTCACAGGTTCTGCTCCAGCACTTTCCAAGGGTTCAGACATTTGGCTACGGGCAGCCACCCATGCTGATAGACCTGCAGGGATTCTGATAGGGATCCCTGTAGACAGATCTACAGGGATTCTGGTGCCCTGGGGTCAACCACATATGGACCAGGGCAGAAAGCTGAGGCACCATCCCAGCATGTCCACCTGAAGCTGTTCCCTTTCTCTTTAGGACATTCCTCCCAACCCCAACACACACACACACACACACACACACACACACACACACACACACACGCACACAGGCACGCACGCACACATGTTTTGCCACTTGATAAAACACAGCCCAGTACTTTCCCCACAAAGAATGCTATGCTATCAGCATTGCACGTGGCTCCAGTTTGAATTCACCCTGCTTGGAGCCACTATTCTGTGGGTTGTGAAGGATGAAGGTTATTCCTTACCTGTTCCTCATTCCCAGTTACATGTTTTCTATCAACATGCATCTTTTGTGACTCTTTAATATGAATGATTTCTGACTCACGCATTCAGCACGCATACTGAACTCACGTGTGTACCCTCGACTTGGGAAAGGGAAAATGAAATGAGTTAAATGGACTCTTTTACCTGAGCCTGACCATAGGACTTGGAGGAATTTGTCCCACCCCTCACCTGGCAAGGAGTCGCCACAGGCCTGAAAGGCAGGGAAAATCTGTGGATGTCCCCAGCTTCTGTATATTTGGGTCTGGGAGGCAGGGAGTTTGTGATTCTGGACCCAGCCCCAGCAATTCCATGCTCTGGTTTGACATAAATTAGAGCGTATTGGCCAAGGGCTTGTGGGCTGGAAGCTTGGCTCCCAGTGTAGAGAACCTAGGAGGTGGAGTAATCTATATGGGGCAGAGCTGGTAGGAGGTGACTGGGTCCTGGGCACCACTGTTATCAAGAAGGACCTGCATTGCTTCTTATCAGAGTGAGTAGTAAAGATGTGTGTCTGCCCTGCACCCCAGCCCTGCCCTCCACGCCCAGCCCTGCCCCGCACCCCAGCCCTGCCCTACCCCCCCAGCCCTGCCATGCACCTCAGCCCTGCCCTCCACACCAGCCATGCCCTGCCCCGCGCCCCCAGCCCTGCCCCGCACCCCAGCCCTGCCCTCCACACCAGCCCTACTTACCTTCCTGTCTAATCATGTGATCTCTGACTTCTAGACTACTACCATGACACCATTCACAGAAGATCCTTATAGATGCCCTTCAATGGGAAAGCCCACTTAACACTCAGCTTTCTTTGTAAGTTATCCAGCCTCATGTACTTCATTGTGGAAATAGAAAATGGGTATAGTGTCACCTATCAGCCCACTTTGCCAAAAAGAAGGCACTCTGGGTGCAGAGTAGACCTCAGGAGTGCCAATGAGCCTTAGGGGGGCCCAGTGACCCTCATAACATCCCTCCTACCTGCAAAGTTCTGCTCCTGTCTTCTTCTGTATGCCTTTGTCATTCTCCATGCCCTGTGCCTGGAGCAGCTCTCTTCTGCTTCCCACAGTGAACATGTTAGTGACCAGTGTGCGGGTTTGTGTGCTTCTGCCATCCCTGGGCTCCCCCCGTTAACTCAGAGCTTAATGTCTCCTCCAAGCTCAGAGATCACTGACTAGCATGATGAAGACACCAGAACCATGGGCCAGACAGACCACAACTCTAAATTAAACAGCTCTGGCCTCCAGGTCAGCAGCTGTGAGCTGAAAGCAGATCCCCACACAGTGTGAGCATTCTCTATTGCATCTCTGTGATGAACTGCTTTCAAGGAAGGTGAGTGCTGAGGGGTCAGGTCATGGCACAAAGACTGCCTGGCAATGCTAAACTCGGCCATGTCTCTATGACCCTGAGAAATTAAATTAACAAGCTAAGAGGCACACGGCAAACAAGCAGCTCTAGGGGGCGGGACTCCAGAGGACAGGAAAGGCAGAACTGAAGTGTCTAAGGTCCAGCAATGGTTTAGTGAGTAAGCGCTTGTCATGAGATCCTGAGGATCTGGAAGAAAGCCAGGTGTGACAGTGCCTGCTTGTAGCCCCAGCAGCAGGAGGCAGAAACGAGCTCCTTGGAGCTGGTTGACTAACCAGCTGAGCCTAAGTGATGAGTTCCAGAGAGTGAGAGGCCCTGTCTCAAGAAAAGAAAGTGGGTGTGCCTAATAACTGAATGCAGTTCATCCTCTAACGGACACTCACTCTGTCTCTCTGTCTAAGCTGGCAACAGATTACCATCTAGAAGGTTCAAGAAACTTCCACATGTGGAAAAGAAAAAGAGACCAGAACTAATAGAAAAATAGGCAAAAAAAAAAAAAAAAAGTACAGATAACCTTCAGAGAACGAAAGCAGAAGAACTAAGAACCACATAAAAATGCTCATGTGTTATTATGGGGGGGGGGGGGAAGCATCATGAAGCAATAACCATAAAAATAAGCAGAGTAAATGGCTAGCTTGAACTGTCAATTTGACACAACCCAGAGCCACCTACAGTCTCAGTGAGGGACTGTCTATATTGGTTTAGAATGTAGGCATGTTTGTGCAGGACTGTCTTGACACGTGGGAAGACTCAGCCCACTGTGGGTGGCTCCATTCCCAAGGCAGGGATTGAAGCAGAACATAAACAAGAGAAGTGAGTATGAATGCATTCGCATCTCTCATGTGGATGTCATGTGACCAGTTGTTTGACATCACTGCCTCAACCTCCCCACAATGATAGAACGTAACCTGGAACTGCAAGCCAAATAAATCTTTTCGATCCTAAACTGCTTTTGTCAGGTGGTTGATCATGGGAATATTAATGAAACTGAAGCATAGAACCTGCTGTGTTGGTGACCACTTGGTCACTGTGGACACCTTCTGCCAAGAACAAGCTCAGGAGTGGGTTCATGGCCAAAAGAATTCCCACACTGGCTCAGAGGGAATGTGTGTGCACCACCAATGCAGCATTACTATATTCTATCGACACCATGGCTCACTCCACTGTAAATCCTGCCTGTATTTTATAATTTACTAAGAAAGAAAAAGATACTTCCAATTAAGGGCCAAAAAGCTTCACATCACTTTGAGTTTTTATCTTCATTAAAGGACTCTCTCCTCCTGGTTTAGTCTTTAGATCTACTTTGGAGCGGATATAAAGACAGACACTAGTACTAGACTGCATTCTGTCATTACCACCTCAGAGTTTCCCAAGCCACCTTCTGACCCAGAGCTGTGTCTTGGTCACTTAGAGTCGCAGAGAAGCAGAGGCTGGTGTCTTTTTTAATGCGTGGTTTATTGTTCACACATCACACTTGAGAGAAAGGGACACAGCAAATGAGCCTAACAACTTAACAATCCAGCTCTCTAGAGGTGGGATTTCACTCATGCACTGGGGGGGGGGGGGGGGCTGGAACAAGCAGGTCTGACTGCCCAGTGCACAGCAAGCCACATGTCCACATCCACCGGAAGGGATATGATACTGTCTCTGCCGCAGATGATCCTCAGGAGGGATGTTCCTTGTGGGTGATGGAGGCTAGCTGGTCATAGCCTCAGTTGTACTTAGCCAGGACACCAAAGTCAGAGCCAGGCCAGAGTCAGGAGATCCTGGTTAGAGATGTGGTCACTGGTAGGATCCCTTATTGCTAGCATATGTGGCTCCCAGGTGTTGAGGCATGTTGGAGCCCAGCATTGTGTGACCCTTCAGAGTCCTTCAGAGTTTATCTTGGTCTCAAAGACTTTTTAATCCCTGTTCCTCATGGATACAGGCCATCAACTCCCAGGGTTTTCCTGATTACATCAAGGTTCTCACTTCTGAAGTCAGCACATTCTGATGTAAGAACCTTGAACAAGAGTGCCTCCATCTTTGTTGTTGTGTTCTAAGTGCTCAGCTACAAGTTGTCAATGCCATCCTGTTCCATACAGCAGCAGTATTATAGGCATGAATGGTGAAGAGCGTGGTGGAACCTTGTAATCCCAGCTCCGTAGTGGACAGAATCGCACAGGCCTGCATATGCACGCATGCACACACATACACACATACATACACACACAGAGGAAGCACCAGGTATCTCCCAGCATGCTCTACCATCATCCCCCAACACTCTCCTAAGCTACAGCTACCATTTGCTGCAGTTCTAGCCCTAGAGAGATGAGACACTGCTTTTGTGGAGGTCAGAGGATAATACATCAGGTCCACACAGCAAACGTGGCTGAGCAAAAAGAGGCTGAGCAGATTTGGGTGTTAAGACAACCAAAATGTACACTGTAGGCTCTCCAAGGCACAGTATTTGTGGGTGAACTGGTGGGCATCTGGGCACAATAAGAAAGCTGACACAGGATCATGCTACAGAATACCAGGAAGCAGATGCTAATCACACATCAGCAAACCAGAGTAATGGCGGCCCAGGAAACATATTAGAACCCTCCTGTAGGGAGAGAGAGTAAAGACTGAGCCAGCACTGAACCAAGAAAACCACACTGGAGGGTTCTCAAAACCCTAGAGAGGTCAACTGTTCACTTAATGCAATCCTCCCGACTCCTTCCCAAAACCGAGGCTCTGAAAGAGGGAGATGGGAAGCAGGCATGGACCCACAATTCAAAGAATCAATTAAAAATAAAAGTTTTTAAGCCTCATCAGGAGCTGGGGAGGTGACTCAGTAGGTGAGAAAACTAGTTACTCAAGCATAAGAACCAGAGTTCAAATCCCCAGCACTCATGCAAAAGCTGGGCCTGGCTTTATGTGCCTGGGACTCCAGCCCTAAGGGGCAGAAGACAGAGCGTCTCAGGAGGTCTCAGGCCAGCCAGCCTAAAGGAAATGGTGAGTTTCAGGTTCGGTGACAGAAGGCCATGGGAAGAAGGCAGAAGACAATCACACAAACACATAAACAAATGAATAAACCCAAGAAAAGCAAACAAAAGGCAAGTCAGTTACTTAGTAGTCAACTCTGGAGAGAACGGCAAAGCCCTCTCTATGAAAAATACTCCCAGAGTCGTTTTCAACAGAGAAGCACAATTTGGAAACTAGACTGGAGACAGGAACTTCTCCTTCCATGCATGGGGCACCTGTATTAATGCAAAAGGGAACCTAGCACCCACCACCCCCACCTGCCCAGAGCCATCACCCAAGGAGGAAAACTACAGAATTACATGCTCTGAACTATTGAGAGGAAAGCCGCAGAGCCACCCAGGGCATCCAAGAGAAGGCCTGGCATTTCTGGGCTGGGAATTGCATATTGAGTTGCCTTGGTGAGGTCCTGGGCTCCTGCTCCCAAGGGCACCTGGGGCAGTAGGAGCTGGCGAACAGTGTGACACTGTCACTCACCAGGAAAAGTCACTTCCCAAAATATCACATGCTGCAGGTAAATGGAAAAAAAGGTCAGGGTGCTGGAGGTGTTCGAGATGTCAGCCACCTCGTACATAAGAATTGCCTAATTACTGAGAAGATACTGAAAAGTATCAGATACTCCTCTGAGCGGCTCACTCTCGAGGCTGGATACGGCAGAGCGGGCTGCCCCCAGCCCTGCCCACACTTACATAGAAATCAGTCTTAAGAAGCAGCAGGAACATGCCATAAGTATCTAAACCTTTGTGTTCATTTCATACTTAACTGACGTGACTAATCATGGGTTTTTTTTCCCCTTGCCCTTGAATTTTCATGATGGAAGCTCAAAAGGTATAAATTCTACCCGTTAGGTTCAGAGGCATATAACACGTACTATTTGGATAAATTAAATTTTGTTGACTTCTCACTATTCAGCCAAATTTTGAAATATGATGGAATAGTACTGTGTCCTCTATAGTGAAAACATCAAACCTGTTTTGATGCAATACAATTCTTTTAAAAATTACTTCAGAATTCCCTTATTCGGTTCTATTGTGTTTTCGGCAATGGGCATCAAGGATGAAGCTGGAAAACAATGCTTGCCTTCTCCACGGACTTGCTGAAAAGGCAGATACATAGTTACAAAAAGGAGCTGTTCGCATAAGCAAAGCAGGAGAGGCGGGATGAGGAAACTTGGAGAATAATAGAAACTGGGTGGGAATCAGGGAAAGGCTTTGTGGGGTACCTAGGAGTGGCAAGCCCTCTGCTTCCCACTGGGTGTTTGTGCAACAGAAGAGGGACCTCCTTCCATCATCCTTTTCTAGAACCTACAGGGTACAATTGTGAATGAGGTCACTGAGTGTCCTCATCTGCTCTAGTAAATGGGCAATCATTGGGGGGGGGGGCAGTCAAGGTGACAAGTTTCTAAAATTAAAACTCTCAAGGGAGTAGGCAGGCTCTTGGATAAAGAGGACTCCCTCCAGAGGTCAGAGGTCACAGAAAGTGACTTTGATCATCACAAGAGATGGTTGTGCTGGTTTCCAGTTTAAGCAGCATCTTCATTGTACCACAGCAGAGTTTTATCTCTGGAGTCCCAAACATGGGGTGCTGATTCTGGGTAGAAACCTAGTCACACACCCATCAGTGACCCAGTGATTACCAAGCACCAGCCTGCCAGGGAGAGATGAGAGCAAAGCATGTATTGTAGATGACAAGGGGCATCAGAGCTCCCAGAGTTACAGAAGATAGAGACAGGAGAAAATCACCACCGGGTAGGCCTCAGGGGTGGATCCTTTCATCCAGACCAAGAAGAACATGGAGGAATTGCAGAATCCGGATTCGGATTCTCGAAGGAGAAATTGAGGGATGGCACCTGGCCCCTGTCTAGACACTAGAAACTTCCCTGGCAGACCAGGCACACCTAAGAAACTACAGTTGTTGCCTGTGGTAAGAACAGTCCTGGGCTGGCACAAGTTATCAGGACCCAGATGCTCCAACTGTTGGGTGTGTAGGCACCTGCTGCAGAATGAGTGGCTCTCTGAGATCTGCCCTTAGGGAAGACAGTTACCCAGGACAGGTGCACAAGAGTTTTCCACATGCCTTAATTAAGAACTAAGTTGAAAAGCCATCTCAGTCCCAGTGATTCTGGGACTGGCTGAAGCCTCCCTTGTGGTACAGCAGGGTGGAACTCACTTCGTGGCCCTACTTCCCTTGCTCTTAGGCACCCATGTGCCTGAGCAGATGGGCACTGGATGGTGGAAGTGACTGTGCATTGACTGACACAGAGGTCATGATGGAACACTGCATCAGACCAAGGGACAAACTCTACAAACCAAGATCCCCTAACCCACCCTGAACAGCTGCTAAGCACTGGCCAGCACAGCCATCTTCAGCTATCCATCCAAAGGGCCTTCTTTTCAATTTCCTGACTGCAAGACACCTTTCTAAGTCGGGGTCAGAGAGAATTCCAGAGACATAACATAAAAGTACAAGGTGACGTTAGGTGAGGTACTTCTGCAAACAACATCCACTGACACCCCTGGTCATTTCACTGCCACTCATCCCATTTCCTCATGTCAAAGTGTGAGGCTTTACCTGGGTCGGTAGGGATAGGCTGTTATCCCTACCATGGGGTGATGGAGGGTATGGGGTGCCCTTAACTGCATGAGAAGAATGTCAAATCCCCAAGTGCCTAAGATCAAAAAACTAGAGGCCTTAGTCATAAAATGGGGAGGGTCTCTCAGATAACAAAATTATAAATCTAACATACAAAGAACTCCTATGCTAGCGCTCAACCTAAGAAAGGCATTGCAAATCTATGTAGGCCAGCCAACAGCCGACTCTTGGAGAGTAGTTCTAGGAAGGCAGGACTCATCGCTCTCCTGGAGGCTCAGACTCAACGTCAAATGGTAGCCAGGACCATAATACAGCATGGACAGCAACCATCAACAAGCAATTCACACAAAGATGCTTGCTCCTGGACCAGGGAGATAGATGGCAGTTTGAAAGGTTCTTATACAAGAAGAACCACAGTTCACATGACAATATAAAGCTGGATGAAGTGGCATAGACCTGTGATTACAGAACCCTTACGGAGAGATGGGAGGGGCGGACAGTATTCCTGGAAGCTCATTTATACCTGGAACCCTAGCCCAGTTTTGGCAGGCAAACAACAAAGGTCACATCTCAAACAATATGGAAGATAACTACAGGTTATCTTCTGAGCTCTGCAAGAATGGCCTAGCACATGTCTGGGCCCTCCCTCCACACACATACAAAGACAATTTTTTTAAAAAAATGCTCACACCCTTATCTTGTTCACTGACACCACAAACAGAAGAGAACTGGAAACATCCTTGGCAAGTTGCTGCTCACCATCAGGCTAGCGGGGCCTGCTGTGGGTTTGGGCATCACGCTTGCTTCACAGAAGAGTGGTTCTATTTCTCTTTGTCCAGCCACAGCTGCTCATTGGAGAGCAGGGGAGAGGATCTGAGACCAAAAGCCTTTCCTAGAAGCTGATGAAAGTTGCTGGTTACTAGCATTCTGCCTTCCTGATTTCCCCCACTATGTGCTTGAGATTACAATCTGAGACACCAGTATGGTATAGCTGTTTGACACTGTGCTCTTCCAAGCCCAGTCTTACAGGACATGAAAACCAGAGGCTGTCCTGTGTGAGGTGACAGGAAACTCTAAGCACAGCTGAATCTCACTTTCAAATGAAGCAACAAGGCTTCAGTAGAAATATGTCTTCACAAGTCAGGTCATATTTGTGACTAAAAAAAAGAAAACACTTGTTTATCTGAAATTCAGACCTAACTGGACGTCAACTTCACTTCTTGGGGTGGGATTAAATGTTCTGATCAAACTGGCCTTAGAGACCTGTCAGCCCTTTGCCTTTCTGCCACAGAGGACACCGTTTTTCCCTTCTGTGACAGGAAGCAGTGAGCATGGTTAGTTACACCACCTCTCCCAGCTTCCTGATCTCATAGTACTAGCTTCTAGAACTGTAAAAGATAAATTCCTATAATTTATGAATTACAAAGTCTACATTCAGTGTTTTGTTATAGAAGCAGAAAGGGATGAAGGCAGCATCTGTACTTTGTCGGACTACATTAATCAAAGTTTGTGAGGGGAACAGCACTGGCCAGTCCTATTTCCTATTTGGGAGGTGTACATTCTTATACATCATCTCACTGTGCCAAAGCCAGCCCCTTTCATATAGTAGCTAGTGGAGACTCAGATACTATTAGACAGTTCATTAACTGTGTGGCATCAGGCAAGGCACTTCAGAGTCCGGGGAAATCACAGCACTCTTGTTCAGGGTGTTATTAAGATTGAACGAGATCTTGCCACATTTGAAATGTTAGACAGGAGAACGGAGAGGTGGCCATTTAAAAAACTGAAGGAGAATTGTCTGCACCCTAGATTCTATACCCAGCTAAGCTTCTATATGTGAAGACAGATCAAAAACATTTTTAAATATATAAATATCTTGTGATGACCCTTTTTAAAAAAATGTTTGAGCAGATGCTAAGTGAAAAGCAAAAGATGAGGGGGAGAGGGAGAGATTGTCTGACTGATGTAGTGGCTGAGGTAGAAAACGGGAGACAGGTCCAGCATCACCCCAGGGAGGAGCACCGGGTTCTTGACATTAGGTTGAACCACCATAAAGAACAGCCCGAGGAGGGAAGGTTCCAGATAAAGGGGGCGGGGTGCTGAAAGATCCAGAGTTATAATAGACACAGTGCGGAAGCCATAGGCAATCAAACACGCAGAGAACTTACTATAATAAAGATTAATACGGTAGCTTCTAGTTCCAGGAGAGATAAAAGCGGGGAAAGCTTATTTTAAAAATAGGAAACAGTATCACAGACCACCAAAGCAGCAGTGGTAGCTGGTAGAAAAAGGCAGCCACAGAGAATCCACTCGTCAGAGACACACAGCTGCACTGAGAGGTGGGCAAGGGACAGCAAAGGGCGGTTCACAAGAAAGAACTCGACATTTAAGTTCACAAAACAAGAGACATCATCAGAATCATAATATGCAAGATCAACACAGGAACACGCGCACACATAACACAGAGAGACATACACATAGACACAAACATATCCACACACACATACATTTAGACACAGACGACACAGAAACCTCAAATTTTACTTTGTTTCACACTGAGGTGCAATGTTATCAGACTAGCCTTGAACTCAGGATCTTCCTGTCTAGCCTCTAGAATGGTAGGACTATAGGCATGAGCCCCCAAGCTCAGCTGTAATTATACACATGTATTATTTATATTTTATGTAACAATAATCTGCGGATGTTGATTTTTTTTAAATACTACTAGAGCAATTAAGAAAGTGAAATAGTTAAGTATATACTTAAAGCAAGTACAAGATTAGTTACTGAAATCCTAAGTATACACAACCACACCTGGCCTTTTACGGTTGCTGGGGCTCAAATGCAGGTCCTAATGCTTGAGCAGCACATACCTTACTGACTGGCCTACCACCCTAACCCCCAGATAAAGTAATTTTTAAGGACAGTGGCAGGGAGAAGAACATACCGTTCAGTTGAACCAAAGAGAAGTTCCAGAATAAGCTTATTCACATCTAAATGATTTTGAGTCAGCGGGAGAAGTTCCTTGAGACACTGCCCTGCAGCGACCTCCCACCTACACACAAGCAAAGAGCTTAACCTCTGCTAGAGAGCCCAGGAAGTCTTCTCGAGGGAAATGACGGGTTCACTCTCCCAGTAGACGAGACAGAGAGGGGAGGCAACACTTCAAATCTCCCCATCCCTGCCCGGGCACAAGGACAGAGCCCATAATTTCCCTGACATTCTGAGTCTGGCTGCTAGCCCTCTCCTTCCCTCTCCAGAGGTGGCTGGCACACCTGCCAGGAACTGTGTGCCTCCCTTGGTGCAGCTCAGAACTGGAGGGATGGGGTCCCCAAGGCTGCTTGTGAGATGCACTCTGGAGTGCCAGGTGCTCTCAGCTGTGGTCTGCTGAATGGCTGGCCTTTCCCCATCCTCACAGTGGCCCCTCTTTTCTCACTGAGACCACATGCCGAAGCCATCTGCACTGCATGGAAACCTTCATGTCAGGCTCAGCTTCCTGGAGACTGCAGGTTGGATGAAATTCTTCTAAAAACCACCATCCTGGCTGAAGAAAATGACAGCTCCAAACACCACCCCTCACAGAGATTCCAAATCCCTACCTGGCTGAAGGCTCATCTCTGCATGGCCACAGAGCACCCAAGGAAACCATCCCAGTAAAAGATAAGCAGGACAAGGGACCTCCAGAAACACATTCAGGAGTGAAGAGATGGCTCAGGGCATATAGGCACTGGCCACCAAGGCCTGAGGACTTATATTCTCCATGTTAAAGGAAAAGAACTGACCCCTGCAAACACACACACACACACACATACACACACACACACACACACACACGTGCGCGCATACACACTCACTCATACACATACACAAACACACATGCACCAAAAATATAAATTAGTAATAATAAAAGAAATATTGGGGGGGGGGGGCTAGAGAATAGGCTCAGCAGTTAAAAGCACTGACTGCTCTTCCAGAGGACTCAGGTTCAATTTCCAGCATGTACATGGCAACTTGCAACTGTCCAGTTCTAGAGGATTCGATACCCAGGGCAAACACCAATGCACATACAATAAAAATTTAAAAACAAGAACTACGTGAAGACAGGAAGCATTAATGTACTGTAATTAAAATCTTTTGGAGCTGTAAAAGTCTGCAGCTACAAACTAAGACCAGGGTCACATTTTGAAAATTAAATAAGAAAACACAGAAGAACTCCTGGAAACCAGAAACAATGCATTCTCTTTTTTTTTTTTTTTTTTCATTTTGAAGATTTGGAAGAGAACATTAAGAAAATCTCCCTGGCAATACAGAGGCTGAGAGAAGACAATGAATGTTCTGGAACTTCATGAGAGAACAGAGGAAATGGGAAGGGGAAACTGTCAAAAGATATTTCAACAAAAGTTCCAGAACACACCCAGGAAACAGACCCACACCAACTCATTTATAAAAATGAAGACAATTAGGGAAAGAAAGCCCTCCATAAGGCAGGGAGGGAAATGTCACACACAGAACAGAAATCAGAACAATTTTGAGTTTGCTAAACAACAGTAATGGAGCCAGCAAAGTTCTTAAGAAAAATTAATTTCTATCTATAATCCAATATGACTCAAACTATCAGTCAAGAGGAAAGACAGAACAAAGGCATTTTACATCAGCAAGACTGCAAAATAGTTTACCTCCCACATATCCATTCCTCAGGCAACTGGTGACATGTCACGTGGGGTGGCAGGTAAACTGAGGAAGGTCACAGTGGCTCAGGAAACGTGGCCCAACACTGGAGGCACAGGCATGCTCAGGTTGAGACCAGCAGCCTGGGGCACTGTAGCAAGTGGAGCAGGGTCACTGGAGCCTTGAGGGTCTGTGCTCAGGCCTCAGTGGACTTCGGGAAGTCAGTGCCTCAAGCTTCCTCTAGTGAAATTGTAACTCACAGGTGGCTCAGCAGTGACCACCACTGGGCCACTTAAGCATGCAGTCCACTGAACGGCTCAAGCTGCCACAGCACAGACACAATTACATTTTGGTCAGGAATTCTCTTCCTTAGGGCAGTAAGCAGCATTTTTCTCTACCCAGGTTCTTATGTTTGGAATCCCTGCTGCTCCCTGCTAGCCCCCATCTTTCTATCATGTACCATGTATCACCCACGGGAGACAAAGCTTCCAATACTAGGTGAGGGCTGTGGCACGCATAGCCCACCAGTAGCTGGTCATCGGCTAGGGGGGCCTGCAGGAGCACTGCTGTTTTACATAGGAGCCATCCCACCTGACCTCTCAGGACAGTGTGGTCTGATTTTGTGTTTGCCCCCCCCTCCCCCATTACAGGGTCTCTATTATGTAGCTCTGGCTATCATGGAACTCACTATGCAGAGATCTGCCTGCCTATGCCTCCTAAATGCTGGGACTAAAGGCATGCACCACCATGCCTGGGGGGGGGGGGGGGGGGAGACACGACACAGAGCCACATCCTTGTTTTTATCCAGGGTACTTTCAAAATGAAGAATTTGTTTTGTTACCATGGCTCCGTGGGGGCTCCAACCTAGGACCTCCTGCATGTAAAGCAGAGGATGACTGCTACTCTGTAACTTTCACTGGCCTGCCCTCTCCCACTTTACTCAAGGCCAATTCTTGTTTCACACACATTCTCATTATGCCGGTTTCGCCACATTGATCTGTGTGAATAAAATAGCCCTTTGCCTTTTCTATCAGCGTCTGGTACAGTGCAAAGGTCAGCAGAGAGCCCTGCAGCGCTGGCGCTCCTGCACTGACAGACATCTTTCACCCGCCTGCCTCAGCCCTGAGGCGAAGGCTGTCAAAGGGAATGGGATGGAAACCCATTCAGCACCACAGGGAGGGGGCAGGCATGACAATGCTCACAGGGCTTCTCTAGAACCGTCTCCAAGGCTGTCTGTCGCGTGGCCTCAACACCACGGAAGTGGACTCACTGCCCGGCCAAGAGCAGTAACTTTAGGAGCCAGTGCAGAGCTGTAAGTACTCTGAGCAAATCTTGTCTGCTTCAAAAACAGTGTAGCACGACCTTTAGAAGTTTCTGCGTGGAGCAAAATGCTATCACTTAAGAGTTGGTTTTTTTAATGTGTCTATTTTTGAGGCAGAAAACATGACAGTGGCAAAATGGGGCAGCTTGTGGGAGGGCAATTACTTTAGACATTCGGCTGAGTCAAGGCGGCAGGATGCCTCTGCCTACTGGCTTCTCCCTCAATCTTCATCCCCAGGGTCACAGTGATTAAGAAATGTAAACCCAAGCTCCTCCCCCCACCCGCCCCGATACATTTAATTTCTTTTGACAGTCTGTGGCACAAATTATAAAAATCTGTGAAACCACGTGTCTTTGGGAAGAACCAAAGCAAGGTTACACACTGTAGGAAGGTCTAAAACTGATAAAGCGAGCTGCCAGGCCTGGGCTGCTCGGGACAGCCTTCTGATTCTAACCAGGGCAACAATGGGCCTGTCAATTAGCCAATGAGCACTCTGTGCCTATGTGCTGGCTCCACTACGGTATTTTTTTTTTTTCAGTGTCTGCCAGAATGTTTCACAAAGCGAACCCAGCAAGACGACACTCCTACCAGAAGGTGCCTCAGATGGTTTTGTTAATAATTTTGATCAGCTGGAAGGAGGGGGAAAAAAAACATCATTTCAATTATTCACTTTTCAAAAACCGTCAATTTCAATTTGGAGTATTCAGTGTGTCTGTCTTTCTCCCTCCATCACCGGCAACCAATCAAAACCCGAAAAAGCAGCCTTACACAGAAGAAAAAGGACTAGGCAGGGTATGCCATCACACTAAGCATCTTGTTGACTATCTTCTCCCCTGGGGAGGCGGAATCCAGCTCACACAGAACTTTGTTGGAAGGGAGCACATTCCTTTAGGCTGCAACTGCTACTGAGAAGATACAGGCATGAGCCACCCATACATTGGCTTCGGTTTTAATAGCCTTTTAACCAACTTTGTTAATGGACTGAATGCAATTTAGATATGGAACTTGGCTAAAACACAGCTTCAATTGGCTATTAAAATTTAAGAGCCAACTAAGATAGCTAATTACAAAATTAAAAAAAAAAAAAAAAAAAAGAAGCCCCAGTGATGATGCTAAGCAGAATTAGGAACAGCAAATGACAGTCTGTCTAGTCTTATTCCCATAGGGAAAGAGACTCTTAACTGAGAAGTCAACCAGACACCGCACAGCAAACCTAATTGTATTCCTGGTATTATGGCATACAAATCTGGCGGCTCGCTGCCATCAGACAGGGAGAAAGGCCTGTGGAACTCTAGTCTGAAGGCAGCTGACCTCTTTCAACACAGGTTACAGCCCATTTGAGGGAAGCTTCCTTTTGTGGAGCAAATGCTGTGACTGAGGACCAATGCTATAAAACTCAAGGGATGAAGGAATGGGGCCAGAATGAAACCTCCAAAAAGCATGGTGCAAAAGGATTTCTTCACTCCCACAGAATCTATCTCCCTTTAATATTTAGGTCTAAATAAAGGCAACGATAACTACTTGACTGCACAGGAGCTGAACTGAAGAAATGCTATGGTCCTTTGCTTCATTACAGGTCTCCTCGTTAGGCATCAGCGGAGCGCTGCCCAGCTCTCCTGTGAAGATTTATCTTGTGTGTGGTGGCCACTTTGAATGGAGGTACTGGAGTCTTTAACATTCCCTAGTCAAGTGTCTCCCTGCTGTGCCTGTAAATGTCAGTCCAGTTTTTTCACGGCTGTGCGCACAGATTAGAAACAGCAGGAGAGCCGGGTAGTATGACTACAGTGCCAGGAAGGACACTTGTCTTGTGGCACAGCTCAAGTGATTCTTGGGATGCAAGACCCTGCTGTTTTCTAATATTTACACACAACTGGAGTCATCAAGAGCAGTAAATGCAGCCCAAAGAAGGCTCGTTTCTTTTGTGCTCAGAACTTTACATTCAAATAAGGCTATCAACAATAACACCAAAAAAGACACCCATCTTAAAGTTTCCTATTTCCCCTCCATTCTGCTACTCTAACAGACAACTGGGTATTACTGCAGCTGCTCACTTAGCCTGACCTCTCCAACACTCTGTGTGCATCACACAGTTCCCTGGGAAGAGCAGGTGTTAGGATTCCTGACCTCAAACTGTGTTTCTGCACACTGGAGTTTCTCTGACCTCTACAAGGACAGGGCCCTGGACGCCATTTTGATGTCATTTCAGCCACCTAATTTAACACTTTGCATGGCATATTGAAGGCACATCTTGGGGACTGTAGCACCTGCATTATATGTGCTCTTCAAAACCCTGGTTTGGGAATTTAGGGAAGTGGGGAGCAGAGATTCTGAACCAAAACTAAGCATATCTTAAACGTTTGAGCCAAGGCACTTTGAATTTGTTGTATGGAAATTATATTTTCTTAAGCTTTTAACTATCTGCCAGGGATTTCTGTACTTACAGTGTGTCTGTCTTTCTGTCTCTCTCTGTCTCTGTCTCTCTCTCTCTCGTGTGTGTGTGTATGTGTGTGTGTGTGTGTGTGTGTGTGTGTGTGTGTGTGTGTGTGTGTGTGTGTGTGTGTGTTTTGGGAGGCACACAGGACCTAAACCATACATTTTGGTACTACAATACCAACCACCCTAGGTTATGCGCCTCTCTAGCTGAATGGAATCCATATTCTGTTAGTAATGTCAGGGTGTTTTGTTTTACACTCTTGATAGGGAAGCTTTACTGTTGGCACGCATGTGTATGAGGGTACATTCACATGGATGCATGTGTGTGATGGGTGTGTGTGCACATGTGTGCATGTCAAAGGGCAGCTTTAAAATTCAGCTCTGTCCTTTCACCACCATGAGCTCAGGGACAGACCTCGGTTGTCAGGCATCCATGGCCAAGTGCCTTTAAGCTGCCTAGCCATCTTACCTGCCCGGCCTTGGGAACACCAGATACATTTCTTGTATGTTAATTGCCTCCCTGGCAGCTTGCTACCTTGCAAAACAGTCTTCAGGCATGTAATGGAGGCAGCAGACAGCTCTCTGGAGCCACTGTGCCCCAGTGCTAGAACGCCACTCCTCCTAGGCACAGTCCTCCTCTCCTCTCATGCAGCCAAACAGAACCACTGTGGATTTCCCAGGCAGAACTGCCTTGCGAACAGACCACCCCTGGACTTCCAGTCCTCAGACTAGCAGTGCTCATGTGCACTGAAACTTTAAGGACAGGGAAAGTATGCGGACACATCTAGCACCTCTCTGATTTGAGATGTGATGGGCCACCCTGAATCCTGTACCAATTTTCATCAGGGCCAGAAAGTTAACTGAGCAGTTTTCTCATTTTCCTAAGTTCTTATCTGTATACGTATGAATGCTTTGCCTGTATGTATGTCTGTGCACTATTTGTGTGTCGGGTACCCAAGGAAGCCAGAAGAGGGCATCGGATCCCCTGGAACTGGAGTTACAGCACAAGATACTGACTGCAAAGGGAATGCGGTCAAAAGGTTTTCATGTGCACATCTGGTCCGGCCTACTGGTGGCTGTACATAAGGCACTCCCTTGGCTGCTTGTGGAGTGTCCACAGATGAAGTTCTAGCCATCCCCACTCGAAGACTGTACACACATGAAAACACGCTTCTGTGGCATCTTTATTGTGGCTGCAGCAGTTTGCAGCTTTTGAGCATTCCTAAATCTGCAGTATAGCTTGGGAAGTAGTAGCATTTCTGCAGAGCAAATCCAGCTGTTAGCAATCACTGAAAATAACCACAGAAAATTCTTCCCTCTGTGCATGCATGCATGCATACACATGTGCATGCATGGAGAGCAGAGGATTAAGTCAGCCAAGATTGCCCTAAACTGAAGTCTCTCACTGGACTTGACTGACTGGCGGGAGAGGCCCAGAAATGATGTCTCCAGCTACGGTTACAAACACACAACCACTATAGCTGACTCTGTGAGGCTTGCACAGCAGCTCTTTACTGATGGCCAGCCATCTCCTTCTCTCTTACCAAATTAGGTAAGTTCAGTGTTTGCTGGAACTCTGTTCTCAAGACTCAGTAAGGTAAAGTTCCTGCCTGGGCTTGAGGCAACCACAGCTTTGGGTGTAAAGATGTGAACAGGGTTTTGGGGTCCGCTTCCATTCTTGTATGAAAGCCCTAGAAAGGGACCACTTTCATAAAATGAATGCCTACATCACCAGGGTAACAGTTTCTTTAAAAATAAAAAAAAAAATTGTGGCTAGAGAGATGGCTCAGCAATGCCAACTACTCTTCTAGGGTACTGGAGGAAAGCAGCAGAGACCAGGGAACAGAGAGAGATAGAGTGTGTGTTATGCAATGACCCTTCAACCTTTAAAAGTGAAAAACTATTCACTACCTGTTGCAATTACGTAGTGCGTATGCATGAAACAGACTAGGAATGGCATAGTCAAAGGTAAGAATTGGGCATTTAAAACTTTATTATTTGAGGGAGGGATGTGCTGGGTATGTGTGTGTGGAGTCAGTTCTCTTCATGAGTTCTTCAGATCAAACTCAGGTCACCAGACTTGCTCAGGAAGAGCCTTGACCCTCTGAGCCATCTCACTGGTCTAAGAGTCTGACTTCTCTTGTGGTGGTAGGATTAGTTAATTTTTTCTACTTTTTTTTTTTTGTCAATATAATTTGGACACTGAATAAGAATCAGCAGGTCAGGGGGGGCACTTAAGTCATTGCTGGGATGCCGGCCTAAGAACCAACCAGTGAAACCAAACCAAGTCCAGGAACAGACCTGAGATGAGAACTTGATGCAAAGGAAGCAGGAGGGGCTACCGAAGGGATGCTCCGAGAGTACTGGTCAGCCTACCTACTGCCACATGCACCACAACAAATTCCACCCCAACTGCAAATTCAGAAACCTTACAACAAAATTATATTCCATATTTCTGATGTCTGGTTAGAGGATACTTTAATATACTGGCAGAAATTACAATGGAAAGCAACAGACCAAAGCCAAAAAACTAAATCCTTATGAAAATGTGAAAGTAATTAGAAACAAAAAAACATGACAAATGGCTCTGGTCATTATTCGATAGGCAATATACACAAACACACCAAACAGGAGACAGAACAGCTAAGCTACAAAGAAAGACTGTTCAGCTAACACAACAATAGAAGAAAACAATCACCATTTCCGTTGGGAAAACACCAAATGGTGGATGATGCTGGTGCAGTGGGAGGGCCCGGAAGACATGGGGGAGGGGGGCAGCGGGATTAGGATGCCAAGGTGGGGTTCCTCAGAGGATTCTGCAGTGGTTAGGGGCCATGGTTGGGGACTCATGGAGGTCAGGCAGAAGACAAGCTAGGCTGCCTGGTTAAGGGCATGAAGACCAAGTTCCTGGAGGAGATCTATCCATTTTCTCTTTCCATTAAGGAATCCAAGATTACTAATTTCTTCCTGGGCGCATCCCTAAAGGATGAGATTCTAAAGATCATGCCAGTGCAGAAGTAACTCAGGTTGGCCATCGGACCAGGTTCAAGGCTTTTGTCACTACTGGGGACTACAATGGTCATGTTGATCTTGGTGGTAAGTGCTCCAAGGAGGTAGCCACTGCCATCCGAGGGGCTATCATCTTGGCCAACGTTTTCTCTGTCCCTGTGCAGAGAGGCTACTGGGGAACAAGACTGGCAAGTCCCACACTGTTCCGTGCAAAGTGACAGGCTGTTGTGGCTTTGTGCTGATGGTCTTGTCCCCACATCTAGAGGTACTGGTCTGCTCCTGTGCCCAAGAAGCTACTGATGATGGCAGGTATTGATGACTGCTACACATGAGCCAGGGGACGCCACACTGCCACCCTAGGCAATTTTGCCAAGGCTACCTTTGATGCTATCTCTAAGACCTACAGCTACCTGATCCCTGACCTCTGAAAAGAGACTATACTCACCAACTCCCCTTTATCAGGAATTCACTGGCCATCTTGTGAAAGCCCACACCAGACTCTGTTCAGAGAACCCAGGTTCCAGCTGTGGCCACCATATAAGTTTGTATACTAAATAAATAAAGTGAATTAAGTCTGTTAAAAAAAAAAAAAAATCACCTCTTGGCTGAGGCTTAGAACCCAGAGCTGGTGGCTTAAATAACAGGCATTAGGTCCAAGGCCAAAGTGTAGGTGCAATTCCTAGTGAAGCCATAGAAAAGAGACTTCGTCTTCTGCCTCCTCTTACAAGCAGTGATACTGATGTCACTCAGCAGGTCCCACCCTTGGGTAGAAGGCAGATGGGACACTTCTGCCCACAGACAGCGTCAGATGCCATCAGGACAGACACCAAGGAAAGCAGGAAAGTGCTAATGGACAGACAGACCTGGGTAAGACAACAGGACAGCACACACCAGTTCAGCAACTTTCAGTCTTTGGCCTAGAGTTCACTTTTTTAAAATCTAGGCAATCAGTCACAGATGTTGACAATGATTTCTGCCTGATTTTGTTCAAGAACATTATTTATAATGTGAAACACTGGTAAGAAATTAAGTCCAATATTAAAGTTATAAAAAGATTGAAAATGCAGAAAGACACGCTACCGTTATGTCCATCAAATAACTACAACACTAAAAACACTGTAAGACAGCAAGCAGACATGGAGTGGTGTATTGAGTATTTAAAATAAAATATAAAGAGTCAAAGTGGCTACAACAGTGAAAGCCTGAGAATAGCTAAGACATATCCTACAATGGGTATGTATAGTAAAACCCTCCAATCATTGCAATACACAACATTAAAAACAGAGAGGGAGATAAACTCTTCAGCAGGTATCCAGATACACAAAGACAAACCGCACCCTCACACCGAGGCCGTGCTAGGCACAGCTAATTCAGCAACTCAAGCAAATGAGCTCACATTTGCAGTTCTGGTCTAAGACTGCTCTGTCTTAAGAAGTCACCACAGCTAAATCCTTCTATGCTTGTCAGAAGAGCCTGTCACAAGTGATGATCCTCAAGGGCCAGAGAACATCACATCACTGAGGCCAGGACGAAGTGTAACAAAAACTGCACAAAGCAAAGATGTGGATGCTGGGCTGTGAGGGGAACTGAGAAGATAAAAACCCAAGGAATGAAATGGGCAGATAGTAGCAACAAGTGTAGATGCTGATCTGGCCCGACCTGGCAAGAGCGGTCCTCCATAGGGAGTGAAGGCACAGGAGAACAGGGACCCAACAAACGGATGGCAATCAGCCGGCTACTCCTGGCTAGCAGCTCTTTGCTCATTTATGTAGCCCTGACAATATAGTAACATTTGAGAAAATGTCAGCACTTGTTTAAAACAAATGTGAGGAAATATTTGTTTTCTTAATATTTAACCAACAGGTTGTGCTGTTTTGTGTTTTAAAAAATAGAAAAGGCTACAGCACACAGACAAAAACACACCGCACACATTTTACCCTATTTTAAGCATCAATGTGTTTAAAACAGAACGTGGGAGTTGATTTAGGTGTTACAAATTGACTTAGGACCAACACAGGGCTCAGTATTACAATCCTATGTTCTAAGGAAAGCAGCAGCCTTTGCCCCAAATGAATTCCTTTCTCCTAGACCTGCGGCTATAACTTTGAGAGCACAGACTTACAAGCCTCTGGTTGCTGCAGCTCCACTTTGCATTTATGACAGCACCCTGTCCCAACGATGACCATGTTGTATAACAACTTAACAGTCCACAGACCAGAGTCACAGCTCTGTACTGCTACCATGCACACAACTGTTTACTCAGTACTCCAAAGCAATTCAGTCTTGAGGCGATTCAGTCTGAGATGACTGTATTGTTATTTGCTTGTCTTAAATCGTGCCGGTTATACTGAGCAGACACAATGGCAGCCCATACTACCAAACACACTACACAGGTACTGGCAGGCAACTTACTCACCTATTACAACATATGTTCAACCCTGATTCCTCTAACCGTAATTTTTGAGAAATGTCTCTTGAACTTGTCCATATATATGCTAAGTTTTCTGAGCTTTATTCCTCAAATAAGTTAGAAAACTCTACATCTTTAATTTTCCAATCGCAAAAATCTTTCAGCTAATATGGGAGTGCGCAGCTGCAATCCCTGCACCTAGCTGTAATCCCTGCAGCTAGTGTGGGGTGCACAGCTGTAATCCCTACAGCTAGTGTGGGCTGCACAGCTGTAATCCCTGCTGCTAGTGTGGGGTGCACAGCTGTAATCCCTGCAGCTAGTGTGGGGTGCACAGCTGTAATCCCTGAAGCTAGTGTAGGGTGCACAGCTGTAATCCCTGCTGCTTGTGTGGGGTGCAGAGCTGTAATCCCTGCTGCTAGTGTGGGGTACACAGCTGTAATCCCTACAGCAAGTGTGGGGTGCACAGCTGTAATCCCTGCAGCTAGTGTGGGGTGCACAGCTGTAATCCCTACAGCAAGTGTGGGGTGAACAGCTGTAATCCCTGCTGCTGGTGTGGGGTGCACAGCTGTAATCCCTGCTGCTAGTGTGGGGTGCACAGCTGTAATCCCTGCTGCTAGTGTGGGGTGCACAGCTGTAATCCCTACAGCAAGTGTGGGGTGCACAGCTGTAATCCCTGCAGCAAGTGTGGGGTGCACAGCTGTAATCCCTGCTGCTAGTGTGGGGTGCACAGCTGTAATCCCTGCAGCTAGTGTGGGGTGCACAGCTGTAATCCCTACAGCAAGTGTGGGGTGAACAGCTGTAATCCCTGCTGCTAGTGTGGAGTACATGACTGTTTTTCTGTAACTACTATAGGGCAGGTGCACACCAATATTCCTAGCCTTTGGGAAGTAGAGGCAGGCAGGTCAGGAGTTTGAGGACAAATGGGATATGTCAGACAGACTCAGAAAACAAACAAACAAACAAAAAAACTACAAATACAAATAAAACCTCTAGAAAACTTGGGTTTGCTTTACAAATTATCATCTGTACAAAAATGAAACTTTCAAGAAAAATCATTTAAGCAGGGAGTGTCTGAGTTAGGGTTTCTATTGTTATGAACAGACACCATGACCAAGGCAACTCTTATAAAGGAAACCATTTAGCTTACAGCTCAGAGGTTTAGTCCATCATCTTCATGGTGGCGTGCAGGCAGACATGGTGCTGGAGAAGAAGCAGAGTTCTATATTTTGATCTGCATGCAGCAGCAGGAATCTGTGCCCCACACTGGGCATAACTTAAGAATCTGAGCCCTCAAAGCCCATCTCCACACTGACATACTTTGTGCAACAAGGCACATCTCCTAACAGTGCCCCCCCTATAGGGCACTCATTCAAACACATGAGTCTATGGAGGCCATTCCTATTGAAACTACCCCAGGGATATTCTGTCCACCCTGCTACCAGGACTTTCTTGAAGGACACCAATTGCTTATCATCCCTGGTCTTGTCACCACTAGGTCACTGTCCATGGTCTTCCTACTAAACTTACACAGTCTCTCACATACAATGCATTCAGGTATTCAGTTAATGAGTGTGCAAAAGAACAGAACCCATGGAGAACAAACTTTATTGTCATAACAAACTGTGTATTTACATTGAGCAAAGAGACCTTTATTTTAAGTTCCGCACTTCCCTAGGAGCAAGGAGCCTGCCAAGCACTCTACCCACTCTGGGGAGTGCACAGCAGTCAGGTCCAGCACACACTCCCAAGCTCCAAAACCTCACATTTTTAACAACTAAAAATTCGGGGACTTTATAAATTGTCCTTCAATAAAGTACACAAAATATTCATTTTAATAGTTTGTTTTTCAAAAAAAAATAGCCATTTAATTATTACTCCAACCCCACAGACTCCCAGGAAAATAAAACGTACGGTGGAAAAGGAGGAAAAAGTCAAGTGACTAGGCAGAAAAGTCGGTTTGTGGCATCTTATTCACTTCTGGACTTTCTTTCTGGCTCTTGAACCTTGAAGAGGAATCAAAGAAAATCATATCAGTAATCACTACTTCACAGAAGCAGGGGGTCAGAAACACAAATCTCTTGGTGTCTGACTGGAAAGGCCTAACTGTAGCAGGAGAGTCTAGGACTGTCAGTTTACTTTCCAGTCTTAGCCCACTAGTAAAAACACATCCCAGTATTTTTTTTCCCAGGACTTGTATTATAAACATTAACTTCCAGTGTGTCTTCCGAGTTCACACTTGCTGGGGGACACTCTGGGATCACACAACAAACAAACTGTAAGAGCTGCCCTTTACCACCGACTCCCTGTGCTCATAGACAGGAGGGCACTGAGCTGTGCTAATAGGACCATCCTCCCCGCTGGCACCACAGCTAACCCTGATCTAAGGCCCCAGAGCAGCTCCTATCTACCTCACAGGGGGATCCTTCTTCCTAGCCCTACACACTGCCCAGCACTGGAACAAGGGCATCCTGGTAGTCGATAGTTAACTTTTTAGAGAAGAACAAAATTTTCTTTGAGACAAAATTTCTAATCCCACACAAGTAATTATAGTTTCAAAAGGTACTCTGATTATGAGTGGTTTTAGTTACTTAGCTGGAAAATCAGTTTAAAAAAATTTTTTTTCAATTAGTTTCTGTTCAATTGCTGTTCAGTTTAACATCACAGCAAAAATACTTCTGTGAGCACCATCTCGCCACTCATAGTCTACGATGGCTGGTTAACAATCTGGGGCTTTTCTTAACTGTAATATAGTGGTAGCCGAGTTGTGGAGGTAAGGGGCCTGAAGAGCCCTGATGAAACTCCCTGGATACTAACTAGGGAAGTAAACAAATGAAGACACACGGAAGGAGACAGGGAGTGAGAAGAGAAAGGGGCATACACGGGAGTGTGGTGGAAACACACACATTCCACAGACACATGAACACCACAACAAAACCATTATCACACAGACCTAACCTACACTAATAAAATAAGCTAAAAGGAGTGAACCATGATGAAATTCAAGCTTTGATCCCACAAAAAAAAAAAATTCATGCTATATTTTGAGGTTTTTATTTCTAGAATTTTAAAGTTAAATCTACAAAGAAAACAAAAAATGTTGTGACTCTGAGGCCATCCTGTCAGCCATCTCAAAAATCAACACCAAACAGCTCATTTCCAGTGCCCTTTGAGTCCGAAGGCACATGGCAGACCCTGAGGTCACTGCCTCGCTGTATTCAAGCAATGCTCCCTTACAAATGTCCTAATGTGACAACTAACTCTTAAACTAAGTATCGCTGCTTACCCCATGGTCTAGACTCAGTCTGTCCTGCTGCAATTCAGAATGCTGCTGCCTCCTGGGGTCTAGAAACAACTGTCCCCAAGAGTCTCTGCTGCACAGGGTAGCTCAGTGCTTTCTCTAGTGATCAGTTATGCTGTGCTCATGTCTCTTTAAATACAACCGTGTTCACAACACAGTACTGCCAGCAACATAAAACTATCATGTAATCATAAAACTAACATGTAAAAATCTCATAGTTGAAACATAAAATACATGAGTTTGGGGAAACTCTTCCACTGTTCCATAAGTGGATGAATGTGGGGAGTTTTCTTGGAACTATGTAGTCCCTGACTGTCTGGTATTTTCCTAACCCTTAGAGCTTCAGAAGTAACCTCCATAGAAGCAGCCTCCACTGTCCGACAGAGACAAGCACACAAGCCATAAGGATCATGGTCACATCAACTAATTTTTAGTACCATTCTGAAATATTGGCATGGTTTTAAAATGCCAGAATATACATGGTTTTTAAGGCTTATCATTTTATAGGGGAAAAATTACTTGCAGCAAATAACCAAATTTTCTCAATTGGTAAAAATTATGCCTTGCATAAAAATAAAAGGATTAGAGGCCTCCGTTCTTCCTGGGCACCACCGACACCCTCCCTTTCTCTCAGAGCCTGTACAGTAACACACAGAAAGCTCTCAGTGTGCTCCCACACAATAGACCCCCAACTATTCAAAATGAGTTTAGGTGTATCAAGAAAATTACACATGGTTTTAAAATGGTCTAAATAGATATTAAAGGAAAGCTGCTCCCATTTTGCGAGGCACAGCATTCTAAAAGAACACACGGTGAGAAAAGTCTCTTACCACATTGTAAACCATAAATTGTGTTTGAAAATAAAATTGTTAATGAAGAAAGTGACATTTCTAAAGCTACCGTTAAAGGCAGCCATTCTTGAAACACATTTATGACAAAATCCTAAAGCCCCAACCACAAAATTCATGGAATTTATCACATTTCTCAAAATATTAAAAAAAAAAAAAAACAACAAAACCTCAAAGGCAGCAATGTGCCCTCTCCATCAAGTGACTTAAACTGACAAATATAGATGTATACATTTACATGACCCTTGGCCTGTTTTTTCCTTCCCTGGAATCAATAACATTTACCAACCACCTCAGGCAACACTTCTCCCCTATGAATACTCTATGGTAAAGTAACTGCCCTTGTACTTTAGGAGAAAATGGCCTACAAGAAGAAAAACAACAAAAGACAGTTAAGCAAATGTTGGGCACAGTGGTACACCCTTTAATCCCAATGGGGCTGGCACCAAGACAAGTGGACCTCTCAGTTCAAGGCCAGGCAAGGCTACTTAGAGATACAGGCTTGCTAGGAGTACGTAGTAGGACCATCTCAAAAAAAAAAAAAAAAAAAAAAAAAAAAAAAAAAAAAAAAAAAAAAAAAACCAGACAAACTAGCCAATGTAATTCTGAGTTTGCATGAATATAGAAGAATCTGATTATTAAGTTATAGCAGCTAGGCATGGTTTCACACACTTTAATCAGGAGGTAGAGCCAAGCAGATCTCTGAGTTCTAGGCCAGTGACACAGAGAAACCCTATGGCGGAGGGGGGGGGGGGGGGGGGGGGGGCTAAAAGCAATCTAAGCAGTCCTAAATCAGGGGTCTTACCTAAGCCTGGAGACACTTTCTCCTAAGAACTGCCAGTTAGAGTTAATACAATCTTATACCCAAACTGCCAGCACTAAGAAGGGTTTGTAGTTAAATGGAGACTTTGAAGTCATACACTCTTAAAGCAGAGACCTGTGTTCATCAAGCAGCATATGGGTTGCCAACGACCCACAGACAGCTAAGAGAGCCTGTCTGACTACAGCATGTCTGGGACCTGCCTGGACCACTCCTGGTCTGGCCAACTACAACCCAGGACTAGCACCAGCTTCGATGACAAGGCTGCTTAGCAGCTTGAGGGTGTGTTCAAAGGTAAGAACAGAATGTCTTCATCAGTGCTACTTAGTCCATCCCCACTCACTGTCAGAGCTGCTGCAGCTCGCCTCTGGCTGAGATATGCTTCCATGTATTGCTCGTTGGGACTCCTCACTTCCTATTAACAAAATGAACAAGACAGGGAAGGAGGCAATAAAAACAAACAGTAGCAAATGGGAGACACATGGGAGACAGCAGGACTAGAAGGAAACAAACGGGGGCAGAGAGTTGGCCTCTGAGTGAACTGAGACCCTCCTGACATCCAGGGACTCGCCCGGCAAATGCAGATGAACCCAACCATGCTGAATCCATAATAAGTAAGGAGAAGATGCTAATGAAAATCAGCATAAAATAAAGGTGGCTGTCTTTCAAAAGTTGCTTTCCAGGACGCACCAGAGTCACTGTCAAAATATGGTGCTGGACGGGGTCAACAGGACATTTATGTTATCATGACATTTGTACCCAAAACAAGGCTATTCAAAAGAAATTAAGAAATGCCCAAGGACCAACAAAAAAATAGACAAAATGCTGAGAAAGAGGAAAGAAATCTTTAAAAAGCACCTCATGGAGATACCTACACAAAGACAAATCCCGTCTTAGCTGGCCTGTGCAGATGATGCTTTTTCTGACACCATTCTAACTGTGGCTTTATAGGTTTGCCTTCAGTGCCAGCTTCTAACTAGAAGTGACTTCAAATCTTGGTTTTTCATCAACTGCTTTGAACAGTGAAGTTTCCAAGCTGAATCCCTCCCTAATATGCTGGGATGGGCAACAGAGAAATGGACCATAGCATTAGCACACTAATTAGTTATATGAGGGAGCGGAAAGCTGTGGGCCTGACAGGCAGTTCTGGTCTCTACCTCCCAAGTCCCAGTCCTGACTGCTGTGACGAGTAAGTGACATGTGTGTATGAAAGACACCCCAATACATACTATGTAATACAAAGCCTACCCACAAGATGGTTTATAATCAAATTGAATTGGGACTCACGTTGCTAGTCTGTCATGAGGAAGGAAGTATAACTTGGGGTTATATTGTTCAAGCAAAGGTCCCCACTTACGAGTCTGTACAGCCTCCTCCACTGGTATATCTGAGCAGTCCATGTCTTCCACGCTACACACCGTGCTTTCTCCTACTTCTTTCTTCCTCTTCTTATGAATAAGAGGAAGTTTAAAGACAAGAGAGAGAAATAGATGTAGTTAGGTGCCCACATAAGCAAACACACCGAAATTAGCAAGTGTAAGTATGAAGAGTCTCAAAACATGCAGAAAAACCTAGGGAAGGAATGGGAGCAGGAGGCCTCCAGCTGGAGTAGGCCTGGGGGCTCTTTTCTCCATCGCTAACTTCCCATGTCTACCACTAAGTCATGTTTGATCAAGAAGAAACTCTTTCAGGACACAAAATGTTTATCAGCTTTCAGTCCCTTTCCCAGGTCAGTGACACTGATTCTTCTCTGTAACATGGATGGAGGAAGATGCAGAGGCTGTGAACCTGAGAAGTAGAAAGATACACACCTCACCTCACACCTGGATTCTAAATTTGGTGGCAAATTCTGTCCATGAACCAGTTTTTCTTTAGAATGCTTCTTAGCAAATATCTGGCCACAAACACTGCAGTGAGCAGTCAATCTTCTAAGTACAAAGTTGTCCTGATCATCAGGAAGCCATTCAGATTACCCACACTGGTTCTTCCCTTGTCCGTGATCTTGGCTGTGGCATCTGGAGGATGCTTATGCTCCTTTGCCTTCCACTCTTCAGGAACACTCTACATGACTGGGCTAATCCAATCCTGGGCTCGGTCATTTCATTAGCTAACATCTCCCTATAGGTATATTTATAGAGGAATTTTTTTCATGTAGCTTTATCCTATGTAGGTCCAAGGTTAGTGTGTAGCAGTCTGAATTCCAATTCAAAGCCTCTCTAAGTTCCCTGACGTAATTCTGGATCATTTAGGAATGCATCTAACATGTCCCAGACTCCACAGCACGATGCAACAGGACGTCCTCACTTACACTATCTAGCAATTAAGTTCAGCTTCATCTCGGAGTGTTCCTTGCTGCAGGCCATTTTGTGTATACTGCAGAAGATAATGTTCCCTGACAGCACAGCATTCTTCCCCTAATGGTAACCACAGGTTCTGCCCTGGATAATGAAGCCAACCTGTGCAAGCTAGCAAGGTTCCTATCCAATGCTTTAACCGCTGTAGCTGCACACGATCAATTTCCACGGCTTTAAGGCATGTAGAAGGTGGCTGAAGAAGGTCAGAACTCAGAGGAACTTAGTCTGTACCTGATAAAAAGGGTTCTCACACACACAGAAACCCCATTAAACCTTATGGAACTTTCAATGACATTCACTTAGGAGATTTGTGTAAGAAGATACTGCTTCTCAAACATAGGCATGAGAGCGGCTCTAACTTCACATAGCTGATGAGGGAGAATGCCTTACATCTTTCTTTTCCAAAGTGTTGCTTCATGATTACCATCTAAACCCTGCTGGGCTGAACAGATTGGCTCGATAATTACATACAATAACTGCAGTGGGCAGGTAACCCTCAGCTGGCACGGGCAGCTCCCCTGTGAGAGCTTCCATATGCAAGTGCACTGATGGAGTGCGTTAGGTATGTCTTTCCTGCCGGTTCACAGGCCTGATTAACGGCAGCCAAGACTCCAAGGTTAGCGTGTCAGCAGACTTGTGATGCATTAGGCAGGGATAAACACAGACACTTTTGTTTGTTCAGACCAGAATTAAGGAGGAATATTTCAGCACTGTTCTATGTTCCATACAGGACAGAAAGCAGTTTTCAGATTTTACATGGTAGTTTTTAAATGCCCAATATAAAGCGAGCCAGCCAATATTTCCTATCAAAGAGCCTAGCATATTCATTCTGTCTCGAAATTTATTTAATAAAAATGAGCTTTCTTAACCTCCATACAGGCGAATTACAAGGCATGAAAATCAGACAGCATTCAGTCGAGGAACGAAACACCTGTGCATAAGGGAAAGCGGTGGGTCACATTCATCCACACATCAGCCAGATAGTTCCTACCCAACTTTTCTGATGGCACATGGGTCTAGGGAGAAAGTCCCATGGTCTAAAGATCACATTAGCAAAAGAAAACAAAGCCAGTCTAGCTCAACAGTGTGCAAAGATAGCAAGTGGTTCCTACAGAAACACACAAAATCCCAAACAACAAGCTGCTGGGCTTTTTGAACATTTCTGTCAGCATCCTTAGGCTTTGGGTATGTGGGTCTGGGTTCCCTTCTAAATGAAAAGCTTCCAAAGTGGCTGTGCCAATCTCTCGTTCTGTGACAGTCTACACCATGTCTCAAAGGTACCTTTATTTGCATTAATAAATGAAACCAAGATACGATATGACACCCAGGGCCAACTTACAAAATACATATGGGATAGAGTTTGCTTTAAATTCAACATTGAAAAATGGATTTCAAAGGACATTGGTATATATACTACACATTATATTTTAAAGTGTTCAGCTAGGCTAGGTTAAAATTCAGTTAATTAGCTGTTTCTCACTTCCAATTTAGAAACAGGAAAGACAAATCAGCTGGATGTATTGGACTGATAATTACTAATAGTCTAAACACTGACTGGGGACCAAGAGAGCTGTTTCAACAGAAAAGACAACAAAAATCTTCAGAGGCAAAATCACAGACCCATTCTCTGCTCAAATAAAGCCCTAGATCATGTCCAGGAGCATTTTGACAGCCAGACCATGGTCATCTCCAAAGAACAAGTGATGCTCTCAGGGTGCCTTTCCACTTACTAGAAGCATCATTTTTATTTTAAAAACAAAGAATGTAACAGTCTAAAATTTCTAACCAAAGATCCCCAAGCACAAATATGAACAAAGCAGCTCATCTTAGTTGTCAGAGCCCAGTGAAGTCACCATGCAAATGCACAGAACTCACAGACTGCTCTACTCTCTAGAAGTAACCACAGGGGACATTAGTTACAGAAGTAAGTGGGGGAGAATGACATGAGGGAGGGACAGCAAACGTGGTGTGCGTGTGCCGCAGCCTGCAGCCTGCAAGATTCAGTTAAGAAGATGAAGAAAATGAAGAGAGGAAAGAGAATGTGCTCCTTGTTTCTCAGCTCAGGGCAACAGGAAACTAGAACCCAGAGTTCCTTATTCCCCTGCAGTCCTTTGTCAGAAGTATGCGATTACTTATGTGACTTGTAAGGATGGAGTAGCCATTGTTAATCACTGTGCTCGTGCTGGAGTAACTTTCATATCTCCTAACCCTAGCTGAGCTTTAGCACACCACCGTACATGGATTCCATGGATTCACACATACAGCAGCTATTGAACCACTGCAACCGCGGCAGAGACTAGTTCAGTCTTAACTATGTCTGCCAAACATGGTACTATTTGAGTGGAAACTAAGTAATTAAGATACACTTGAAGAAAACATCCATAATTAGGAAGAGAAACTAAAACATGGGAAATAGACTAGGGAAATAAACAAATGGCATTTTTAAGAAGGACAACCATTTGAAAACTCATCCAACACTGTTAGAATGCAGTAAAATGCTTAATGTTTGAGGTGGGGCAGTGATAAAGACTATTAAAAGCAAAGAACACTGTAAAGTCTTTTCTGGAGCACCAGCCTCTACCCACATGAACACAGCATCTACCATGTGATTGGTATGGTGGCTAGCTTCTTCTGAACACTATAAAACCAAAGACTGCAGATTAAAACAGCCTGACATTGGTGATGCGCACCTTTAGTCCCAGCACTCAAGGAGGGTAAAACAGGCAGACCTCTGTGAGTAGGAGGCCCAGCATGGTCTACATAATGAGTCCCAGCCCAGTGGGGGCTATACAGTGAGACTGTATCTCACCCCCAAATTGGGGAGGGATAAAAAAGTACTGCAGCTTTTATGAAAGCATTAAACACACACATGTTCAGTCTCTACACCTGTCTGCCTTTTAATACATGTATGAAAATCCTTTCCATGTTCCACAAATGAATGTTCCATGAAATCCTATGTACATGGAATTTCATTCTATAAAGTATCCATTCTTAAGCACGCATAACATATACATGTCTTCATGGTCAACTCCCAATTTTCTAGTTATTTTTTAAATTCAGATATGTCTAAATTTAATTCTACCAACAATTTTAATCTGCTCTGGAGAGCAAATAAACACAATTCAAGTAAGTTTGCTAGTTATCAACAAGTCTGGGGAGGAGAGTTTTTAAAAGGAAAATGTTTAAATACAATATTCATTCCTAGTTAAAATCCCACCAAAGGGTACAGTGAGCACCTGAAGGGTACAGTAGACATCCCCAGCAACCGTTCAACTGTGCACTAACCACTTTATCTGTGTTGTATAAGAACACGAGTCCTCTTTACCAGCCACCTGCTTCCCATGGAGCAAGATTGTGCCCCTTTGACCCACCTCTTGAGGACCCACAGAAAGAGCTGTCCAGAAGCCCTCCTGATACTCATTTTATTAAGAAAACCCAGTCAATGAATAGGAAAGCAGAAACAACTAGCCAGAGCCTGTAGGCACACACTACGTCAGAAGAAAGCAGTAACTTAGATCTGGAAGACTTCGGCCGCACATCTGAGGACAACACCTCAACCCAAGGTTTCCCCAGACTAACTTCAGCACAAGCAGTCCTGTGATAGGCACTTATACTAAAGGTGCTCAAGAGCCAATGAACTGAGCTCTAGAAACTGATGCCTACGGATTCTCTGCCGGCTGGAATTAATGATGTTTAATCACTCATGCTTTTTTCTGAGGGCCCTATCACTTGTACCATTAACATTAAAAACTTAGGATGTTAAGGACACTGCATGGGAAAAGGCGAAACTAGGCATCTAGTTATGTCTTAATTATCTATAATATTTCATGACTAAAATTACTAGGAGATTTTTAAGTACTTTGAGCTTCTCTGAGGAAAACTACACTTCAACTGTGTAATGCTAGCTGTATGACCCCCTAGGCAACTCAGTTCACCTTTTTTGACACACAGACATGGACACAGACACAGACAGATACACACACATGCGCGTGCGCCCACAGAGAGAAAACTGAGTGAGTAGCTGTGGGGGTGGGGGGTGAATATGTGCATGTGCAGTCAGAGACCAACTGTGGAGCTGGAGCTCTCTTTCCACAGTTCCACGGACACTGGAGACCAAGCTCAAGTCACTGGACTAGAAGACCAACAGGGTCACCTCAGAGCTGCCAGTCCCTCTCTTAGGTTGGACCACAGTGTCTCATGTGAATGCTACAATGCCCATAGGAAAGGAGGTGGAAGGTGGTTCTCAAGTAGCTAGTGATAGCCTGATCTGTCTCCACAGTGATCAGTAAAAACCAAACCCTTTCATATGGACGGAGGAACCATCTCTCAGGCCTTTAGAGGACAAATTCCTTACACTTAAAATTACTACTGAAAAACAAGACTGCCTGATGTTTTCTAGAATCTTAAAAACCCTCCTCATTAAACACATCAAGAGCAGACAGCAAACCAGACAGCAGAAGCCAGGAGTCCTCGGCTTATGTCAGCCTATTACCGATATCAATCAACAGCTTCAAAGGAAAATACACCACAAACAATGTGCTGCTGAACATGTTTTAAAAACACATTATAGTACCTCACTTTGTAGTCTTTAATTTCATACTACCAGCCATCCTGTCTTTTGTTGTAAATTAACTTTTAGCAAGCCAAGATCATTTATAATCTATCACACATTCATTCACCAAATAAAATCCAACCAGACTTCATTCTTCCCTGTGTAATACCCAAACACTGAACTGAATTTCAAGGCTGTACCTCAGTTCTAAAGATGGTGGCAAGAGATTAATATGAAACCAGGAAACTAGAAAAGTTAAGCAGTAGGTAAGATAGCACTAATACCAACGGGGTGACCAACAAGCAGGAGCCGCGGGCTCCACCCAGGCATGATCAGGTACCACCATACCAAGGGCTGACGGAGGTCTCTAGGCCTGGGCACGAGAGAGGGAAGAGACCAACAGCTCTGTGCCATCACTTATAACTGGGGCAGGTAGGACTCAAACAAGTACCACCTGTGACCTAGAGCCAGGCGCTTGGGCACTATTTTATTTTGGTAAGAGGGTTCAGGGTGGGGATGTAGAAGGGACAGAGGTGGATTGGTTCATGGGGCTGGTGAGAGGTGGTTCTGGAGAGGTGAAGGTGGTACAGGCTAGCATGAATGGCCATCTGACCACACAAGCCCAGGGAGATGTCTGGGCCTGGGCTCTGACCAACGGCCAAGTCTTGATGTGGGATCTTTCAGCAGCCAAGGAGGCCTATGTTGATGTCTGTGACTCCTGTCATTGTGGGACCCATGCAGGGGCCTGTGGTCTGTGCCACCAGCTGGGGCCATATTGATGTCCAAAGGCAGTGCTACCATGGGAGCCATGCCAATCTGGATGCCCTGCACAGTCATGTGGGGCCATAGTGACAACTTGTCCAGGCTGCTGCTAAGGGCTAGAAGACTATGTCTGGGTCTATCTATGGTCCTACAGTAGCTGGGGTCCATGTTGATGTCCCTGGCCCATGTTGTTACCAGGGCCCACATAGATGCCCAGGGTCTGTGCTGCTGCTGGTGCCAGGCTGATTTAAGTAACCAGTGCTGTCAACTAGGGTCATGGTATAGTCCAGACTAGGGCTGTGGCTAAGGGCCATGTTGGAGTCTATGACACTCATCCCACCTCTGCGTCTAGGGTCTGTGTTGGGTCTAGACTATCACCTAGGGCCATGCTGGTTGTCCAATGGCCATGTTGCTATGGAGGCCATGCCAATCTAGATGGCCTGTAATGCCAGGTAGGACCTCGGTGACAGTTGAGCCCAGGCTGCTACCTAGGACCATGTCTGGGTCTGTGGTCCTACCACAGCCAGGGTCTATATTGATGTCCATGGGCCATGAGTCTGTGCCACAACCTGTGGCCATGAGGGCATGTGAGGGCCATCCTGGGACATTACATGAGTGGCCTGCACTGGGACCAGGTGCCATCTGAGCCAGGGCTACTGCAGAGCCACGTCTGGGTCCATGGCCCTATAGCAGCCAGGGTCTGAGTTGATGTCCAGGGCTCCTGTTTTCAGCGAGGGCCATAGGGTCTGGTAGGTTACCTTGGACCATGTAGTGTCCAAGGACTATGCTGCACCCAGGGCCATGCTGATTTGGGTGTCTGGGGATGCCATCTGGAGTAATGGAGACATCTAGACACAGGCCACTGCATAGGACCATATCTGGGTCCATGGCCCTGTGGAGGCCAGGGTCTGAGGTGGTGTCCATGTGACTCCAATTGCCACTGAGGGCTCTATAGACACCTGGATCTGACTAGCTACCTGGGATCATGTTGATGCCCAGGTGCCATGCTGCTGCCACAGATATGCTGATCTGAGGCGCCTATGTTGCCACTGGGGCCTTGGAGGTGTCTGGGCCCAAGCTGCTGTAGCTGGGGTCTGTGATGATATCCATGATTTGTGTTAGCATGGGGGTCATTAGAATCATACTGTGCTGAGCTAACCCCGCCCTTCACTGGCCCTGGGATGACTGGTACTGTCCCTCAATGGATACTGCAGTATGCAAGCTGGCCCTACTTCTGAGGATAGCTCAAGTATACACATGCACGCATGCACGTTCAGGAAAGATAGCCCCACCCCTTACCATAGGTATGTACCTCACCTGGAAAACACACCAGAGCTCACCCTGTGGTTGGGTGTGGAGACATACGTGAGTCGACCCTGAGGCATGAGAGCAGAAGAACTGACCACCCCTCCCCCATATGCTCCCTACAATTGGGAGAGAGGTCCCTGCACCTTGAGGTAAAACAGTAGAGCTGGCTTTGGTGATATAGACCTAAAAGCAAGAGAACTGGCCCTGCAGAGCTCATTTGGGTGACAGAAAGCTAGGGAGTATACCAACCCAGCTATCATCAGGCCCAGAGCCTGGGCTATGAGTTGGTCCACCCCAACATCCACAGAATCTATGAACATGTGAAGGCGATGAACCTACAGATCCAAAACAACAGCCTCCATGACACAGGTCAACAAGATACCCAAGAGGAGCCGCAGTGAGAGCCCGTTATCAGCTGAGGTAGCAGAAAGCAGAGGTGAAGAACCAGACCACGGACTCGTGGCACTGAGGGTGAACGGTGTGAGTCAGTGGGCCACACTGCAGCTTCCACAAGATTCTTCTTTCTTTGGTTTTGCTTTGTTAGCTGGTTTTTCTTTTAAGTTTGTTTTTGTCTTGTTTTTTGTTTGTCTTTAGGGGGACAGGAAGATAAGTAGGCTGGGAATGCTTTGGTGTAACATCCACCAAAGGCTGAAAAACAAAACAAACAGTACTCTAGCTCTTCCCCCCAAGCCTGCCTGTGCTGGCCACAGCTCTGAGCAGCCACCCTTCCCTTTCATCACTTTGTGTGGCACTTGTAAGGACAACAACAGCACAGTACTGTCTCCACAAAAATGTTCTTAAATCCATCTTCTTAAAAATGCAACAGTATACATGCATGGCATGCTCTAAAAGTGACTGTGATTCGGGAACACTCAATCACCTAATCTTGACATCTTAGAAGATGCCTGCTTGGTACTTCAACAGATCAATTCCGTCAAGAGTTCAAGGTACTGACCCTGTACTAAATGCTCTCCTGTACCTCAGTCAGATGCACATGTACACAAAGATTACAACAGGGCATGTATGCAGCACTGCTGCACATAAAACCTGACTGTGACGCTGAGACATCTACTTACAGCCCCAAATGCCCAACATCAGACATATTTACTGTTAAGAGGCTATTGTCTAAAGAGGTCTTAGAATTTATGCTTGATTAGTGGTTGCTCTCAACTGCGTTTGCATGGTGGAAGCATCTCAGAAGCCTTTAAGCATCCCCGAGTCCTGGATCCCATCCCCATACTTTAACACTGGTTTAACTGATGTGAGCACTACAGTTCAGGAGTGGAAAGTATCAGAGCTCCCAGGTGACCTGACATGCAGACCAGGACAGTCTTACAAAACCTGCAGCATGTGGTCTGAGGTATTCATATTAAAGGGACCTCCAGACTAGACAGAGGAAGTGGAAAGTTCCACATGGCCACCAATCTCTCATTATTTCATATCACTGGCAGCAGATACTAAGAAAAACGGGTAAACGTCCAGCTAGGGTGAGGAGGATACTATGCCCAAACAGAACATAAAATCCTATGCTCAGTCACTAAAACCTAGCAATTTCTATCCATAAAGGTCTATATGAGGCTGTCACATGAGTAAAACAGCCATGGATGGGAGAGAGGCTCCCGGGCCTTACCCACCCCTTCTGAGCTACTGACTAAACAAACTCTGGGAGAAGGGGAGTCATTGTCCTCCGCTGTGTACCATTGTGACAAACAGCTCTAAAGCTTATGGACACACAGACTGTCCTAGTTAAACTCTGTGTGTTACAAAACAAACGACAGAAATGTGAGAGACATGTGAAGGAAGGACACAGGTAGGTGGGATGAGGGGTCAGCCTGCCTTACCTACATGTCAAGGTGTTAAAGGACACATTTAATTAATGAAAAAGGATAAAGTGTCACAAAGAAAACCTCCCATCCCTTAAAGTATGCCTGAAAGGGAGAAGAAGTCTGAGTGAGCTCAAAGCACACAGATAAGCTTCACCCACAGAAGAGAATGACCAAGAGTTAGATGAAAAAGAAAAGCTAGATTCCAGCTCTCCCAGATATCAGCAAAGACCTTGAGAGGGAGAGGAAAAAGGAAGCACCTGCGTGCTTACAAAGACTAATTTCTCCAGTTCCAAGATGGGTGTTACATCTTTAGACAGGGTTCGTCAAGTACCAAGCATATATATGAGGTTTAAACTAACAAAACACACACACACTGTGGTGGAAAGCTGGATAATGTGATAAAATGAAAAGCAAGAGACCTCAAATGTAGGGTGAAAAAAACTGAAATCTGTAACAAATAAAATTAACCAAACTGGAAGCTGAAGGATAACACAGCACTGTCTTTGGCCAAAGTACTCTTTCAGTGGAGCTAATAGCACCATTTTTGGAAATTGTGGATTCATAAAGTTTACCATTTAGAGTTCTCTTCAAAGAAAAACTAAAAAATGGATCCAAGAGAAAGGACAGAGTAACAATAAAAAATAGTAACAATAGAAAACTCAGAAACTCCAGCACACCAAGGACGCGGAGGAACAATCAGACACTTGCATTTTTAACAACATGAGACATGGGCTGTAAGGAGGGAGACAGTCCTCTTGTGGGGAAAGGGACACAGATTCTAATTAAGTCTAAAGTTCACACATAAACAAGCTAAAATGTGTTAGAAAATAAGGGTGGGGCATTTGGGAGACAAAAATTCACAGCTTCTTGTCTAAAGCCTGAAAAAATGAGCCCAAATGACCATTTAGAAACAGTTCTGTAACTAGCAGTCTGGCACCAAGGCACCACTTCCCACAGCTGAAAGCGGTGACCAATAATGGAGGCACACCCAGGAAGTGAGATGTGGTCCTATTGACCACTGATCCACACCGGGGAACACCATTCTAAAAAAAACCTCTTCCAGTAATCCCCAACCAGAAAGTGCAGCTGGGTGGTGGTAGCACTCAAGAGGCAGAAGCACTCGCGGCAGAGGCAGGCAGATCTCCAGCCAGTGTGGCCTACAGAGAGTTCCAGGACAGTCAGTGCTATACATTGAAACCCTGTCTCAAAAAAAGGGGGGGGGGGTTGTCCAGGTAGGGAAAGTAGGGGTGGAGTGGGAGGCTGTACATTTAAAACAGCTTTGAAGAAGAGACACACCCTCTACAGTGGCCCACCAAGAGCAAGGTCTGAGGTAGAAGAATCACAATCATTCATCACTTATGAGTCAAAAGAGAAAAGAAGGCATGCAGGGCAAAAGCCAGAGACCACTGCAGTCATGTTTTCATTGTGGGCTTACCCAGACCCGAGCAAGGACTCAAAAGCTCCGCCCCTTTAACTTGGGAGGGAACTGAGGCAGCTAGTGAGGAAGAGTCATAGGCCTGAAGGCCACAGGCTCTCCAACAGGTAGATACAGTGATTAATAATACTGAGCTCAAATCCCAAACTATGAAAAAAAGAAAAACAGCTTTTGAAAGATGTAAAAGTCAGATTCACAGACATAATAATCCAGCAAATCTAGGTAGAGCTTTTTCCACTCAATAAAAATGTAATCAAGAGAAAAATCACACCAGCAAGTTAAACATCAAAGACAAAAGGAGAAAATAAAAGAAGCTGGAGAGATCAGCGGTTAAGAACACATACAAAACTTTATAAATGTATTAGAAGCTTAAAGAGATTTTAAAAGCTGATAGAAAGCTTTTACAAATTTATTTTTATTAGTTTTGTGTGTGCCTACACACAGACATGCACACATGCACACATGCACGCATGCACGCATGCACACGCAGGTGTGCGCAGAGGCTAGAAGCCTTGATGCCCTGGGAGCTAGAGTTACAGACAGTTATGAGCTGCCAAGCATGAGTTCTGGTAGACAAACTGGATCCTCTGCTTGTGCAGGTGCTCTTAACCACTCTGCCATTTCTCTAATCCCAATGATACGTTTTTAAAAGCAAAAGCAGTTTAACTGTGGTAGTACATTCTTCTAATTTCAGGACGTAGGGGCTGAGGCAGGAAGAGGCAGAGTCTGAACCCAGCCTGGGCTACAGAGCAATAATCACCACAGTATCCATGTACTAAAACAGCCATGTCCAGAGGACAACCGAATGGCATGAGGAAAGGTTTGGGATTATCACAGACAACAAGACACAAAGAAATAGTTAAACCACTGAAACAAATTCTGCATGGAAGATGTGTATGGTCCCTATAACAGAAAACCAAAGGGTCATGGACCAGTGAGCTTGAGGGTAAAGGCACTTGCCACCAAACCTGATGATCTATGTCCACTTCCCAGGATATGGTGGAAGGAGTGACCAAAACTCCCCACAAGCTGCCCTCTTCACCTACATAGGGTGCGCACATAAACACACACTTATCCATTTATTCACTTTCTCTCCGTGTGTGTGTGTGTGTGTGTGTGTGTGTGTGTGTGTGTGCACGCGCGTGTGTGTGCTCTTAAAAATAAAAAGTAGCTACTGAGACACAACTGAGGCAGGTAAAAACACATAAGGAAAGCTGGGGTAAGCCCCATTCATGGAAGAGAATGCTACAAAGACAGCCACCCATCACATCCATGCAACCTTAATCAAAACCTCACAATTATTTCTGTGGAAATAATCTAACTCTAACATTTACATGCAAATGAAAAGGGGCCCCAATCAACAAAGTCAATTCTAAAGAGTTATGTTAAAGGACCCTCATTATCAGATGGAATCATGAAGCCAGCATTAGCAAGGGAACCACTAGACAGGCACTCACTGGATATCTAGAACAGACAAGGCAAGGTGATCTGAGAACCACTGCTACACTGTGGGAACCCAAGAGTCTTTTTAGTAAGTGCAGATCAACCAGTGATCCACCAGGGGAGGCACCATCTGCTAACAGGAAGCTGAGGCAGGGGGACTCCAAGTTTAAAGCCAACCTGGACTACACAGTGAGTTCAGGTCAGCATAAGCAGTTAGTGAAAGCCTCTATAGAAAATAAAGTGGGAATACAGCTCAGTAGAAGTATGGACATGATGTACATGAAACCCTAGGCTCACTCTCTAGGGAAGTGTGGCGGCGTACAATGGCACAGCAAATAAAACTCCCCTCCTGCTCCACTTCATTTTACAAACAAAAGGATCACATCCAGTCAAACTAAGAACTCAGTTCTATGACTAGCAGCTTCATCATCTAACCACAGGCCAATCTTAGGATTTCATAATTTCCTTTTACTACAAAGAATAGCCATGTGTATAGGAAAGTCCCCAAGCAGAGAAAACAAAGTTTCCGACAGTTCAATGCTCAGGTGTTCTCTTTCCTGCCTTCAGTGAAGTTTTCTACATGTAAGTTATACAGCAGGAAGTCTCCAGCCTTAAGAACCACGAGGACACAAGAACTGTATAGTCAGTTACTCTCCGCAGCAAACTAACCCACTCAGCAGTGAAGTCGGCCACCTAAGAAACCAAGCTTCCTCCACCAAGTAGGTTCAAAGCATTGCAATCCACAAAGGAAGGGGAGAGGAGTGTTGCACGGTATCTACCCCTCATTGCAGACAGTCTCTTTTCAGTCAGCAAAGTCTAGAGAAACCACTGTGGAAGCTAGCCTTAAACACTAACACAGAGAAATTTGCGAGCAGAAAGACACATGCCAACAAGCTGCACCACTGGACTTCAACTTCACTCTCCTGGGCCACAACAAAGAGCAGATGCCGTAAGACAAACCTTGTGAAAGAAAGATATTCATCTGCAGATACAGTGTGTGCATCCAGGTTCTACAGAAAACTATCCACCCAAAGACCAGTGTATTGCCAAAGAAAATAAACCCATCATCCACCTTTGCAACATTCACCCCCTCAGTCAAAGACAAAGAAGAAACTCTCCATGGGTAGCTTCTGGCTTTCAAGAGGAAAATTTGTTTGTTTTCACTCATTTTTCTCATAGTTTGGATACTAGAGAGCTGAAGAAATGAGTTAGCAACTAAATTAAGAATTTCCCTCAATGTTATATGACTATAGGGTAGCTTCATCATATTAGTGCTAGAAGAATATATCCACACATGTCTTTCTGCTCACAGATTTCTCGGCAATAGTGCTTAAGGCTAGCTTCCACAGTAGTTTTCCCTTAAACTTGCTGACTGAAAAGTGACAGTCTGCAATAAGGTGCACTGAGAAACCTCCCTGCTTCCTTTGCAGTCCCATGGTTTGGCTGAACTTGGAGGAGCAAGCACAGTTTGACTGCTGAGAACCACTGTTCTAAACCATTTCTCTTCCCTATTTTGAGCCACCATAGCTTATTAAATTTTAGACATTAAAACCGAGGATGGTGCCTTTAATTCTAGAACTGAGGTAGAGGCAGATTTCTGAGTTTGAGACTAGCATGATCTATAGAGTGAGTTCCAGGCAGCCAGGGCTACAGAGAAACCCTGTCTCAAAAAAAAAAATAAAATAAAATAAAATAAAATAAAATAAAATAAAATTTAAATAAATAAATTTTGGACATTAAAACACCAAGTTCCTGAACAATTATCAAGAGTAACTAGTAAATAACTAACAATGCATAGCTATAAAATCTAACATCTAAAGGCATCAGCAGCTCTTTACACATAGACGGTACTTCCACAGAAACGGCCGTTACTGTGTCCTGAGTCCCTTAAATGCAGATAAAGCCAGCATTCCTTTAAAGATCCCATTCATGTTTGATGACATGCTAAGCCATATGCCAACTTTCAGACAGAGCCATTTTACCATAGGCATAAACAGAGAGGCACTGAAGTAAAACTAAAGGTGACCCAGCACAAGGGAACTCCCATCAACACCTGATCTCAGATCACAAGTGAGGTCATTTCAGATAGTTAGTAACCTGCTCCTGGATTTAAGAACTCCAAACCCTCCCATCCCTAGTCCTCTACATCTGCTCTGCTCTTAGTCTGTTGTCCGCATGGCAGGAAATCCTTAACCGCCAACCCACCTACACCTTCTGTCTGAGCTAAGGCTTCACCTGCCTACAATGTCTGTTATGTTAAATCAAAAGAAGCCCGAAGGGTCATTCAAGACCCAGCTTCACCTTGGAGGCTGGTTTTGTCTTCACACTCCCATTCTCCACAGAACTGAAGTCCAGTTTGCCATCATCTTTACTTCCTATAGCTTTTAGGCCTTGTAAAAGAATGTCACGTAAATTCTGATAAAGAGGTTTTTCAGTGTAGTCCAGTAATTTCACCGTTTCCATGTATTTAGCAATTTCACCTAAAACAATAACACAATCATTTTGTTACTTTTAGTCACAAACCTGGTATGTCTATCTCATTCCTAAAAAACAGTCCATGGCCAATGTAAAACTAAATCCAAGTGGGCAACATGTTAAAATACAAACCTTTTCTCAATTAGAGTTCAATACAAAGTAAGATTCTAAGTCCAAAACTTATCAGGTAAGTAAAACAACATATTCTGAGATACAATGTAAAGGACATTTCTGCAACCATATTTAAACACAAGTAAATGTAAATATAAAAGGAATTTAGAAAAGTAGTTGTCCTGAGCTGCAGTGACCCTAGAAGCTACCAGTCCTACAGCAGAAAGCTGCAGGCTACGAGATGAGAAACAGAACCCAGAGAGCAGAGTCAAGAAGCAGGAAGACAGGTCCAGAGAGGCCAGGGTCTCCTGACCACAGAGAAGAAAGCTCACCTGGCCGAATCAGCCCCTCATGAAGCATTTCCCTTGACTTGTGTGTCCACTGCTGCTTCATCATCAATCAGGTCCTTGATTATGCAACCATTACACAAACACTGCTGCCCGACCCAAAACTACTCCCCATGAGTCTCCCTGGGGAAATTCTACCTCCCCAGCTCACGCTCTTCAGTCTCTCCTCTATTCCACATCAATACATACTGCCCTTTTGCCGGAGCAGCGTCCATCACAGTCAGACGCACATATGAGCACTGGTTTAACTGTTTAAGTGACTGTAGCCGGGCTCTAATCTGGGCAGCAGGGGCATGGGAGTGATCTCAAACCTCCACTCTCTTAACCAGAAAAAGGATTCTGAAACCCCCAAGACACTATGATCAAAATACACAGTATGAAGATATGAAGCATCTAAAAATTAATAAAAATGTATTTCTAAAAGCTCCTGAAACAAACATCAGCATCTGGCAAAACCACAGAAAGCTTGTTAGAGAAGAGACAGCAGGACCCCACCTCCACCATCTACCAGAACATAACAGCCAAGTTACCTTTAGCTGGTGGCATGCATCTAAAGGCAAGAGAGAAGTAGGTCAAAGGGCGCCAAAGCGTCTTGCATCAAGCTCTATGACAGAATGGTCTTGGTATACAAGCCTGTAATCCTAGCTTTCAGGAAGCTGAGGCAGGAGAAGGCCAAGTTCAAAGCCAGCCAGGGCTAACAGAGAAACCAAGGACTGGTACAAAGGGATAAAGGAAAGAAAAAGGAAACAACAAAGCAAAATTCCTACAGAATCTAGAAAGCTGCTAAAACTAAGAGGTAGATACAGCACAGTACAGAATACAGGGTGAAAATATATAAAAATCTGCCCGGTTTTCACATACTGTTAAAACTTGGAAATGAAATGTTCAAACCAGAAAACTTAGCATAGAGTAAAAAGGCTTCAGTTATCCAATGTGTCTGTGATGACAGCAAGATTTCTGCAGGATTGAAGGAGGGATTTAATGGAAGACAAGAATTACAAAGGCCTCAGATCAAACTAGAACCACTCCAGCCTCAAAGCCCAGCAAACAGGAGGGCTGTGCATGTGAACCTGACCATGATGCTGAGCCCTTAACCACAATGCAGTCAAGAACAAAGTTGGGGCTGGAGAGATGGCCCAGCAGTGAAGAGCACTGGTTATTCCTCCAAGGGTGTGTGTCCCATTCCCAACACCCACATGGTGACTCCAGTTCCATGAGAGATCCAATGCCCTCTACTGGCCTCTGGAGGAACTAAGCACGCATGTGGTATTTAGAAAGGGGAAAACCCAGACACATAATTTTGTTTTGTTTTTCTAGAATTTCTCTTTTTATCCCTGACTATCCTGGAACTCACTCTGTAGACCAGGCTGGTATTTAGAAAGGGGAAAACCCAGACACATAATTTTGTTTTGTTTTTCTAGAATTTCTCTTTTTATCCCTGACTATCCTGGAACTCACTCTGTAGACCAGGCTCAGAGATCTGCCTGCCTCTGCCTCCAGAGTGCTGGGATTAAAAGCATGTGCGACTACTGCCCCACTGGTGGCGGGGGGGGGGGGGGGGGGGGGGGGGGGGGGCGCGGAAGCATTGCATATAACTGCCAGCCAGCAAGATCAAAGAAAAAAATTGCAATGTCTGAGACAGTATGGATCAGAAACAGACAAAAAGAACAATTCAAAGAAGAGTCCACACCAGAGTTCTGACAAAAGAAACACCAGAAGATAAAGGAAGTCTTTAAGATAGGATGTTAGGTCAATTGAATATGACCCTTCTCACACATAGTCAGAGTGAACTGCAGGCAGTCTATATAGAAAATCAGCCATGTGCAGAGGACAAGATCTGGAAATTCAGAAGGCTACATAAATAATGGAATGTAGTTATGACAAAGCACCACACGGACATATACACTTAGCCTAGGACTGAGGAAGGAATGGATGGTAAAAGAGCACACTCCAAGATGTTCTCCAATGCTACCCTCAGTGGTCTTCCCTCAGTCAGGAACAAGAGGCAGTTCATGTCTCTAGAACAGTGATTCTCAATCTGTGGGTCACAACTCCCACCCCCAGGGAGGGGGCGTCAAACAATCCTTCCTCAAGTATCACCTAAGAAGCATATTAGATATTTATATTAAGATTAATAACAGTAAAATTACAGTTATGAAAGAGCAACAAAAGTAATCTTATGGTTCGGGGGTCACCACAACATGAGGAACTGTATTAAAGGGTCGCAGCATTAGAAAGATTAAGAACCACTACTCTAGAAAGTAAGGTCATTGGCATCCCTTCTGCTTCAAGCTGTAGACTTGTGATCAAAGTAAAAACAATGACCTTATCCAAAAATCTCATCTAAGGACACAGTTCGTACATCCTCAAGAACAGACTCCAACCTCTATGCACATCTTTGCACCCCTACCAAGGCTGCTTGGCTACCCTGCTCAAAATGTCAGCCCTCTTCCCTACTCTTGGTGCCATCTCTACACCCCCATCCATGTCCTGATTTCTTAGTTTCCAGAGTAATAACAACATAATGTGCCAACAAAATCACTGTTACGCGCTTATCCACAGCTCCCAACCTGAATGCCAGCACCCTAGGGTAAGATCCAACCCGCAATGACAACAGGCTCTGGCACATAATAAAACCTCCATAAACAATGGCTAAGTGAACAAAACATGCTTCCCCTGCTGAAAGCAAAGGGTAACTGTATGAGGCTCCAAAGCTCACAGATCAGCTCACGGTGCAAAGCTGCTTAGGGAAGAAAGTGTTCTTCCAACACTGGTAATATCCTAAGATGCCCAGGCTCCAAGGCTGAGGGCCTTTTCCTCCCAGAAAACAAAAGCAAGGGTCTATGGAAACCTTCCCTACCTGGCTTGTTTTTCTCAGGAAAGCATTTCTCCATCAAAGCTGCAACATTGTCCCTGTATCTGTTGAGGAAGGAAGAAGTCCTCAGTTAAAAGTGCAGTTCCCATCTCAGTTTCTGGGCAGGACAGCACAGTAGGCAGTCCTTCTAAGGAAAACAGCCCTGCCATCTAGCCTGCACCTTCCAACTTAAATATCACTGAGCTACACGTGGTAACTGTGATGTGTCTACAACAGCAGCATTCAAGAGGCTGGGGCAGGAGGGCTGCTCAGCAAAGCATTGCCTATAAAAAATAAAGAAATTCTGGCTAAAATCCTTTGCCCCATCACCACCCAATCCAAAATACTGTAAGTTGTCCCTTACCTAATTTTAGAGTCTCTAACGTAGTTAGGGTCTTTCAAGTTGTCCTCCCAAGGAAGGCGGCCACTGAGCCACTGGATCATGCAATAACCAAGTATTTCCAAATCACCTCGTCGTGATGGGGCTACAAACACAACAGAGGATCAAGCACAGCACTACAGCTCTCCAGAGAGACAGGAGCAGTCCAAACATTTGTCTGAATGAACAAAAGCACTGGACATTGGGCTATAAAAGAAATCTTCACCTCCAATTAATAACTTACTTAAAACCCAAACTGAGAAACTTTGGGGTTTCAAACTCCTACTCCAGATCTAGGAAGTAAAGGTCTGAGGACACCTCACATGCCCTGTTACCTGATACTCTCAACACTGTCAGGTCCACCATGGCAAAGGCATGGAGAGCACATGAAACTCGCTTACACAAAACATAAGCCTGTGGCCACAAAGACATGCGCCATAAGATTGGGGACGTAGAAAACAGCTCCGCACAGAAGTAAGCTGTGGAAACCCAAAGGCCCAGCTGTCCGTCCGAGAGCACCTTACTACACTACAGGAGAAACCTCTGCCCTCCTCAGCCCACTCTGTACTCTTTATCTGTCTACTTATTTACTCAGCATAACTAAGTATAGAAATCCAGACAGAGACATCAGCACAGCCCACTGTGAACATACCCACACCATTGTGCGCATCAATGCTCGTGAACTCCAGCGTGCCATCGTGGCATCTTTTGGGATCTTCTTTGTACTCCTTATGAACTCCATCTGGACAATACCGATAAGCAAGTCCATAGTCTACCAAATACACCTATAAATTTCCAAGCACAAATTAAGGACAAAAATCAACCCACATGTATTAAACAGAAGTACAGAGATAAAATACAATGCTTGGGGGTAGATTCACCTACAAGGGCAAACAGCAGTTCCCCGAACAAGTCAAATCTAAAATGGACACTGTAGCAAGTATTGAACCATTCCACCCTCTCTGGAATTCTGGGAACTGCACCTAAAGCTTCATAAATGCTAAGCAAGAGTTCTGCCACTGAGCTATATCTCTGAGTAATTCTTACTTTTAAGAAATCTTTTGTTTGCACTATTGAGTTCAGCTCAGGACCTCCTCTACCATTGAGCCATCCAACCCTCTCACCTAAGAAGTTTTACTTTTAATGAATATTAAAAGACCATGAAGATACAGTCCTTATAATTTCACTTTGCATACTTTCTTAGAAAAGTATGTGCTAAACTTCTAACTAATCATGTCTCCATGGGGCAAGACTTATAAATGTCAGGCTTTTCTTACAGAGTCTAGAGCAAGACTATCCCACAGAGTAAACTTTCAAGATTTTTTCCACAAAGAAAAGATGAGCAGTGAGTGTTAGCACACAATACAACAAAAGTCATCTACCTTTGACTCTTTACACGTAGGCCTATTTACTTTCATTAAAATGGTTCGAGGGCTACAATAATATTCAAAACTCTTAGGTGAGGCCTTTACCTCATCTTAAATAGTGCACACAGAGTCACGACTTCTAGATTAAAGCTATTTTGGAGTACAGACAGAGGAATCCCATGGGCATCGTCTGTTACTTTGACTAGCACATAATATAGGACATGTGGCTTCCATCTGATAGCTGCACATTAAACCTGACTATCTGTCAGAAGTGCATGTGCCCATGCGCATGTCAGTACAAAGACAGACTTAGTGCCAGCACAGTAACCCCATCCACACACATCAGAAAGGTAAAGAACTGCGTAACTGCCCTGTGGACAAAAACTGCTCACATTAGGCAAGTGCAAACTAACACAAGTCAAATGTTTAGCAGGACCATCTAAGTCCCTCCTACTCCAGCTAAACGGACCTTCACTGTTCAGGTTCTTGGCTGTATTCAAGGAAAGAGCTAGCTCAAATGCAACAGCTGGGGAGAAGCGAGATGAACCCTGGGACGGTGCCACAGCTGGCTGGCTTTCTCTTTCTCTTGGTGCCCTACACATCTTGTATACGCTCTCTCCATGGCTTATGAGGAGAAGCAGACACACTGTGGTAGAAAAGGAGACAACCAAAAGAAAAAGGAAATCTAAGCAGTGGGCGGTTGCAGACCAATAGGTCTAAGAGAAAGAGCCAGTGCACAGAAGTGGACAGAGCACTGCACCAAATCAAGCCCTCAAAACTTCCTCCTTCCACAAGATCAAGAAGTGCCACTTAAGAGTGTCAGCTGCGCCTTCTCTGCACAAATATGGAAATGGCTACAGGCCTCTTGTGTTGCCACAACACAGCTTTCTCCTATCAAACAGAACCTATAACAGGACTGAAGCAGACTGAAATGCACAACCGCACTGCACGCACTAGGATGGGCAGACTCACACCAAATGACATGAATAATCCACATCAAAGACCAAACTTTTCAACTGACAGGCACCCACATCTGATAGATTTCTTGAATAAAATAACAAAAAGGTGACAGAGCGGACAGGCAATCTAATTCATTGGTGCACTATATAATTTTAAGGCTCTGCCCCCAAATAGCTATTTGAAATTCATTTTGTATCAAGCACTTCTGAATATTATTTAGGGCCAGGGCCAGAAAACTGAAACAAAGCTATAGGATGGCAACTATAGAAAAAGCATCTGAATAGGACCATTAGTGTATCTTCTTCACAAAGAACAGAGCTTCGGAACACCCTACTTGCTCAGGCAGCATGATTACAGAATTAAAAATTGAAGTTCTAAGGACCTGGTCAGGATTCTTGTAGCTCAGAAGAAGGTTGGAGGCCTTGATGTCTCCGTGCACATATTCATGCTCATGGATGTATTCCAGGATATCCAGCTATGGAGAGTACACACAGGAAATTAATGCAGTACCTAACACGGCCAGCAGAGGACCGAGCTGCCACAGAAACCAGGCCTTACTGTACTCACAACAAGGAGCATAGCTCACATACAATTCTTAAGCTTAGCTGCAAGACGGTTTTCCGAGAAAACCTTTTGGCATTTGCTTCATATATTTTCTGAAGGTCACTCCCAAAGCGGTCCATTATCATAAACCTGTAACTGAAGACAAACAAAGAGTCAGTGAGGGAAGTGACTAGAAACATGTACTTGCAATAAATATTCTCCCTTCAGATTATGTCAAGGTAATGCTTAATAAGGCAGTATTGCAAAAGAGGAGAAAGGGGGAATGGATGTACAGTGAAGAATTTCTCCCAACTAGACAGAAATCTCAAGAATTCAGAATGCTGGGCTGTCCTGTCTCCGGACCTCTTCCTGGCCTAAGCTAGTCTCACAGAAGACAGCACTGGGCTTAAGCCCACACAGACTGGAGCAGACTCATCCACAGGGAAACACACCGACCTGGTTCCAGTGGGGGCACTGACTCCATAAATTACCTGCTGTTTCCAGGTACAAGAGTCCTCCTGTGACTATGTCTCCATTTTAAGACATATTTCAACAATAAATGTTCTTTCTGTTAAATGTAGGTTGTCAGGAGATGTCTTTAAAACTACATTCATTAAAACTGTCCAAACGGTATAAAGTGATTATGTATTAAATACACAATGATCAAGATTTGGAAAAGAAATATCCTGCATAAATGACAAATTTTGATTTTTACCATCAACCTGCCATGTTATCTTGATCAAGTGCTATTACTTCCTCAGGCCATTTCACTTCTCCAGAAACGATGGCCCTCCCTAGGACTTCAAACTCTAAGAGTGTACAGTGAGAAGCACTACAGACATGGGGTGACACTGCTCAACTCCTTTAAATGTCGCCTCATCTTCAACAGTTGTTCAAGACCTAATGTGTCTATTTAAATCTTAAAACATCAAGACAAAACTCCTCCCGTGGGATGAACTCATAGCCACACAAGTCAGCTGGGGTACCTGACCCCCGGCACTCACCAGGAAGGTGCTCTATCATCCATTTTACAGAAAAATGTTAGTGACCTTCCCTCAGATGAGATGGGCCTATGGTTTGAACCACTGTCCCACACACTAAAATAACAAACACTGCACAGCACAAAAGTTATGCTTACACAATGTAGGCTTTTATGACAATAAAAGGGAAGGAACAGCCAGCTAACACTAAAAGACAGTGTAGTAATATAAAATATAGAGTCCTGTCCATTTCTAAATCAGAAGAGAGTTACAGACTCTGCCTATATATCTTCTAATAAGATAGGAGGTAAAGTTTATGTCAAAGTCATACTATCAAGTAGGGGCAAAATAAATCCATCCGTGTTAAGATTCCTGCTACCCTCACCTCTACCATAACAGAGAATAGTCATGTGAATTCCTGATCTCCTGAGGATGACAGGTTTGGCAAAGCTGAGAGAAGAGAGCGGGATTTGCCAGAGTTAACCTGTGTGATCACTACAATGTGAGTCACCAAGGTAACCTTCCTCAACAGGCACTTGGGGAGGAGTCACCTGATGTAAGCCAGGCCCCCCACAGCGTGATCTAACTGCTTCCTTACAGAACCCAGGACCACCAGCCCAGGGGAGGCAGCACTGCTCAACAGGCTGACCCATAGCCCAATCTTAAGGAGACATTTTGTCAATGGAGGTTCCCTCCTTTTGGGTAACTCTAGCTCATGTCAAGTTGACAGAAAACCAGCCAGAAGAGACTGGAAGAAGGTAAACACTGTCTGACTCAATACAGGGCCCTCTACTAAATCACTCTGCCACTAACTCTAAATGGTGCCTAAAATTTCTTCCCCATTCCTAAACTATAAACAAGTGGCGTACACGAACTGGTAGCACATTCTTCTAAGAGCTCTAGGACTGACTATTGAGAGAAAGCTACTTCTGAACATATCAGGTAAGGCCTCTGATGCTTTCGTTTTCAAGAACTCGGTTAAATGCTTCAAGTAATGAGAAAACATCAGTAAGAACAAACCATTCCAAAATGGCAACAGAGGTATTTTTACAGTCCCCATACTGCCCCAATCACTCCCCATCACTCCCAAACAAGTTAAAAGAAAAAGAAGAATGTCTGGCTGGGGAAGAGGCTGGAAGGAGAATCCCACTTTCTGTTTCTCTTCTTTGGAAAGACTTATGTGATTATTTTTAGTGCTTCAACCTAACAATCAATAATTTCATCCACAACCAGTCTGAGTTTCATGCTCTGCTGAGGAAGGTCCAGGAACCTCAGTTTCAAGAAGGAATGGTCATCACTAACAATAAACTAAGACAGGAGCTGGAGACTTGCTCAGCTGTAGTCGGCCACTCCAACCCCTCCGAAGCTCCTGCCAGCCACCCTTTAAACACAGCCAGCCTTCTAATCACTACCTCTCTTCTGCTCTGGTCACCTCACAGCACACTGTTCCAAATAAAACAAACATGTAACGAAATGGTACTAGATTCTCGATTCCCCAGGGGATGCATGGTTCTCTAGTAAATGACACTGGCAGGCTTACACAATGGCTGCCCCTCTCAGGTCTCTGCTAACACAGCTTGGGCATCCCCCTCCTTTCGTATTAACTGTCTTTCACCAAGAAGCTTGTGTGTGAATTGTATGACTACTTGGATCTTGTCAATGGCACATTTAAGCATAAGAATAACAAAACTGTGACCAAGAAAATATACAAGGAAGTTCAGAGGACTCCAAGAAAGATGCGCTGGTAGGAAGGGAACTCACAGGACACTGATACCCAATTTCTGACACTGGCACTGTGTCTGCATGTGAGGTTCAGAAATGGAGGCAATAACCCAAAAGGAACACTAGCAGGGAGCAAAGTCACAATCAAAGTTACTGTGCAAGACAAGCAAAAATGTCCCCAACCCCAGCACTCAGGGGGGTTGGCTTGAGAGCTGAAGGCTCATTGCCAGGCTGAGCTCTGCACTGAGCTGAGGCTAAGTCTAGACAACAAAACCCTAGCTCAAAAAAGTTCAAGGCATGCAATCAGGCCCTTGATGACAGCTTAGGACAGTGGAGTCACAGTTACTCTTCACTTTCTATAGCACCATTCTAACTAGTAGGCCTCCAGTTTCCATCTACATCTGGCCTTCGACTAAACCAACTCAAGAGGAAATGTTCAAAATGTAGATTTTTACCTTTTTCCATTTTTATCATGTAGACCAGATCCCCAGTATTTAGGAACACCAAGGTACTTCAATTTATGTGTACGAATCCATTTCTGAACTAGAAGTTGAGAGAGAGGCCTGTGATTTCAACTGCTGTATGTGAATGATCATTTCTTAACAGATTACTAAGAGCAGTGCATACTTATATATGCAGCAACACCACCTCTACTCATAATAGGATGAAGAGCACAGTTTAACACAAAGTCTAATAAAACATTTTACCAACCTGCAAAAATAGTGCCCTGCCGTTCCCTTGTCTTCAAACTGTCCCCCTGTGGAACCGTTTTCTAAGCACAAAGCAAGAGCACTGCCTCTTTACCACCTTTTAATCCCGTAGTTTTCTTGCTTTACCCCAATCTCTAGAAACACGGGGTTGTCGCCTTCGATAGTTACATCTCCTCCTCGCCCTGCAAATCATGATGCAGGGGACACAGAGTGCTGCTCCTGCTCCTTTACTGCAAGGAGTCGGGGGCCTCAGGTGAAGCACATGAGAGCACTCAGGAGGCTCTGCTCACTGCACTGGGTCTCAGCAGCCCAGGGTCCACACAGTTCATATGCGTCAGGCTTTAGCAAAATGCTCAAGAGTTAAGAGATCGTGCACTCACACTTGTCAATTAGAATAATTCACATATTTCCTATGCCACATACCATTGATTATTTCACATGCCAACAAACCATACAGCAAATACACCAATACATCAGAATGACTACATGCAAATACCATTTGAATGAGATTTGTGTATAAAGCAGATATGAACAAAGCCATAGAATGAGACACTTTAACCTCAGCTTACATAAAATAAAGACAGGTGAATTGCTTATTTTTAAATGTTAGACCTTTAACAAAACAACTTTAAACATGTTTATTGTTCCTTACTTTGCTCTGGTTTAGCAGCCCGCTGGTAGAACTTTAATTCAGTGAAAAGAGGTCCATTGTCACTGGGTTCCTTAGAATACAAGAGTCAATTAGAATTACTGAATTATTTTCATTAAACCTTCAAATACAGTAAATCTAATTTTTCCAATAGCACAATGTAACTTTGATATTTAAATGTATAAACTATTAAAAGATTAAACTCAATTCCTTAAAAGTATTTTATATGTTCTCACAATAATCTTTCTTTCTCTAACTTGAGCTCAACTTTCCTAAGTGATAAATTATAGACAATCAAAACCATAGTCCAGTCTTTGTAGAAGTTTAAGGCAAATGTTAATTGTCATCTTTACTAAGCAAAGGCCAGTGATCACACTAAATGCATCACCACCAAGGGCTACGGGACATTTCTGAGACTTAATGAAAGCCTTAGCCAGTTAACAGAGAACCCCAGTCCTTTCCCACAGCCTATCACTATCATGGTTCCACCTAGTTGTCAGATCTGGCGGGGATGTATCTGGATCTCCAGAGCAAAACAGCACTGCGCCCTTTTCTTTCTGACGCTGAGTCCTATGTTTCTCAGACCAAAGAAACAACTTTTGTAAAGTCAAAAGAACTGGAGCTAAATAACTTTTTCCCAGCTTTACTAGGCAGTATCTATTTCCTATCTCAAGAGATATTAACCATCTGAATTATTTGTAAAGAGGCAAACATTTACAAAAAGATATTTTACACAAGATATAATACTCCATAAGTATGCTGTTTAGTAAATATAATAAAGAATAGCTTATGTTTTTGTTGGCTTTTTAAACAGTGACTTTTGTCTGGCTGATTGATATAAAGTAATATTCACCTAATGTTTGATATTTTATACTGATTTTAAAGAAATGACAACTTCAATTATGAAAGCAGACATTTCTAAATGAATCTGAGCACAGTATTTTGGACAGAAAACCTGCACGGCTTGAGTTAAGGTTCGGAGCTCACTAGACCTGACAAAGACCTGAGCTGCAGCACAGCAGTGTTATTCTCCACTACAGAGACATCTATTCCAGACACTGAACATAAGCACATCTACTTTTTTTTCACTGAGGAAACCCTCACTTACTACAGAAGTTAATTTTGGTCCTTGAGGTGTCAATAAAAGTCTTTATTACATATACAGTTCTAACAGCTAAGTCTCCAGGTAACACGTTTACAGGACTCTGCTCATCTGCAATCAAGTACCTAGCCAGAGAGCATGTAAGCCACAAACGGGCAACACTCTGATCAGAAAGAACCTAAACAGTTTGCCATACTTGTTACAGCTCAGCTTCAGAGGAGCTGTGTTCAAGGGTTTCCCATGTCACCAAACTCTGACACAGGAGCAAGTCCGTATGAATGTGAATGTCAAAACCCTGATTGATGTGCTAAGCAAGAAATTCTCATACCTGTGGCCGTTTCCTAGCAGCAACAGGAGCCAAAAACATGACCAAATGTTTAAGCCAATGACTGAGCAAGTCACAGAAAAAGTATAAAAATTGAAGAAAGTGAAATTAAAGAAAAGGAATTTTGGTTAACTTTCAAAATGACTCATTAATAAAACTTGGGCTTAAGGGGCACTTTCCCAAAGACCACTCCTGGCTTCTTACCAACAGTTTAAGATTGTAGATTTATTCAGTTTCAACCTACATCATATCAACTTTAATTTTCAAGTTTCCTTCAAGCAATAATTTATTAAACTTAAAATGTGAATCAACCATATAAATCAGGACACTAAAATGCAGGCTTTCTGAGCACTTTCATACATTAGCTATCCAATAGGCTTCCATTATGACAAAGAAAAGGAAGCACTTCTTGGCACTGTGCTCTAGTTGAAGCGAGCTATCTGGGGAGAAAATACCTTATCTCAGAACTAAAATTGTATTAACATATTTCAAATCTAAAATACTTTGCCAACTCTATAATAGCCAAGATTTAGAAAAGAAATTGGGACTGACATTTTAACTAGAATATCACTAAACGTTTCCTTAAGACTTCTAAGTGTCAAAATGACGATGACAACAGAAAAAAAAATTAAAATGTGATATATTTCAATGGCACCATCCAAAAGCAACTGGCTGCCATTTAAAAATGAAGCTGTACAAAGTTTCTCCTTCTTACCAAAAAAATTAAGATATCTGAATTGAAAATCCAGAACACTCATCATAACATCAGGCAAAGTCCTTCCCAGGAGGCTGTAAGATAGAGACCCCATCAGTTCTCCAAGAAAGGACCACCATGCACCAGCTCTTAGGTGGCACAAATTGGAAGACTACCTTCAGGCTTCCAACTCTGTCCCCACAAGGTGAGAATGAAGCAAAGAACTAGTTTCTTACTTAAGTCTAGGTTTTTGGGGGGAGGAAGGAATTAGAAAAAAAAAAAATCTACTTATATTATCCAACTTACTTATTTAGTATTTCTTCTCAACCATCTAACTTCACACACACACACAGTCTCAGGGAGCAAATAAAAGAGAACTGTTCTGGTAACACAGAAGCACTACCCTACAGCTATTTGCATCAGTCAAGGATGATAAAGGCCATAAACAAACAGAGCACCCCGGGCAGGAGGGAGTGTGTAGGAGATGCAGAGACATCTAACTTGCATGTATATCTTACATTCACACCAATGCTAAGTGCAGGAGCTGTTTCTAAGTCTATAGAGTTCATTCACAAAGTAGGCATGTCAGAAGTAACCAAGTTACCACAAACAAACATGGAGAGGATCTGAGTGAAGACACAGGTCTGCAGACATGATTCCACTGGACATGGTTATGGTACACAATGAGGCAGGTTCTACTCTGGGTCTCCACCTGGATACAAGGAGCACCTGACAAACTGATCAAGGACACCAATGACCAGGCCCAGTGCAGTCTGATGACAACACACAAGGACTGGAAAGCACTCCCTGGTATGTGATTATATAACTTTACAGTAAAAAGCAACTTAGCTGTATTTCTTAAATAACTTGCCCATTTCTGCTCTAAAAATAAAAGGCATGCTCATTTTTACAATGCACAAGTACCGTGGTTATTTCTTCATAGAGCCATTTTATAAAAAGCCCTTACACACTAAGCTTCACATCTTGCTGTTCTGGTACGATGCCCAGACAGTCGCTCATGTTCTCTAAACACACAACCCTCAGCTAGTGTGCTAGTGTTGCAGCAGTCACAGAACCTGCCCAGCAGCCAGCAGGCTCTGCACCCATCTCCGCACCACACACAGCACCTGTCACAAGCCTCATGTTTATGTTTGAACAGCAACTGCTCTGATTTCAATGCAAAAAAGGTGTATTGATCCTTCTACATATTTGCATTTGATGTCTACTTCCACTCTGAAGACTACAAAGCTGTAAAAGGGAAATGATGACCCAGTGTATTCCCAATAGAGAAAAGTACACGGCATCAAAATGACAGAAGTAATGAACAGAAAGACAAGTTAAAAAAAGAATAGAAAATTCTTCCTTAAAAATTATTAAAAATAAATACATAAAACAGGAATGTAAGAAGTACATAAGTAAAGGACATTTAAAAACAAGGTCTTTAACAAGTAATTTAAAATCTACTTAGATTTTGGAGAAATAAAACACAAAAAACTTTTAACTGGCATCATGTGATGGATCTTAGAAGTAAAACTGTATAATAAATGACAATACTGTGGTTGACCCAGGAATTTAAAGGACCCAAAGGCTTTAAGGGAGCACCAGGCAGCTGTGGCTGGAGCCCCCTCTGAGGGCAGCTGTTCTTCCAGGAAAACAAAGCACAGCGTTGGAAGAGCTACTAAAATGTGAGCCACAGAAAACCAAGCGCCCATTAGTGCCTCTATTACAAAAAAAGAGCAAAGGACAACTGAAGTCACACAACACTGGGCTGAGACTGAGAACAGACGTCCTTAAAACTTAGAGACTCAACGTGTTCTGATTAAATAAGTGGAAATCCTAGCCCAGCCATTTCCCCTTAGCTAGATTAGTAAAAAGGTAGAAAAGTGAAGTTCATTCCATTTCCAATGTACATCAAAATTCTAAGATGAAACAGCACCTGCCAGAAGTTCAACTTATAGGGAACAAATGTGGTCACTCAGCACTTTCCTTCCAAGACTTGCAAACAGGTACGCCAAGTAGCCAGCTGCAGAGGGGTCTCAAAGCCTGGACCAGTTTAATCCATAGAAGTTGTGAGTCATAGGAAGCTTACTCTCTTCTCAATGGAATCCATTGAAGACTCTTAAAAACTAATTTTACCTACAGGGGTCATGTTTCCATCGGTACAGAAGACTGGTACAGCCAAGTGCCCCCAAGCTCAGACACATGAGCAGTGTCACAGTAAGAACTCTAGATCCTGTGTGGCAGCAAACCCAGTTCAGAAGGAAAGCCACTGCACAATGAGAAGGCAAGGTCCAAACTGCAAGGGCCAGAGACAAGAGAACAAGCGGCAGTGGGCACAGATAAGGCGCTAACTACACGTGCTATGCAGAAAGGGCAGAAGCTGACTGAGGCTTCCCACTGTAAATGAAGGTTGTGGAGACAATAGTATCTCAACCTACAAAGGTGCTCCCTGCACACTAGGAGATGAGACAGAAGTGTGCAGCCCGAGGTCCTTGGGATAAGGAGCCAGGGGAGCCACTGGGGATCAAAGGGCCAGTGCTGCTGACCCAAAGCCAGTCAGACTCACAGGGCTAATACAGGAAACGTCTAGAAAGTTAAAGACCATGATGTCTTCTAAGTAAAGACACAGAAGTCCTGTGCAAGGCAGTTCCAAAATATGTAAGAGGCCTACCACAGCCTGTCCACACAGTGTATGTGCTACACATTTAGTTCAGTATCAAAGTCATATTAACCAAATAAAGGAGGAAATCTAACAAGCCAGCCAGGCATATAAAAGCATTTACAAATGAACAGGTAAACTATAAGCTAGAAGAAAATAGTTATAACACATGTATCTGAAAATAAGCTTCATCCAGAATAACTCATCCGACTCAATTATAGAAGGCAACACAGCAACCCAGTTATTAAAAATAATTTTCTTACGGAGAAAAGAATCTTATCCTACAAAACCACACAAATGTAGATACACACAAGAAAAGGGGCCCAATGGTGTTCATGCAGCAAATACAAGTTAAAACCATAGCAAGACACTGTCACCTGCCTCTATAAGGACTAGGAAGTAGACAAGCCCACAAATCTGGGCACACCCGCTGTGGGCAAGCACCAAAGCAGGCAGAGCCAGCCACCACTGGCAATGTGAAAACCAAAAAGCCACTTCGGAAATATGTTCAAAACTTAATGCAAATGTGTTGTATCCTCCCAATAGAGGAGCAATTCAGCTTCTAAGAGAAACGAAAGCCTATCCCCACCAAAACACCACTCCAACATCTACATGGAAGGTCTGATCACAGTAGCCCAAACGGTAAACAGCCCAAATGTCTTCAACATGTTAATAAAATGCAGTAAATGGCTGACACACTAAAAATAAAGGTGACCCTTTAAAATATCATGCTGAACAGACAACCTTTATCTCATAGTACCCACAGGTTCTGCTCTAGATAGAGGAAATAACTGGGGGGAGGGGGCACTGAAACCCGGGGTCAGGAGCTCTCTGGAGGCTGCAGAGATAGGGAGAATACTCCACAAAGGACAGGAGTGATACACTGTCACGTGCCTGTCACATGTCTTCAAATAGAATCATTAGCTACATATTTTACTAGAAAACTATACTTCTTGGTAAATGATTTTTAAAAGCTCTCTAAAACAACAGCTAGCAATAGCTCAGTAGTTAAGAGCATGGGCTGCTCTTACAGAGGACCTGGGTTGAATTCCCAGGGCCCACAAGGCTGCTCACAAGAGGGCCCAACACCCTCTTCAGCCTCCAGGGCACCAAGCACACACATCATGTGTGCACAGACAAAGATGCATGGAAAACACACATCAAATAAAAAATTAGAAAGAAAAGGGGGAAAAAAAGAACTCAATTCTGGTCTAAGATACTTGACCCCTAGGGCGTCAGATATTCTATTTGGATACAATAGAGTGCACTAACCAACAAATTCTGAGGCACTTCTAACTCCAGGTTCTATAGCTTTTAGAAGAAAAAAAATAAAAAAGGAAATGGGCACTAACGTCTCCAACAAGCCACTCTGCCGGCTCTTCTATTTAACAAGAGTCTACCCCTGTATCAAATGCGGGGCAGGAGCGCTACAAGCACTACTAAAGCAAACAATAGGTATGCGCAGATTAAATATGAAGATGCCTCGGTTCTCCAGGAACTGGCCTAGCTACTCAGTGTGCTTCTGTCCAGTGGGGAGTTGCCAATCCTGCATATCGGGAACTAAGGGCAACATGAACACAGCAGAGAAGGCGTACAATCACAGGGGGAATCACACTTAAGATGAAAAAGACAAGAGAATAAAAATGACAAAATAAACAGACATGCAGATGGATGGGTGAATGGGTGGAGAAACAGACACCCAGAACAAGACGCAAAATAAGAACCCGCTTAGCATGATGTCCAAGATATAATATAAAATGCTCCTACCTGGTGTAAACAGCTCAAACAGATCCTCCCACTCCTGCAGACCTTTGTGGGATCCCAGATACCCTCAAATTGTGCCACTCTAGTTCAGAGAAGCTGAAGACTCTGAATTCAAGTTACTTAAAACTATAAAGCTACATATGTGCTTCATTAAATATTTATGACACGATTAACAATATAATACTTTATGATTTAATTCTAGTCATCAAAAAAGATGCTTTACAAAATAAATATCAATTTACATCGATAAAAGAAAAGAATGAGCACTATTTTCTTACCACTTTCACAACACAGGGTGCGTCACTGCCAACCGGTTTGGAAGAATTTGTATCCGCTGTTTAAAGAGTGAGACATTCACATTAGAACAAGCAGTGTGGCCACAGACAGCATATGACAGACTCTGCAGCCCCTAAAAGCGCGAATCCCAATTCCCAAATGGTATTTCAGGACCTCATTAGAACACTGCAATGATGTACTGTGAATTCCTAGAGGATGAGGACTGGCGAAATCCCGGGGTTAACAAGCTGTAAAACCCCTTAAGGTAGAACATTGGGAAGAGGAGCTGGTCCAAGACACTGGTTAGTGCAGAACAACACATGAGGCACTGCCCTGTAGAATGGGAAGTCATTTCAAACTCATCAACAAGTACCTACATTATGATATTTCTAAAAAATGAGAATTTGCAACTGGGCAGTGGTGGCACACGCCTTTAAGTCCAGTACTTGGAAAGCAGAGGCAGGCAGACCTCTGTAGACCAGAGGCCAGCCTGGTATCAGTGAGTTCTAGGACAGGCAGAGCTACACAGAGAAACTCTGTTTCAAAAAAAAAAAAGAAGGGAGGGAGGGAGGGAGGGAGGGGAGGGGAAGGAAGGGAGAGAGGGGAGGGAGGGGAGGGAGGGGAAGGAGGGGAGGGAGGGGAGGGAGGGGAGGGAGGGGAGGGAGGGGAGGGAGGGAAGGGAGGGGAGGGAGGGAAGGGAGGGCAGGGAGGGAAGGGAGGGAGGGAGGGGAGGGGAAGGAAGGGAGGGCAGGGAGGGAAGGGAGGGAGGGAGGGGAGGGGAAGGAAGGGAGAGAGGGGAGGGAGGGGAGGGAGGGAAGGGAGGGCAGGGAGGGAAGGGGAAGGAAGGGAGGGCAGGGAGGGAAGGGAGGGAGGGAGGGGAGGGGAAGGAAGGGAGAGAGGGGAGGGAGGGGAGGGAGGGAAGGGAGGGCAGGGAGGGAAGGGAGGGGAGGGAGGGGAGGGAGGGGAGGGAGGGAAGGGAGGGAAGTAGACATGGGCTTAAAAAAAAAAAAGTCCTTCCACTTCTGGCTGCCATCTGAGCAATAAAAGACAGATATCACATAAAATACAAAGTATGTAATAGAAGAAATAGTGAGAAAATTTAAATGGGGGAGGGCATGGCAGTGCTTCAGTGTGTTAAGAAGAGCCTGAGGTATCACTAAAACCATGAAAGTTTAAGCCATGGGGATTCACAGCAACAGCATCCCACATGAACTACCACCAAAGGCCCCAATACGAGAACGTTACAAGCATTTGTAAAGCAGAAGACCCATTACACAGAGAACAAACATGATACAGAAAGTGTAGGAGACCCATTAGAAAAGCACCAGGGACTAAACATGAAGAGCTAAACAGACAAGGTCAAGGTTAAGACTGTTGCTGCAACTGAGACAGGAAACCTCCAAGATTTTGCCAAAAGAACTAGCATGATCCAACTTTTATGGAACTGCTTGGGAGAACTGTGTACAGACCAACAACAGAAGCAGGCAGAGCAGTGAGGGGCTTTGCTAGTATAACGGGTGGAGCAGAGTATGGCCTGGCAGCTGCCCACCAAGATAGTGTGAGCAGACTGATCACAGATTCAATGGGCAGCTCATAGGGCTTTGACAGACCAGGTGCAGAGGAAGAGGCACTTCTAAGCACAAAAGCTGCAAATGGAGAGATGTAGGAGAGAGTGCTTTGAGGTGCTTGTTTCGGATGCTTGCCAAACATCCAAGATCAATGTTGTTATGGCTTAAATCTAACGGTCCCCCAGATTTGTATTTTGAACACTTGTTCTCATCTAGTGGTACTCTTGGGAGGCTGCAAAACCTGAACAGGTGGAGCCTAATGTAAGGAAATAGGTTACTGGCCAAAGACCTCTGACAGTTACAGCCCACCCCAAGTCCTGGTCAACACTCTGCATCTTGGTCTGCTGCACTTCGGTCAGCTGCCCTCCACCACTCCCTCCTGCCACTACCAGCATCCCCTTGTGGTTATGAGCCACAACTCTAGACTCATGTCTATGAGCCAAAGTGAGTCCACCTCTTAGGGCGTCCAGCCATAGCAACACATGCTGCTGCAGATCAGAGAAGCCACTGCATATACAAGTCTCAAACTCCTAAGTATTAGCCGAGAAACGCTACCTATAAGGTTGAGAATCTAGTTCAGTGGAATAGCATGTGCAGGAATGGGTGAAGTCTAGGTTCAGTCTCCAGCAGTTTAAATAATAACACTATTTACAGCCTCTCACTGGAAGAAATCTCCTCAGGAAAGAACACGAGAGAAGAAATGCCCAAAGGCACCCACGCCCACCTCAGAACAGAAGACAGGCAGACCGAGAGAACAGGCAATGGAAACCAAGGAAGAAAAACCAAAGAAGAGTTGATTCAAAGCACTTCAGACACAGGACAAACACAAGCTTCTAGAATACTCCCTCGGCAAAGGAAGAGCTATGAGCTCCCTACAGCAGCCCTTTGGAGCAGCACTTAGATACTGAATTAGTAATAAAGCAGGTTCAGAATCTCTAATAAAACATGAAAATGAAGACAGCATCCCAGTAATACTGCACAGTCAGGACACACTATGCCAGACACAAAGACAAGAGCTATGCCTTGTCTACAAGTGCATGCTTACCCTGGAACTGAGGAAATTATTCCAGTGTGGAAAGTATCATGGAAGATAATAAAGGGACTAAGCATGTGCGTGCCCTGCCCTAAACTCAGCTTGGAGGAAAAGAGAGAAAAAAGCAACAAGCATTATGTAAACTCAAAATGGAGAGATTCAACACTATACACAATTGTTGCCACTGATCTCACACAGGGCTACGTCAGTGGATCAGCACACAGCAAGAAAGGCATCAATCTTGAAGCGAATTTTCCTTCTCCACACAGAGCAAAGTCCTAACTCACAGATTGCTTGTTAGGTATTAAAAATACTTATTAGTCGATGGCACCCTCTAATGATAAAAATAAAACATCCAGTACAAAAACAAGCAAGTTCCAAAATTGCAAAAGGTCACAAAAGTAAGAACAATGAAATAAAAACAATTCTATAAAATAAGAGCACAGGGTAGCATGGTGGCTCAAACAAGATTTTAGGGAGATAAATGAACTCTAAAGTCCTGCAGTAACCACAGCATCTCCTCTAAATCACAAGCTTGATATGTGCATTTGGCTGTCTGACTAACATAACGATATGAAGACAAAGTGTCCCGTAAAAGGCTGATGGTACTACCAGGGTAAGTTCTAGAAACTTTAGGAGGTAGGACACAGCTGGAGAAGATCACTGGGTGATGGAAGCCAGCAGGGGCATTTTGCCCTGGAGCCTTTCTCTACTTATGGAGCACCAGAGATGACTCTGCTGTCACAGGTGCTGGCCATCATGACACTCTGCCCTAACACACAGGGAGGGCATGGAGTCAAACAGAATGTACTGAATCCTCTAAATGCAGGGACCACAATAGCAACGTACACTGCCACCTCCACCACCCCTGTCAATGTAAACATTCCATGAACAGCTACGTTTTTGTGGTTTTTGAGGACTTTTACCTGACATAATTATGGGCTACTTCATTAGGACAGCTCTTGTTCTAAAGAAAATCAGAGAAGCAACATGTTCTTTCCCAAAAACAAGAGCAATCTCCATCAGGAGGCTTGTGTACAAGGCACGGTGCACAGCGCTGTTTGTCAGCTGTGTTTCCTGAGCACAAGTGCAGCGCAGAGCTCCCAGTCCTCAAGTGAAGCAGGGATGACCCAGTGAAAGCAGCTGCTCTTCTCTTCTCAGGCTCAAATCCCAGCATGCACAGGTCACCGAAAGAGCCACTGCAGGCTTCCCCATGGTTTCTGAATCATGGGGAATGTGGGGTACAAGAATGGCTATTCTAACAAATCTCCAGATGATGTTAACCTTCACTGAAATATTCACAACCCAGTTAGATGTTGCTTGAAAGAGGGAAAAAAATAAGTTTCCATTTTATAGTAACTACTTGAAAGAAAAAAGTTTCATTTCATTTTATAGATCTTTACAGTTGTGGGTCATTGTTTTTTTAAATATCTATACATTTCATTTTACATATGCTGTTAAACATAAACATTGAAACTTTCACGGCTAGGGTGATGGCTGCTACTCCAGGGGACTGCAACTCAATTCCTACCATCCACATGGTGGCTCACAACCTTCTGTAACACCAACCCTTTCTTCTAGGCTGTGCCAGAAATAAATAATTTGTAAAGAGCTGTGCCAGGCATAGGGGCAAATGCTTTTTATTCCATGCTTGGGACACAGAGACAGGAGAATCTCTGTGAATCCAAGGACAGTTTGAGCCCACAGGCACATAGTGTGGCCATGACTCAAAAAAGAGAAAAGTAAACATTTATTAAGAAATTAAGTAACTAGTTAACTAATTAAATCAAGATCAGTGACAGAAGTACAGTTAAGACTGACCTCAGCTGTATATAGCCTTAAAAACCAAAATTAACAAAGAAGAAAGTAAAAGAGAGAGAGAAATGCCCAGAGCAAACAGGGTCGCAGTACACGCTCACGAGTACTCCTGAGCAAAGAGCCAGTCGTACATGCAATCAAGGTTTTTGATTTTTCATTTTGTTCTGCTGTTTTGATACAAGGTCTCAAATGTGGCCCTAGCTGGCCTAGATATGAGATCTGCCTGCCTCAGTCAGTGCTGGGATTAAAAGCTAGCACCAGTACAGCCAGCTAGGTAAACCTTTGTTGTTATTGTTGTTTGAGGCAGGGTTTGTTTCTCTGTGTAGCCCTGGCTGTCCTGGAACTCACTCTGAAGATCAGACTGTCCTCAAATTCAGATCCACCTGCCTCTGCCTCTCCAGCACTGGGATTAAAGGCCTACCACCACTGCCCATCAGGTAAACCATTTGTTTGTGTGTTTGTTCGTTTGTTTAAATGTGCACTGTTATTTTTGTCCCAGGAACAGACAGTTGTAGCTGCCATGTGGGTGCTGAGAACTGAACTTGGGTCCTCTGAGCCATCTTTCTGGCTCCCAGATAAAACGTTTTTAATGTTGATAATTCAGTGAACTTACAGAAGTTCAGGCTTCTAACTATCCTAAGATACTATAACACTATATTATATATAATATATAACTAATATAACTAAAATAAGTTGAGCCTAATATGAAGTACAGACATTTCTGAAAACCCACAGATATAAATATATAAAATGAGCTAAACAAAGAGCTAGAATAAATTGTACCTGGCTGAGGTGGAAAAAAAAAAAAAGGATGGGTCCACCCTTCCTTCAATCTCAAAAGAGAGCTTAATTAGACTCTGTAGAAATCTTAAGACTAAGGATATTGAGCTTACCAGTGACATCATAGCATTTTTTTCTATAAGAAAATGAACCCTCATCTACTTATATTCCAAAGATGAACTTATGATCGACCATACAATCTTAACAGATTATCAACAGCGCCTTGCAATAGCTTACATGAGAAACTTTCCTAAGAAGCATTTGGGTCTTTACACTGATGATTACAAATCACCATACACTTACCAAGATATATACAGCCAAAGCCACCTTGGCCAATAGGCAATCCTAGTTTCCATTCCTTCTTAGACATGTCGGTTATGATCTCTCCAGCAGCAAACTGTTCTGCAAGGCGCCTCTTTGCAGGTCCCTGTCTTCCAGCCTGAGATGCTTTTACACGGGGCATTTCCTCTGTAATAAAAACAGAGCAACTTTGCTCATATGTATAACCTTAGCAGTGTTCAAAACATCTCCCTACAGAAGGCTTCTACTCAGCAAGGCTGCTCAAGATAAAGAGAAGGATGTCTACTAACTCTGGTCTATAACAGCTAGGACTCTATTTATCTGGTTGTTGCTAAGCTTTCAAGAGGAGACCATAAATATAATGATCTATGCAATTATGGAAAGCACTGTAAGTCCTAGTGGCATATTATCTATGACTAAAATATATTTAGTAACAACAAAAGAACTGTTTTGTGCAACTGAAGAAAGGCATGCAATTAGAACGCACACCATCGTGTAATGCAGCCAAAAGATCCTAAGTAACATGGATGCACTAAGTCCAAACACGAAGACTACAGTCCCAACTAGGGATGTGCAAGAGGAAGGACGGGGATATTTGAGGCACAAGGAAGGTTGCATGCACCAGCACCATTTACAAATCGGGACACAGGCTCAGCAGAGAAGTGATACACATCACCAGCTAGCTCCACAAGTCTTGGCCATTCAATGTGTCCCTTCTCTCTGGGTACCCTAGAAAAGCACCTCGTTCATTTTTCTCACCAACACAAGAGTAACAGAATGTTCTAGAAAAACAGTTTTACTGGAGAAGAACATGACTGGAATCAAAAGCTTTGGACCCCAAGTATGTAACTGGCCAGCTGGAAAATCTTGATCAAAGCACATCTCTCTACGCTCCAAATGCACTCAGGTATAACTCACTGTACCATGTGCAATTTTATGTACATATATAAAAGTAAGCTGCCTGATTTTAAGTTCTTCTTTCTATAAATACTAACTCAAATGATTTCCTTAAGACTCTACAGTTCCCTTAAAAAAAAAAAAAAAAAAAAAAAAAAAAAAAAAAAAAAAACAAACAAACAAACAAAAAAAAACAAAAAAAAAAAACCCCAGAAAACATAAAGCAGAGAGAGAGCGCGATTAAACAGCCTGGCCTGCAACACTTAGAATGCTATTTCAAAATTTCAAATGGAAGTCTCTAAGAAGTGACATTCTATACACATATACTAGAAACACTACACTAAAAGATTTGTTTTCTTGAGACTGGAGAGGTGGTTCAGTGGTTAAGAGCACTGGCTGCTTTTCAGAGGTCCCAGGTTCAATTCCCAGCACCCACATGGTGGCTCACAACCATCTGTAATTCTAATTCCAGGGGATCCCATGCCCTCTTCTGGCTTCCTCAGGAACCAGGCACACACATGGTGTAAATATGTGGGCAAAATGCCCATATACATCAAATAAAAATAATCATTTAAAAAAATGTGCTTTATTTTCTTATTTTTTAAATCATGCTTAGAATGTCTGTGGGTGTCTGAGGAGGAAGAATATTGGATTCATGGAGCTGAAGTTACAAGTGGTTATGAGGCACCTGACCTGGGTGCTAGCAGCCGCACTCAGGTCCTTTGCAAGAACAGTATGTGTTCTTAACTGCTAGACTATCTCTCTAGCCTAGCCCCTATCCCCAACACACACCCACATACAGAGTATCAGACTGGAAAATTTCAGCAATTACCCTCTAATTACCACTGCTTGGACACAAATTCCATATATGCCAGTAGAGATACTATGATAGTTAATCTTGGCTGTCAACTTGACTACATCTGGAATGAAGTAAAGCCCAAGCAGTTCAACTGAGCACATTATGAAGGGTTTTTCTTGTCTTGATTGGATCACTGGAGTTGGGGAGACCTGGCAGCAGCCCCTTCAAAGCCCCTGTAAAAGGCATGGGAGAAGTAAGCTTCTGCGTTTTGCCTGCTTGCCCAGTATCACTGCAAGCCCATCTACCCTGTTGCTGAGGCACTCCTTTGCTGGTATTAGAAGCTATTCTTCAGGATTCCAACACCTCTCAAAGATGTCCCTGGAACTCCAGCATCTGTCCACTGGGAAACAGCCACTGTTGGACCACTCACAACCTACAAGCCATGCTAACAGATGTCCTTTAATATGTACTTTCATTCTATCAACCCTGCTCCTTAAAAAAAATCCTAATGCAGACACTTTAACTGACAGGGAAATCTTTAACTTTTTCCTAAAAATCACTCAGTGCATGTTCCAATTTCAAATTCCTCTGAGGTGAAAATCATCTTCAAAGCAAAGGAACTTGGTGCTGGCACTTCCTCAGATCAGTTCTCTCAAGGTGCCTTTAATCTGTGCTGAAATCATGCCCAGTAGAATCTTGGTGACAGCCATGGCAACCAGGACTCAAAACCCCGACAACACACTAACTTCTGCACCTCAGCAGCAGCACCGCTAGAAAAATGAACTGGAACACAGCGTCCCCAGCACTAACATGATTTCTTCTAAACTTCATCCAGCTGAATAAAATCACAGCAATTTCCTATTTGATTATTTCCATATAGTTGTCACAACAGTTTTAAATGACTTTAAAACTCTTTTCTATAACTCAAGTGTCTGAACAAATGTTTTTTTTCTAGAATTCCTTTCCACATGCAATAAAAATACCATACTGTAAATTAAATCTGCCTCAGCATTATTTCATATCAATTTGTGGTTAAAAAAAAAAATTAGGTGGTGTGTGTGTGTGTGTGTGTGTGTCCCCAAATAAAACTATTGGCTCTTATTTTTAGTTTTACTCTTGGGACCAGCTATTTGGAGCTTACTGTAATAAAACCAGGAATTTCACTCTTAACACTAGTTTCAGGGAGTTCTGATGTGACATTGAGCCTGCCTGACTCCCTCCCCTTTACACCCCTCACACTTTATACAAAAAAGCACTAAACCCAAAATCAGAACTCTAGGATAATCCCACAGCAAAACTGGATAATGATTTCCTGTCTCCACAACACAATGTAAGTGAATACCGACAAGGCTGGTACACACCTCTGAAAACTTCAGAGCAGTGTATACTGTGTACACACAGGGCTCCAGGAGATGCTGCAGCTAAAAGCAGGGTGAAGTTCCCAAGGAAGATTGGGGTTTGTGAGACCACAAGACTGAACACAAAGGAGAAACAGCAAGCAACGATTTGCAGATGGGAAGCTGCACCTCACACAAGTGACACCTGATGTGTGTGGGGGGCGGGTAGACACAACATACACATCCTTCAGAAAAACATTTACACACACATATACACACACACACACACACACTATGGCTATTTCAAAACAAAACAGAAGTGCCATCTGGGTGTGGTGGTTCTATTAACCAAGAATACTATTTATAAATGTGAAATGACACATAGAACAGTAAACTTTCTCATTAATCTGTCCGCAGATTATCCATGTTATCCATGGTCAAACAAGATCCAAACTTTCTAAACGCGATATTCCAGACAAAAACAATTCCTAAAGTTTAATGTTGTGTGCTGTTCTAAGTACTGGATGCATCCAAAGCCATCACTCTGCCCAGCCTTTGTGTGGACACCCTTCCATAGTGATAGGAGCCATCTCAGTTACCAAATGACTGTGCTATCACAGTGCTTGGTCACACACCTCACTATTCTCATTAAGGAGGCAACGCTCCCATCTCCTAAGAACAGGGAGTAGAGCAGATAGAAGTCAGAGACACGGAAAGCACAGGCACCTCACTGATCGGACCCTCTGCTGACTACTCTGATTTTGGTTGTTACCATTACTCTTACTGCACTCACTGGTTAGCAGTGTGTATAGGCTCCACTACCAGCCATGGTTTCCGGGATCCACAGGGATCTTGACTCCCCTAGGATAACAGGACTGCTATAAAGATGATGACATCTTTAATCTATTGTTCCTTTGTTCTTTAAATTTACAAATGTGAAAGGGAGACAGAAATAAGGGATATAGTTTAAAATGCTGCACTTGAACTAGACACCGGTGTATAACTGAAGCCTGGTGCTACAGTCAAAAGCAAAAAGATCAAGAGTTCAGAGCCTGCCTAGGCTACAAAGACAGAGCCTGACTTAAAAACAAACAACAAAAAAAGTAACTATACTAGAAATTTCCTTTTGTGAAAAGCATATGCATACATACACAAGCCTTCATATTTAGCAACCCCACTCACAAAAAGTGTACAAATAACAGCCAATCCAGTAACTTAATACACGCATTCCCTAGCATATGAACTATATTCATGAAATACTATCTCCATGAAAACAAACCAGCCTCAGGCTGAGAGCTCAGCCAGTAACATAGTTGCCAGGAAAGCATGAAGGCAGACCTAAGGTTAACTCCCAGGATGCAAGTGAAGCGGCTGGCTTCTGTGGCATGCTCTGGCAACCCCAGCACAGAAGAGGCAAAGACAAGTGGACCCCTGGGTTAGCCAGCCAACCTAACCTAATCCCAGTGAGAGACCCTGTCTTAAAGAAGAGGGTGATGGCTCTTAAAGAATAACACCCAACGTGGGCCTCTACACACGAGCCCACAGAGCCCCTTCCTGCTGTCATAAATGTCCCTTCCTGGTATGCACTTCAGGAGGCACAACTACCTTTGGTGACCACTTCTGTGCCAGCTCTGTCTGAGATCTAGCCCCTTGAGCACACTTCATGTCTGTGTTTGACCATCACTGCGCTGGAAACTCCTCTTACTTTCTAGTTAAGAGTAATAGGAAGTCTCCTAGTTTTTGAGAACAGGGAAACTGGGTGTGTCAATCTACAGCTGCTTTGCAGGAAATTTCTTAAACCAGAAACCCATGCTCACAAAAATAAGATAACCACAAATACTTAGTGAGTTAGTGAGTGCTCTGAAGAATTGCAGACACTCATTTTAATTAAACAACTACATAAGTATATTAGAGGTATATTCTAATAATAAAACCAATCCCAGCACTGAGGTTTCTACTAACACAAAAAAGCCAACTTGTAAGAAAGTTTCAATTTGTGTAATTTCAATACACTGAAGCCTACTGTAATAACAGCCTATGCCACAGAGGGAAGAAAGCTGGTTCAGCATCACATGACTGTTACATAATCTGACCACTTCTTCCCTTGATTCTAAATGAGATGCAGATTTAACTGAAAAGCACATCAAGATGCAAATCCACACTGCCCTTTGCTGAAATCACCCACTCTTACATTCTATATTAGCATATTCACCAAAATTTAATTGTAAACAGAGTGATTATAGTACTAAAGTTATTAAATACACAAAGCAAGCTTGGAACCATACATATTCAAAGAGAGTTTCAGCGACAGATAAACTTTTATTTCTGAAACAATATCCTAATTAATAGTCAGTTCTGATGATAAATGGTCCTCAGCTTTTCAGATAACAGTCCAAAAAAGTTCCCTATGAATATTAAAATAAAGTTTTGTGAATAGATCTAAAATATCAATGGTTATATTTATCATAATATGATACTGTATTTAGATAACTGGTGTTTTTTTTTCAAGTCCTGGATTCATATATGGTGTGTGTGTTTTTTAAGCTGGAGAGTGGGCAAAAAAGCTTGAATGAGTCACAATGACAGAGTCACTAAGTTCTACAAATCCACAACCACACTGGGAAACCACAGTACAGTGTGATGTTCACCACACACTGCATGACTACTCCCTAAAATAGGTATGCATAACTCCTTTAGGGGGTTATAGATTTTCATAAATTTTTCTTTAAAGCCATAAACTGCTCTGATGTGTTTCATACTGTACAGAAGCACATCCGATCCAGGAGAACTTAAAGCCTTTCTTTCCATTACCATGGTACCAATGCCACTGCACTGCACTAGCCTCTGTCCATATACTTCCTGTACATTTACTAAGACTGTTCCCTTTCCCAAAGTGACTGTGAAACAGAAAATGTGCCTCTTGAGGCACATGGTAAATCCTCCCTGTGTATATAAGCTCCTCGGATGCAGAAACTGTCTTCACTACCATACACTGTATGCTTCAGGCACTAAACAAACTGTTACACTTAGCAAATGTTCCAATTGCTTTTCACATGAGGTACCTGATGCCGAGCTTTAAACTCACTGCACACAGCAGACTGCAGTGGGTACCAGAAATCCTTCCAAAGGCTCAGCAACTGCTCTTTAACATGACTATGTCAAACCCTTTGTTTTTTCTCAGAAATCCCAATCCCCCTTTCTAAACTGTAATTCTTAGCAAATGATGCAATAGCCTAGTTTACAAAGAGAACACAAGATTCAGAAAGAAATTCCCTTCTTGTGGCACACAAACCACTCACACTCACTTCCCATCCAACTTATTGTGCAGACCTGGTCTCCTCTCCTGTCACAGTGGATGAAGCCCTTCCTTTCCCTTCAGCTCACTTTCCATCCCGCAACCTTCTCCACATCCAAGTGTGGTTTTACTGGAACAATGAGCTGAGATGACCAGAGCGAGAGAAGCAGTGGGTAGAAGCCTGGCTGTTTTCAAAGGTGCCTGGCAGCAATGTTGTATGCTTAGGAACATGTCATGATGATATAATGGCAAATTTGGATCTTGGGATGTGGAAGTTACTGATGAACTTAGCAAGAGTGGAACAATTCTCTAAATACCTGGGTCAGAAAGAAGAACCTTCTCACTGGCCTAGTTCTTAGCACACTTCAGTGTTTTGTTGTCTTTTTGCTAATATGTATACATTCATTTTCAACATATATTCCATCCATGGAATAAATATAAACAATCTTGGACCCAAAGTCATAACTGCTCCGTAGTAGCGCTATCAGTCACACTGAGATGGGAATCGGTTTATAAGGGATCAACGTCCGTTCATAAAAAGCAGAAGGCAGGCCTAGGCTGTCTTCCTTAACACTGGAGAGCATTACTACAACACTGAGCTTCTTACAGTGTACATCTAAAGTTGAAGTGGAGACTGCGGCTGCGGCTGTCCCTTGTGTGTGCAGTCCTGGGTCACCGCTGTCCTTGCTGCAGTACTGACAGAACACTGTGACAGGAAACAAACCATGACTTTTAAAAATTAAGTGCTAGGCTTGCTAATCTATGATCACTGCTGCTCTACTCACGAAAGCCAGAAACTGGAAACCGCCTAGATGTGTCAGTGAATGACAGGAAAAAGAAAATGTGGTACATTTGCACAATAAAATCTTACTTAGCTGTTTAAAAAAAAAAAAATCATGAAATTCACAGGTAAATGGAGCTAGAAAGAAAATCATCCTGAGTGGGGTAACCCAGCCCCCAAAAGGCAAACATGAAATGCATTAGCTTGTATGTGAATGTTAGCTTTTAAGTGTTTGATAAGCAAAAATAACCACAGACGGTAGATAGAGTAAAGGACTGCCTGGAGGAGTGGGAGGTAGGGGAGAGAGTCCCCAAGAAAGGAGAAATGATTGTGGACGGATGGAGCAGGAGGATAAAACAGGGGAAGAGAAGAAGGGAGGGAGGGAGGGAGGGAGGGATATGGGGAGGGACAGCTAACACTGAGGACCATTTGAGGGTTCACAGGGAAACCCTCTATAGTAGAAGAACCACCACATGACCGGGGAGAGAAAACCCCAATCAGACATCTCTCACCAAGTGAAACCCCCAGTGCCAGGACTGGGGTACGTCTAATGGAGTTGCTGCCCAAAGGGACCTCATGGAAACTACCAAACAACCCAAGTAATCACCAAAGCAATTGGCTGCTCTCCACAAACCAATGGCAAAGCCCTATGGCTGAAGACAAAACCTACATAACTCATTGAACATGGAGAAGTCAAGCTGATGCCTACCTAGAGCTTTCCCCACTGTCTGCAAGATAGCAGAGAAGAAAGATAGAGCAGTGACCCAGCTACAAACCCTTTGCTCCACAACAATGACCTGCCTGCATAATATGCTGCTGTGAGAGTAACCAACACCTACCTGGTTGGACCGAAGGCCCACTCCACAAAAAAAAAGCCCATGCTTGACACTGCTCGGGTCACCAAGAACCTGAGACTAGATAGGCCGTGGACCTAGGGGAAAACCAAATACTACCAATGTGCTAAAGGAACACAGCAATAAAAGTATTTCTAACACCATTATTCTATACTCAGATCAGTGCCTTGCTCGGCTATTATCAGAGAAGCTTCCTCCTGAAGTAGATGGGAACAGATACAGAGACCTGAAACTGGACAATGGGCAGAGTAAGAAGCCTCAGAATGTTTGGTTCTAAATGTCTTCATCAAATCCCTCCCCTCATGGCTCAGGCTTCTTTGGGGAAGATGAGGGAGAAAGACTGTAAGAGCCAATGGGATGGAGGACAGCATGAAAACGGAGACCGCAGACACACCAGGATTGACACAGAAACCCAGAGATGAGGTCCCAGTGCTGAGAGGGAGAACGGACACAAGCGCCCGTGCCCCCATCCCTAGCCCAGAAGCTATCTCCAACACAGAACTACTCATAAAGAAAGTAAGTTCTCTCCAACAGTCTCAAACCACACTTAAAGGCAGGCCACATGCCAAACTCATTTTGGAGGGCTGTGTCTCATATTGCTTTGCCTGGGCATTTATTTACCTCACAGGTCTTTTGCTTATATATGATAGTTTCTGATTTTGTGTTTTATGGGATTTCTGTGTGTCTCTGTACCTGTATGTGTTTCCTGAGCTTTTAGTTCGTCTTTTTTTCCCTTTCTTGTTCTGCCCTATTCTGGTGTGTGTGCTGTTTAGCTGTCTATTTTCTAATAATGGGAAGGAGAATGAATGACTTGGGGTGGGTGAGGAGCTAAACCCTGCCTCAAAACTACAAAACAACGCCTTCTCCTGAGCTGGAGAGATGGCTCAGCAGTCTGAGTTCAATCTCTAGTGCCCAGTAGAGAGAACTGACCCCACCAAGGTGCCTTCTGACTTCAGCATGTATAGACACATACATACACTAACAACAGTAAATTTAAAATAAATTCTTAAGATGTGTAAATAAAAATGCCACCTATCCAAGGGTAGTAAGCAAAAGAGGAAGCCAACGGCAGCAAGTCGGGGGGTAGGGAGAGCGGAATTTAACACGTGGTCTGCTGACTGCACAAGAAAGTCACTAAACGTGAAATAAAAGCAAAGAAATAAAGTGAGGGGCAATGAGCCACACGGATGCTGTAGAGAAAGTATCCCACACTGAGGCAGAAACAAGTGCCAGATGCCCAGCTTGTGTTTGTAGACAGTGGAGCCATAGCTGGAAAGGAGCTGGCCAGAAAAGAGACGGCAGGCAGGAATAACAGGGCACAGTAGAGAGCAAGTCTCCTGTCTGGGCTATGGTAAGGATTTTCCTGGGAGTGGCATGGGACTGGAAGATCTTAAACTGACATGACTTGCTAGCATGCATGTCAACAGGATCACTCAGCTGCAGCACTGAAAGCAGCCTGTGAGGGGCAAGGCAGGAACAGCTACCAGATGCTACAAGGGTATTGCTAATGGAATAATCAATGAGCACATTCATCTTTATTGAATAATGAGGATGTCAACTCAAAAAAGTAATTGCACCAACTTTTAGCAGCTAAACGGGAGTACAGAATAACTTGATTTCTTAACAGATTAACTTGGTTTTTTTGTTTGTTTGTTTGTTTGAACCCTATACCAGCTACCCTCCCCTTAAAAACAAAACAAAACGAAAAACCTACGGTGCCAAGCAGGAGCAGGGCATGCCCATCACCTCTTACTCTGGGCATCTAAGCTCTATGAGGAAAGCAAATTGGTTGACCAAGAAACACAAAATGAGCCCATGAATTCCAAAGCATGGGGAAATGAAAGGCCAGAAAGTCACAACTAAACAGAACACACCTCTGGCCTCTGTTGGCAACGGCTGGGTTCACTCAGCCATCCGTTAGGATTCAGCACCATTCAATCGGCTTCAGGGAAGACTAGAGTCTTCAGGTCAGGAACATTTCTAAGCCTTTGACGGAATTCTTTCTTTAGTAAAGACAACGGGCTGTGGACGGCTATGAGATCAATACCCAAGGCATGGAGGACAGTGGTGCATCTCCTCAGAAGCTACAGCTGTGAGATTGTCTGCTGTGCTTTACTTTGTTCAAAAAGTCATTCATTTTTAGGGTATTGCTTTGGTATCCAAAGTGACTGTAGAGAAGGCTATAACAAAAGCCTCCGTGGGGATGGAGAGATAGCTCAGTGGTTAAGAGCACTGGCTGCTCTCTCTCAGAGTACCTGGGTTCAATTCCCAGCACATATATGGCAGCTTACCATTGTCTATAACTCTAGCTCCAGGGCATCTGACATGTTTACACATGTAGGCAAAACACCAATGCATATAAAATAAAAATATTTTTTAATTTAAAAATAAAATAAATTTAAAAAATAATAAAAGCTCCATCGGTGGTATCTTAGAAATTGGGTTTAAAACATATATAAATTACTAAATGAATGATTCCGGTAAAACCAAAACCATGTTTTTCCCCACCTCATCATATCCACAGCCCCAAAAAATAAGTAGTTACTTGTTTCAGTAGAACCAGCTTCCTGCCAAGCCATAGTTAAAGTAGCAAAGAACTTCCTCACTCCTTTTGCTAAACTTTATCAGAAACAATCTGAAAGCCATACATCTAGACCCAATTCTGCCACAAAGAAGAAGGCTGATCACAAGCTGAAGGATGCCTCTTAGCAGTGCTCTGGAAGTGCATGAACATCACATGCAGAGACCACACACTCACATGCCACCAACAGGGGTTCTAACCATTGTTCCCACAAATATACATCTTAACCAAACCTCTAAGAACCTCAGTAAAGCTGGTCATGGTGGTCCAGCACTCAGCAGAAACAGGCAGATCTCTGAGTTCGAGGCCAGCCTGGTTTACAGAACAAGTTCCAGAACAGCCAGAACTACACAGAAAAACCTTGTCTCAAAACCCCACCGCCCCCGCCTCAAAAAAGGAACTTGTCAGTAATGAATTAAGAACAGAAAGAAAAATACTGATTACCAATACTATCTGGCATGAACACTGACTGAGTCCAGAACCTGGGGACCCATTAGGGGCAGCAGGCAGCATGCTAGTTTCAGGGAGACCTACTCCTATCAATCAAAGCACGGCAAACATCCATGGTTAGATGGTACCTTTTATAACATAAACCAAGTGAGTGTTAATGTGGGAACAGAGCAGGCAGCTTCATACATTTCTTCCTAAAAGCACTAAGCTGAGCAAGCTGTGATGGGTCTTCAACGATTGTCACACCTACCCTGCTTCACACCTAAACTGGAAAGAGCTAGGTGATGACTCACACTGCAAATTCTGGGAAAGGGAAGTGGGTATCTGAGAAGAAAAATGTTTCTAGTCCCATCTTTCACTTGTATTAGAAAATTAACATTAGACTATAAAAATTTTGTAGGGTAAAATATTTAAAATACAGTATATGTACTTCTTCAACTCGTATCTCCTCAACTCATTTCTAAAAAGGATGCATTAACAGCAGAGCTCATGTTTAACTGAGAACTCACAGCGTGTAATTCAAGCCACCTCTTTGCCAGTACTTTTGCCTCAGAGGGAAGAGTTCTGCCAGGCATCTATATGCACTTCTCCTGAGATTTCTACAAATCTCCCAGAACCAACTGCCCAGTGAGAAGGCCACTAGAGAAGCACAACTGTCCAATACACTCTATTCTTCACAGGGTCAGAGTAGGAAGAGAGCAAGCTTGAGACGCTGCCTCCAGGGAGGAGCCCAACACCTCACAGTAACCCAGCGGAAAGTAAATGCTAAAACCTTCTCAACAACTAACACTCAAGTATATTACAAATATTTACACAGTATGTAGGTTTTTCCATGCTACAGCTTTCCTGAACCCACCTGTAAACTCTGCCCATGGTTATTCTGGGGAATCCCAGTTAAATCTAGCAATACCTTCCCAGAACCGCTACTGAGCATTCATCCTGATCCATTCTTGGGGCCCAGCTCTAAGGGGGACATCCCCAAGTATGCTAGGCAAATGACAACTATATAATGAGAATGCATCAGTAGTGTGCTACAGTTGTTTAAAAGACTCATGAAAGAACTTTTCAGGCTCTGAAAGAAGCTTTTCATAAGAAACACACAAAAACACTTAAGCCATAAAGAAAAGTGGTAAATTGACAAAATAAAAATAGAAATTCAAACACGGGTTATTTTAAAAAAGAAGGAAGGAAGGAAGGAAGGAAGGAAGGAAGAAAGAAAAGCACCATGAACTCAAAAGACAAATGAAAACTATCTGCAAACCACGACAAGAGACCTGTTTCACATTACTGAAATTCCCCTTTTAAATTCTAAGGGAAACTAGACAAAAGCCAACAAGAAAAAGAAAAGAAGTGACAAGGACAGGCCGAGTCACAGAAGCACACCTGGCTTAACAGCAGCTTCCTACAGAAACTTCAGAACCAATGAGCAGCAAAGTCACTTTGCGCAGCACATGATCCTCACCCCCTCAACAGCTGTCAACACAGGGTCTGCTCCACCCGCTCCTCCTAAGACCATCTTAAAGCAAACTGCAGACATCATAGCACTTCACGTGGAAACATCCCCCATCTGCCATTACCTAACAAAATTACTCATTTCTTAATAACATGTAGTAAAGATCCCAGTCTCCCTGCTATCTCCAAAGGAACCTTTGAAATGGTGCCTCTGCTATTCAGAACCCAAAACTAATCCTGATGTGACTGCCACCTACCTCCCTATGCCTTCCTGTCCTGTAAAAGCCATGAATTTGAGTCTGTTGAATGTAGCCCTATAATGTTCCTGTGGCTTTTTGTTTTAGATGCTGTGCTTAAATTGTGCTTCCTCTGGTGCTGCCTGTCACTGCCAAAGGCTGCCTGGATTCCACTGCAGTTAAAGTATGTTACTGCTTTTTGCAGGGAGGGAACAGTGAGCACAGAACGGAGTCTCAGGACTTGGCACTGGTTTCATAACTGGGGACAGAAGATCTTCCACACTGGTTGCTGTCAGCAGAAGATCAACCCCTACCACTCTGTATCTGCAATGTGCAAAGCAAGCAGCAGGCTTGCTCTTGGCTGGGGATTCAGCAGGCAGCAACAACCTTGGTTTTGTCTCTGCTCTGATTCCCTTCCCATGGTCTCCCTGTGAGTGCAGGCCAATTCCAAAATTCAGGAATGTGCTTTCCCTTTTGACCATGTTCAACCTGTAGGCTGTGACTCACATGCATCTAGGGTACTATAAATGCAACCCAAAACAAAATCAAACTTCCTTAAAACATGAGATTTCTTTGCAACTTCTTTTGTAACTCAACTGAGTGGTTCTCCAGCATGAACTCTCTAGATAACAGCGGTGTCTCAATACAAAGTGAGATGTACCTGCTAAACTATAAAGGCCCTTCAAGCTGGTCATGGTGCCCTTTTGAGACAAAGGCCAGAAGCCTTCTAAAAAGACATTCCAGCAACCCTACCCCTTTCCTGTTCCAAACCTCAGCCACACTCCTACAGGGATTCTTTTTAGCTGAAAATGACTATTTTGAGGTCCAACCCTCCTAAGACTGTCACTGCCCCTGACGTTAGACATGTCATCCCAATAATGCCACACTACTGTCGCAGCACTGTATAATACAATGACTTCTAGGCCTTTTGAGCAGAGAGCTACAAATTGATTTTAAAGGAAAAGCACATACCAAGTTCACAGTGGCATTTCTTGTTCACATTTAAGATCCCAGGATTCCCAGATCCTCAGACTACACATGAGCCTCTTCCATTATAATCTTGGTTCCTAATTATTTTTACGTAACTATAATGGGTACGTTTTTCTCTTTGAATTTTCAAAATTTTACACATTTATGAAGACAAGGACTTAGGCCAAGCAAGGTAAAGTGGGTTCAGGAGGACAAGGGCTCCTCTCCTTTTCTCTCCTCACAAAATAGCAGCTTCTCTTCAATTCTGACTTAATCTCCCTGGCTTCAAGTAACAAAGAAATTCTTCAGAATCCCTGCTGGTAACAGGTAGAATGTACTAGCTATCTGCTACTTCACATAACGTCTTTCCTAACCAATACATCCCAAAGCTTGCAGCAAATAGGCTCAACACAAGTACAAATGTAAATTTTTGTCAGGTTGATGGTTTCAGCTATGTATTACTCAAATTCAATGTCAGAAAATCTACTGGGTTGCCAAGAGTATGAGAAAGGGACATCAATTTGGCAATATCTATCAAATCTGTAAGTGGTAAGATCTTTGGTACCTCAAGTTCACTTGTAGCAATCATCTTAACAACTGCAGCATCCATCCTGTAGCATCATCACAAAACACCAGAAACAACCTCAGCTTACATCACAGGGAACTTAGCCATCGGACACAATTTTTTTATTTTTTTATTTTTATTTTTTTTAAGTTTTGAGACAGGATCTCACTATGTAGCCTCACAATCACCAAGGCCTACCTGCCTCTGCTTTCACGGTGCTGGAATTAAAGGTATGGACCAATCACTACTCCTGGTCAGAAAACAACTTTGGAAATGAGGTGGCTCTACTCACACAGCTGTAGAGTGACCTAAAGAGAAGCTATAAGTGAAAAGTACCAATGTGCCTTTGAGCATCCTCTTCACACAAAGCAGACAGCCAACCCTCAAATGCTGCAGATACTGGCATGTGTGTGACTGCTACCTCCAGGAGCTTTGAATCACTGTGTCAATGTGTGCACATATAATGAATTAATAACAGAATGCCTTAGAGGCAGGCAGTTTAGTCTCCATTCTTTAAACATTTATAACTGACTTTATTGTGCACCTGTATTAATTTTTAAAGTAAGCTAATTTTAAAGAATTCTTCATGAACAGTAAATCTTATTAATGTCAACTGCAGCTTTTCTGTGCCCTTAATCTGGAACTTGCCAGTGCTTTTGTACATCAGGACCACATGAATCAGCCCTGCACACAGACTCAAGTCACACCATAACCAATGCATCAACTGTAGAAAACAACATTCAGCACCTCCCCCAAAAACCACAGTCATACCTTCATGCTTTGATAATAAAACCTGAGCTACTCTTTAAGAACAGCACTGACTCTAGCTGAAAACAGTACTATACCTCTTGAAGAGTAGCAACTGAAATTGAATATTGACATAATGTTCCAACATTAGTATCATCAGTTATTTTTGCTCAATTAATCCTAAATGAGTAAAAATATAAATGAATGAGTCTACACTGGAAAGACTCAATTAACCATTAATTACAACATACAGCTCTTACATACAAATGAATGTAACTAAAACCATCACTGTTATGAGACTACACACCAGGCTCTATGTTGAGTGACTTAAACACATTATCTCTGATTTTATAACAGCCACAAAATATTACCAGAATAAGTATATATACAGGGAAACTGCTTAAGTTTAAATAATTTGCCCATAGCCTTCCAGCTAAGTAGCAAAGCAGACCACCTACACAAAGCATTAACTCTTGCAAAAGCTACCTTCCTGCCCTTTAACAAGTACACACTACAGAACAAATCCTTTGCAAAAAAAATTAGTCTAAAGTGTATTCCTTTTAACAGCTAACAATTCACCCATATACATAAATGCCATAAAACCTGAGCAAAATAAGAGCATGTGCCACGGTGCTCAAACTCACTTCCATGAACTGACTGCAGAGTGAATGGTAGTGACCTAGAGAGGGACAGAAATGGCTGATGACAGAATTGTCACTTGGGGCTCAGAAAGATGCTGCTTTAAAGTCACTCTTACTAGGCACAGACAGAGCTTGTGACTATAGAACCAGGGATTCAGAAAGCTAAAACAGAGGAATTACACAGGCTAGCGAGTCAGCCTCAACAGCAAGAAAATTATAATTGTCAGTGTGTATGTCTGTGCCTGTGTGTCCGTGTGTCCATGTGTGTGTGTGTGTGTGTGTGTCCGTGTCCGTGTGTGTGTGTGTGTGTGTGTGTGTGAATATACTGGCACAAATTTTGTTGGCATGATAAGGCAGATTCTTCAGCAACCAAATAGAAATGACATCATTTTTAACACCAACAAGACTAACTACTCAAGAGTCACATCAGCTTACCTACTGAAGAAGACAGTGTTGTCAGGGGTGACACATGCCAGGCAGAGGCAGGAGGACCTCTGTGAGGTTCATGGTCTACATATCAAGTTCTAGACCAGCAAGGAAGGAAAGAAGGAAGGAGGGAGAGAGGGAAGGAAGGGAAGAGAAGGGAGATCAATGTGAACACTGAATAGAAATAAATTCAAAAATTAAAAGTGGGCAAAGGATTCGCATAAACATTTTTTTTATCCCAGACATGCAGGCAGCCTGACAAGCACAAGAAAGGTATGTGGGTCATCAGAGTGAGAACAAAGGGGACAGCCTACTTCACCCTCCCAAGTCTGCACACCCCCGGACTGAGCTCTGCTCAGCAGAGACACTCTCACAGTTTTGCATCGGTACTGGCAAGTTCCATTCCTATTGCACAGCACACAAAAATACTTCTGAGGCACCCAGGTCTAAGCGAGAAAGAAATCATGACACAGGAGCGTTGTCTCCAGAGTACCTTTGGGACCACAGGTAGCAAAAAATAACGAAAGAGGAAACACAGAGCACTGATTGACAGACAGGAATGACTAGAGTTTCAGTTCACCCCAAACTGCTCCAAGAATGAAGAGGCAAGTCACACTCAAAATGTCTACAACTCCAGCATTTCAATGAGACAGAAAAGAGATAGCTCATTACAGTGGGAAAGACTGCTTCTTTACTCACTTGTTCAGCAGTTTGCTGCTTGGGTACAGTGGCTAAGGGGGGGTGGAGGGTAAAGCTGTAAGTTTCAGGCCAGTTTCAGCTAAAAGGTGAAGCTTCAGCCCCTGTCTCAAACAATCAACAAATATTTAGCTAACTGCAGCATGTGGAGGAAGGAATGGCTGGTGAGTGGACTCTCATATGCCAGTAGGAATGTCGGTTGATAAAGCCACTTTGGAAAACTGGCAGTATGTTGGGATCTGCTAAAGGTATCACACATTATAATCAGCTATTCTGGATATATACTCAATAAAACAAATATGCATGCCAAGACACAAGGCACATGTATTAATTGTTATAAATGGCTGTTAGAGTGTAAGAGACAGCCACTGAGCTAAGATGTACATACAGACTTACTGGCTTTGCCTTTGTTGCTGGAAGCTCAGCTAGCTCACATGTGGGATTAATTAAGATTTCTTGTCTTGTGAGACAAGAAGATTATCACTCCTGCAAGAACTACTCTGTAAAGGAAAGCTGTACACAGATGAGGCTTCTTGCTCTTCTAGAGATCTTTTAAGAAAATCGACTTAGAACTAATAGTTTCTTTTAAAAATTCCTTCTTTGGTTCTAAAGAGCTCATCTGGTCCAAAGGACTGTTAGATTATCACAGTAGGGCTGGGAATGGCTTTGTGGTAGAGGATTTGCCTACATGCATAAGGCCCCATGTCAGATCCACAGGGGAAAGGGATCAATACTTTAGTAGACTGTCATTTTGCAACAAATGTAATCACACAGAACCACTTCCTGTTTAAGAATACTTACAGTCAGATGGCAAACATCGGCAAAAGTCTGGGAAAAGCACACACCACACTTCTACCAACTGCACCCTGAGTCCTCTCACTCCCTCTCACTGCCCCGCCAAGAAAGACCCGACACACCAGGGCTTCCTTCCCCTTACTTCCGGAAAAACTTACCATCTTAAAGGAGTCTGTACTTGTCAGACTCATTAGGCCTTAATGGTCTGTCTGTCTCCCTAAAGAAACGATCATAGAACTACTTACTACAGTCATGCATTCTATATTCCAACGTTACAGTTAAAGCAGAAAGGCAAACAGAAACAGGAGCAGAACACCACAACCATGCTCTCTGTTCTATGCTCAAGAAGCCACTACAGTACTGAGCAGAGTCTGATCCCCCTTCCATTACTGTTCTTCCTCACCTTCTCGGCGACCTCTCTGCCCAGCTGCCTGCTCATACTGGACTCCCCAGGCTTCTCTCCTCAGCTCTCCTCACAATCTGCAGATGTGTGTGCAGATGCTTTTTTCTTATATTTCCAGTCTCAACTGACAGCATCATCACATACTTAAGAAAGAAACATCAAATCTGACCAAGAGTTGGGACTCTAAAATATCTAAAAATGTCAAAGTTAGCTAAGTTTAATAAAAGTCAATTTAACAGAACAAGACATAAGCTTGTACACCTGCAGCCCAAAACAAATTTAGAACCCAGGTACAAAGGAGACACACTAAGCTCTAGGCTGTTGTGAGCACTGTGGTGAGGAAGCAGCAAATCCTAACACAATGTGGTGTGTGGGAAAAGTTAACACCCACTCCTGACACACAATTAAGACGTTACACCTACAAGACATGCAACACCAGGTCCTTTGCATTAGTCCAAACCTGCAGAGTTTTAGCCACTATGCCTGCATTTTAGACACTACAACTTAAAAACAGAACTTAGAGAGCCAGTCACATAACAAAGAGCTTACAAACTGGAGTTGTTTCCATTCAGAATGATTGACATACCCGATTCTATTTAAAGGGGGTTCTGATGGCTCTGCATGGCTCCAAAAGACAGAACAGTGTAGGTTACCAAATATAAAGTACACTGGGTTGTCTTGAGAGTGGGGGTTCTCAGCTGAGGATGATCCTGTCTCTCTGGCTGCCACACACCAAACAGTGCAGAGAGCCCCCAACCAAAGAATGAACCATCTGAACAGTCAACAACCTAGGGTTGACAAGCGCTGCACTAGATGTAAGGGGTCTGCTGTCACTGGAGTTTCCTACCACGTATACCAGAAAATGTCAATGTAAGGTCCGAGGTAGAAAAAATTGAGTTGAAAAAATATATATGTTTTTTCCATAACTTTAAAAGCAAAAACAAAACTATTCCCTTCCGGTGTACTCAATGATGATGGAGTCAGATTCTTGTGTACATTTCATAGGTTATTCTCACATCCAATTGTAGGCTCGGAACTATTCTTATCTTGATATGATGTTGAATTAGGTTGTCCTAATGTCCTAATTGAGATCAATACTTGACCTGGAATCTGACTTCTGTGTCATAGGTGTCGGTATATACACACATATATCACTGCAAAGAGCATTGACAAATTACTCTGGAAGCTTTCGTACGCCAGAAAACAAAGCCACATTCATCCCAGAAGTATCAGGACAATTTCTAGACAGGTTTACCGTCATTACAAACCTCTCTGGCTAGAAGAAAAAGGAAAGGATTACTTGAAGTATTCCTGCGATAAAGGAGACACAGTTATCCTGATTACCCCCAATCGTCTACTTCAGTTAAGAGCCAAGGAGCTGTTGCAAACCCATACAATCTCAGTCAGAGCTGGGATTAATGATGACATCCCTTTATCCACAGGCGTGAAAGCTCAGGATGGACAGACGTTTGAACATCCCAACTGGGAATCCTGCCCTTAACAAATACACTAGATGCAGATACATGGTTTCTTGGCTGCCTGTACTCACACCCATCTGTCAAGATGGCAGTGTGCCTGCTCACATGTTGGTCAAACTGTCACTAGGGCATAGGTGCCAAGCAATGATAGTTTTAAATGGGCAGCTTGCACAGCACTGTGAGAGCCTGCTCTTCTGGAGGGGAAAATTTTGTGACAGTACTACAGCGGAGTCGCAATCAGGAATGTAACTACACTCAGTCTCGGCAAATAAGCAGACAGATCTGGACTGCACAGGGAACTGGGCTAAGTCAGCAGAAAAAGCACTGTGAGCACAGGTGAGCAGCTACGGAGTTCTCCCGTGCCCACCTTGCATCCATACACACCATCCTGTCTCTTATGCAGCAAAAGCCTTTAGTCAACAAGTCGTCATTTTTAAAACAATGGAATGCTGCTTTCCATTCTAAATAAAACAAAAAACTGCTGTTTTCTAACATTATGCAAGTTCTGTTTGAAAGCTGGTTACTTTTAAAAATGACAGCCTGATGTATATACTCAACATGACCTTTTCAATGCAGGAAATAAGTGAGATTCTCACTGGTGAGCAGGAGGGGACATGGTAGAATTTATGTGAGAAAAGACATCAAGAACTTAGTGGGTGATAAACAGAAGCCAAGTAGTTAAGTTAGGACTGCTCCCTATCAGACCCAACCAGGAGCAAAATGCCCTCAACGGTTACCATCCTACTGGTATGATGGGTGACAGCATCTTCCTAAGACTAAACCATGCAACAACACTAGGAGCCAGTGTTCTCCATTTGGTCCTCACGACCTGGAAGAGCAGCTGAGCATCACCACTCCCTGAAGAGGTCAGGACACACTGGCAGAAGACCCGAGGCCCTTCTCTATCACCACAAATAAACCTGGTTCCACCAACTTTTCTCAATGGATCTACTTAGCAATTCTTATCACCTCAGTTACTCAACTCTCGGGCCTTTTCAGATTTAGACCAAAAGTCATCTACAACAACAAGCCAATGGAGTCTATTCTTTCCATGTGCAATTTACTAAAGCTAGTACAAGGAGTCTACATGTCCAGATTTGTGAATATCCATCCCTGAAGACAACGAGAGTCTAAAATGTACCATTCACTTGTTAGATTCTGGATAAGTGCCCCTCGAAAGCCCTTATGGTACCGGCTTGGATGCCAGTCCAGGCCAGTACTGAGAGGTGGTGAGACCATTAAAAGGTGGATCTACAGAAGAAAGGTCACTGATGATGTTCCCTTATAACTGACACTGCCCCTTTGCCTGCTTTTCTCTGCTCCCTGGACACTAGAAGGTAAGCAACTTCCTCCATCACATACTCTCACCATGGTGGTCTTCTGTGCCATGACCCCAGTGAGCTGGCACCTCTGTGAGCCAGAGTAACCTTTTGTTCTTGTAAGCTGATTATTTCATCCTGGTGACAGGAGGCTAACCTGTGCTCCAAGGAAGTAAGTACTAGAGGTTAACATTATGAAACATCACTCTCGTAGCTTTCTGGTGGACCTTTGTCACACAAAGTGACAAATCAAGAGTCACGGTTTTCCCTGGTCCTCCATCACATGGCCCTAAAAGACATCTCTTAATAACATTTCCTGCTCAAACTTCCACCTAGTCAGCTGTTTCTACTCACCATCTGGCCTTAAACTGTACCTCGTTCACTCCTCACTCCCAATACCCAGCTCCTACCCGTGACATGACTTTACACAAACTCCCATTTTGTGAAGACTCAGGCCACTTTCCACCTACATACACCTGTGTTCACATTTACTTAACTGTTCATTCATTTCCTCCATCTTCATTTTGATACTCCGTTTATGATCTGTAACCAACTGAGTGTTTTACAAAGATTTTAAAAAGCCATTCTATGGAGAGAGAGAGGAGTCTTCAACAGATGGTTGGGAATAAGTGGACAAATGCAAACATGATAAAGTAAATGAAACAGATGAAAACAAAAAGAACCAAGATTTAAACCTCATGTCATGTACAAAACACTAGCCTAAAATAGATGACAGCAATGAGAAACAGGAACTTAAGATTGTAAAACACATAGAAGAAAATAAGCTAACACCCTCCGACCAAGAGCTAAAAACAGAGTTCTGACACCGAGGGCACAATCCACAAAGTAATGTCCTACACTTCTCCAAAGGGATGTGTGTGCTAAGACAGACACTGTAGGAACATGCAAAGACAAGCCTAGGAACTGAAAGCCCTGCACTTGGCAAAGACAAACCTAGAGCACATTTTAAAAGCTCTAAGAAAACAAACAATCCAATTATAAAGTAGGCAAAAGACTTGAAGAGTCAAGTCATCAAAGAAGATGTGAGAGGCGAGCAGGACTGAAGATTAGCCCTCAGGGAGGTGCAAATGGATGTGAGAGCTGGATCTCAGTGATGTCGGGACTAGGAGGCAGTGCAGCTACACTGGCAAAGTGTGGCAGTTCCTTAAGCTGAGCACACACACCACAAAACCCGACAGTTACTCCTGGGCATTTATCCTAGAAAAAAAGGAAGCTTTACACTCACACTGAAACCTGAAAATGAGCACTCATAGCAGCTCTATTTATAATTACCACACCCTTCAATGGCTGCATAAAATGACAGACATATAATGGATGAGCAATTACTAAAAACTAGCAAACTGATAATTCATCACTACTAACTAACTCCTTATTCAAATTTCAGCTTTCACAGTGTGTTTCTACACTTTATCATGTTCAAACATCCACATAACCACCACCACAATTAGAACACAGGACCATCCCTTCACCCAAGGAAACAGCCCTAACCTAAGCAAATAGCCTGCCTTTCCATTTCTACACTGTTATTGAGAATGCCACAAAAAAACAACACTGGTTGGTCACTTTCTAAGTTTGAGCTCCTACACATTTGGTGGCAGGAGGCTGCTGCTCCTTTAAAAAGACTCTGACAGGGGAGCCAGGAGAAGGCTTAGCTGGCAGGAGAGCCCAATCCCCTGGATCCATACAATACAGGGGAAAAAAAACAGTTCCCACAAGCTCTACCCTGACCTCAACATATAAACACATACTCACAAAATAAATAAATCAATGTTAAAAAAAAATGTCAAGGTTGTTTCCCTTCATTTAAGGTTCTTCCAAAAAAATTCCAAGAAACCAAAACCTCACTCTGTCTCTTTTGAGTGAACAAGGCTAACTGTCCTCATTATCACCCTAATGTGTGCTGAAAGCTGTACATGGCTAAATGTTCAAATGTAACTCACAACCTCAAACTGAATGTTCAGCCTCCATATGGGGCATCTTCCCCATAACAATGTGCACGCTTCCCCTTTCTTTGGGGAAATGTAGCTTTGCAAACTAACTGCAGTGTTCCTTGCACAGAGGCTCTTTCCAGCCCTTTACAATCTCCTGACTTTGCTCATGATCCTAGCCTTCAGTTAGCTGTTTACACTTAGCACAAAGCCTGTGCACTCCAGGCAGACTGCTGTGTGCACAACAGCTAGCTCTCCCTTCACCGGTGCCTGGTGCTCCACTGTATGGCCATGCCACAATTTTCTTCTCTACCGTCCTGAGGATGGGGCATTCTTTCTGGTTTGAGGCTATTATAAAGTATCTATGAGTACTAATAAAAAACACTTTTGTACAAATCAAGTTTTTATTTATCTAGGATAAATGTCTGACAGTACAACTGAGGGATCTTATGTTAGCCTATGTTTAAATGTTTTAGAAACTGCCAAATTAATTTGAGTGTCTGTATCTATACACTTACAGACCCACCAGACATTTCTAAGAAGATAAATGTCTAAGTCATGAGTTCTGAACTATATTCTGCAAGCCTGAAATAAAAGGGGGGGGCTAAATCTCTTAAGCATTATAACCCAAATTCAGTTTTTACAAAACACAATTCAAAAACTTTTTGATGTCTTTTTTCTCATTACCTCTAGCAAAGAACTTGTAACTATACAGAATCTGCATGTTGATGGCTACTGCCATATGAAACTATAAACTGCAGGGGGGGTGTCATTGATGTCTACAGTAAAAATAGTAAGTTCGGTCCGCCAGGAATAAAGGGCTAGCCTCATTCTCTAAGTACTCAGTAACCTAAACAGCCCACAATGCAGCAGGACAGAGTAAAGCTCAAAGATGGCACTTGTTTGCACATATTTGATAAAATAACTTGAGAGGCGCAACTTCAGGTAAAGCTGTCACTGTCCCGGCTATAAGGCTTCAAATTTCATTATTTTTAATCTTATGTAAAATTAACAGTCATAGACCGTGGTCTCTCCAGGGTTCTTAAAACAAGAAGCTAAGTCTAGAGATGTAACCGCTCACCCACCACAGCAGCCAGCCAGCTGATTCACAAAGAAATCTGACACACAGACAGCAATTAGAAGGCCCTCATTTTGTAGTCCCATGCAGCCACTCTGTTTCTGACACTGAGCTATGTAAGGGGCACTTCTTTCCAGTGTGAGTGCAATCTGCTTTAAAAGTACATGGTGGAACATTCCAACATTTTGAACTAATTACTCTGCCATTTTAATTATGATTTCCATTTAGTGTCTCTTCCTACTTAATGCATGTGGCTTACTGATATATTGGTTTTCATATACATGTTTAGTGGTACTCTAAATATTTGTCCATCTTAATTTTTAAATCCTAGAGCACAGATTCCTATCCTATGGACCATACAGTCGATGCAGACTCATCAAAATGCAGTCGCCAGCCACCTAGCAACTTGTCAGTCAATGACTGAGTGCAGAGGAGTTCCATAAAATGATGTCACCCAGTGACACTGGTGGCAGTCAATCTAAGTATACTGTGATGTCTATAGTTAACTCCTATAAGCATATCCTGTGATGTCTGCAGTCAGCTTATACAAGCATACTCTTGTTGTTTTTCAGACAGGGTCTCAATATGTAGCTCTAGCTGGTCTGGAAGGGACTATGTAAACCAGGTTGGCTCAAACTCACAGAGATCTACCTGCTTCTGCCTCCCTGAGCATTCTCTTACAGTTCCACACAGTCCATCTGCATAAGCATACTGAAATAGTCAAATGGTCCATCTGAATACAAGACTACCTTTACTTGAAGCCTAAAGATGATTTACAATATTAGTTTTCTCAAGTTGACAAACATTAAATGTCTTTGTCATTAGTTACTGCTTGTTGATAAATATAATACCTACTCTGGGGTCAGGACACACCTCATACCTCCCTAGGCTCTGAAGAGCTTCTTTTAAAGCATTGCCTAATCAGGTGAGGCATGCATACTGCCCCCACCACCACACAAACATAACTGGACACTAGGGTAAACCAACTCCAGCCAACCTGAAACACAAAGTGAGTTCTTGGGCTTAGACTACACAATAAGATCCTTCTGAAGACACCACCCTTCTAAATTCATCTCATAGCCTTACTGCTTTAACCAAACGGTATGACAGCAAGAAGAAGTGTTCATGTTCGTACTTGGCATGTGGTCTCAAGTGAATGACTCAGTCTGTGTCCTCTGACACTCAAATAGACAAGCGTGCAAAACACCCGACCAGTCTACAACACATGCACAAAGCCCATCCAGTTATCAATAACTGGGGACCCACCCAGACCAACTTCCCCCACAGCCTCATTTCACTCTCAAAAGTAGGGAGAACTTTAATTCCCAACTGGCTCAGGCTCACTGCCTGGTGCTCGGAGACAAGGGCCTTTGCTCATTTACATTAACTCAGGAGTCACCCTTCTGCATTTGAAGCAAGGTATATTCCACTTTCAAGCCTATTTTTCAAATTAAAAATATTTTTAAGGTTTTATTTTTCAAATCAAATTCTATTCATAGCATGTCTATTAGAGATGCCTTTAAGGGAAAAAGTCAAAATTTAAATTTTTGTCTTTTCTAGACATCTGGGACCTTCATTTATTATTATTTCACATTAGTTCTCAAAGTTAAGAAAAGCTGGCCTATTTCCTGCAAGAAATTTAATTTTAGGGCCTGTCAACATTTTAAATGTACTGCTGTTATTTTTAAAATATACACATGCATACTTGAATAAGACTCAGCATAAGCTTTCCACATAACCATTCCCTGGGCACTCGATAACTTATTAGATGCCAGGCTCCCTGCTTAACACATCAACTCCATCACCTCATTTGTTTAACAAATAGACTCTCATCATCCCTGCAATGCCAAGCATAAGCAGCAGCCATTACAGTTATCAAAGTGATATCTGTACTGGATACTAGCGCTGTACCGAATCACTAATGCCTAACACACATTTGTTCTCCAACTCAACCCATGTTCCTCTGTTAGCACAGGCACCACCAGCAAAGCTGAGTTGCAGTGACTGCCATCTGTGGCACAAGAGGGAAAACCATTATTAAGTGATGCCAGCTCACATTCCTTTCTACAGGTTGATGAGCATTATCTTAACTGACCAGAAATTTAATTCCTATCATAATTTAAATTAAATCTCTTCAAATATTATGATCAGCGTGTCACAAAAACACAACAGGCCTCTCTCTGAACTCTTAAAAATAAGTACTGTTTTTTGTTTGTTTTTTTTTACTGTACTCCAGAAAGAGAGAATATTAATTAATGAAGCTCTTTAACGACTCCAAGTTTAACCACCACTTTCCCAATAGCAAAATCGTCTTTCCAAATTGTTCCCAGAGCAAAGCGAGAGGGGAAAGGAAGAATCCAGACATACATGCATAATGGATGACTTTAAAGATAAGACAATAGAAAAACGGGTAACCTCATCAGGACTCTAGCGTGTCGATCTCATCTCTCAAAAGACTGGCGCAGTTTTACTCCTAAGGCTATTTGGACTGGAAACGGTCTTAAAACAAACTTTGACACTGGAGGAAACCTAAGCCTGTCTTTGAAGACGCTGTACCAATAAAAAAAGGGCACCTGCCGTGGAAACAAGAGAAGCAAAGAAAGGAAGGCAACGAGAAGCTGGCGGGCTACGGGATGTGCCCTAAGGCCTCACCGCTCCGCTGCTAAGGAAGGGGCGGGTTCAACCGGGGTCCAGGTCCCCATCACCCCTTGACTGCTACCCTGGCCCGAGCCCCGTTTCAGGCATCCCTCTAGAACTGAGGCTTCGGCAGCTCCGCGAGCTGGCTAAGAAGCGAGGGTTCCCGGGCAGGCCCAACCAGCCGCGGTGCCGCTCGAGGCCCGGACAAGCACGCGCCGCTCTGAAGCAACGCCGTACCCACCGTCCAGCCGCTAGCCCGCAGCTCCCTACCCAGAGTTGTCAACCCGCCGTCCACAGCGTAGTACGAACTTCCCGCCGCTTTCTTAGACTCGCAAATTGTCCACGGCGCTGTCCCCGCCACACCGTGCAGTACTGAGCCTTCCCATTGGCTGCGAGCGGCGGGAGAGGCGGGACAAGAAGAAGAACCCGCTTCCGGGACACCTCCACGGGCACGTCGGGAGTTGTGGTCCTTACGCTCGCTCCATGCTGGGAATTGTAGTCTCTGAGCTGCGGAGAGAGTCCGGGTTCCTCTGAGCTTCTGGGAAGTGTAGTTTACAGCCCGATTCCTGTTTTAACCTGATACTGGGGCTCTCAAAGCCGTAAGAACCGAAATATTACCAGAGCTCACCGAAGCTTGATTTATTAAACGTGTAGACAAAGAGGTTTATTTCAAATTTCAAAGCCCGTCTCGATGTCAGTTTGTTCTGATTCACCTGTGGGAAATGTAGGCTTCAAAGTTCAATCTGGATCCAAGTCTTCTAAAGCCCAGGTACAGGCTATAGGATTGGGTGGTGTTATTGTTACTACGATTGTTTTACCAATTTAAGAAGGGGGGGGGGTCTGTTTTCTTTTCTTTTCTTTTGAGATGGGGGGATCTCACTATGTAACTCTAGCTATCCTGAAAGTTACTATGTAGACCAGTCTGGCCTGGAACTCACAGTCTCTGTCTGCCTCAGTCTCCCAAGTGCTGAGCTAAAAGTGTGTGCCACAACTCCTGGTTTAAAGTGGATATTGTATGAGCTTTAGGTCCCCACCCACCCACCCAAAAAAAACCTGAGTCGCTGCCCATCTTCCTATCTTGAATTCGCTGCCCTACATACCACCACCTCCTCCAGCTGCTTCTCTATCCTGTCTTCTGCCCTGTGTAGCTGACCCATAAAAGAATCATATTGCATGTCCCATTGTTCCCGGGCTTCTATTGAGTTTAATCTGTGGGGACCCTGAGAACTGAAGAAAAAAAAAAAAAGTCAGCTAAAGAAGGTGGTGTTTCTTCTCATTTCTTCCCAACAAGGACGCACACAGGCAGAGAAGTCCCTTGGTGGAAGGTCACTGCTCCCTGGGCCTCCCATAAGTCTGCAGTGAGAGCAGGTCTCCGTAGATGTATGTGTCAGGGCTGGGACTGATAATGTAATGGCTGCCTCTGAGCCACAAGTTACTGCTCCATCCTGTGTGGCTCTGACCCCACAGCTTTCTCGACAGCCTCATCGACTATTAACCTCCTTCTGCAAATCTTCTCATGGCACCTGCTTTCTGTACACACCCTAGTGGAAATGCAGGCACAAGGTAAGCTCTTAAGAAATATTTGTCAGCAAAGAGGTCTCAAGATTCACACATCTCATGAGTGTGAAGTCCCACAGCAAGGCGCTGTGGTCAGAAGGCTTTAAGTACAAGACATTCTGCACCTACGAACAACATACACACGTCCGTTCTTGGAATGGAATTTACTTGTTAACAGTGTGACCTTGTTCCCCTAACCTCACCACAGACATGCAGGAAAAAAGGCCTCTGCTTCTACACTGGCTTGACACTTCACTGACCTTAAAGTCAGCAACAGTGCCCCGTCTGTTCCGAGGTGAGAACAGAAGGTATTCCAGAGCTCATGGCTCTGGCACTCAGTCCGGTGACTCTCTGATAAGTGCTGCTTTGCTGAGGCTATGTTCCAAGGCTGTTGCCAACACCTCCAGCACCACCCACACGTGCTGAGAAGTCCTACCAATGCAGAGCGTGGCAGGAGACCAGTCCAAGCCGCCGCCATGGTGACAGCATGCCTGAAATACCACCAGTTAGAATGGGACTCCTAGGACATAGGTGACCTTCAGCACATTCTAGTTGACAGGTTGGTGTGAGAGCCGGGAAAAGACAGACCAGTGATGATCTGATGAGCTTTTGAAGTTAAGAGGTGAGCTCCAGAGGAAAAGCTTGAGAGTATAATCCTGCCATATATTCTGAAATGCCTCTACAGTAAGGCTTGGTGGCAAGCACATTTAATCTCAGCACTCCTAAAACAGCAAATTCAAGGCCAGTCTGGTCTACATAGTGAATTCCAGGACAATCAGAGCCTCACATAGTGAGACCCCACCTCAAAAAATCAAAGCAAAACAAACAAACAACAAAAACAACTTTTATAATCCTAACAAACACTTCGGAACTTTTACTGTGACCCAGAGGCTAGGGTAGCCACAAAAGGCACACATGTAATTAATACTTAAGGAAGCCTTACTATCTGTTAGGCAGGAATTATGCCTTTCAGTACATTCTGATTTAAGGGATTCATGTTCCCTAAATCTGCTTTTAGATGCCCTTCTCTTAGCCACTTTATACACAGCCTCAGAACCGAGGCAATTCCTATAAAGAAATCCTTCCAGCCTGGTGACAGAGATGGGAACAGAACAGGGTCACACCTAAGGCATAGAATTCCTAGTTCAGGGACCACTGAGGCTCAAGCAGGTGACACATAGGCAGGTTAGGAGGTGTAAACAAGTTTTCATCAAGGAAGACTAAGCACAATTTCATGTGTAGACTCTGCATCGGCTTGTCACAGAGCCAGACCCCAGGGTGAACTTTTTCAGTTCTGAGAGTCACTGTAGTCCTAGTAACCCTATACAGAGACATAAGCAGTCAACAGTAGATGACACTTTAGGAGAAGGAGTGGAAATGAGTGCTGCTTCCCCTCATGGTGGAAACTCCAAAAACCAAAAGAGCCATTAGAAGAAACACTGCCCTGGCAGGCTGCCACCAGGTGCCGACTCCACCCAAGAGTTAGTTCTTGAGTCCTTGTCCTTGTTTTCAAGCTGTGGAGTGGGAACAGTAATCCTAGGCTAACTAGCAATTTGCCTCTTCCAGACCAATGGGAGAGAAGGAGGTTAAGCTTGAGAAGGGCTTTGATCTCACTAGAACAAAGCCACTGGGTGCCCTTATTAATTACAGTAATGCAGCAGATACCGCCTCTGGTAAGGAGGGAAATGACAGGAACGAGGAGCAGACTATATAGGAGTCTCTAGCCCTGATTTGTACTCACCCAAGCTTGTCAGGCATAGTCTTAGTACATTTAAGACCTAGTGGGAGAGCTGGGTACATGCACAAATTCCAATAAACAGGATGTTATGAAAATCTATGACTTTCTGAGCAAATGATCTCACATAATCCTGCAAGGCAGATGATAGAGGACCCCAGTGTTTAGATAAATGAACCAAGCTTCAAAGCCACCATGACAGTTCATCCCAATTGTCTACTTGATAAAATCTAGAATCTCCTGGGATTCTCCTCAGGGCAAGGGTCATCTTGATTACCTTCACTGAGGTGGAAAGACTGTCCACTGTGGGTGGCACCATTCCCTGGCTGGGATCCTGAGCTATGTAAATGGAGAAAGGAGCTGAGCAGCAGCCATGCATTCATTGCCCTCTGTTTCCTGATTGTGGATCTGATGTGAACAGCTGCCTCAAGCTTTAAGTCCCTCTTCCCCACTTTGAGGGACTTGACTGTGAACTATGAGCCATAATGAACTTTTGCTGCTTCAAGTTTCTCTTGTCAGAGCAATGGAAGAAGTAAGTAAGGTAATCGTGAACTGACCTTGATATGTTCAACGCCACTATGAGAGCTAAAGTTATGTTTTATGTTTAAATTACTGTGCTTAAGAGATCTATAAAACAAAAATGCCTCTAACCTGTAAGCCTTACTTGCTCAAGGACAACTTCCGGAAATGCTGGGGGCTGTTATTCATTCAACCACCTACTTTATTTCTATAAACAAGCTTGGTGGCCCCAACTGACAGGATGTACTTGATCATAGGTAGGTGGGAGATACCAAGGCAGGAAGTACATGAGTATGAATACTTTCCCCTGATTGGACAAAAGCAGGAAGTATGTAGCCTTGTGGGTTTTGTTTTATAAGCCTCTAACTGGTATAATTTGGAGTCATACTCTGGGAATCCCAGGTATGGACCTGGCCAGTGTCCATTGTCCTAACTGGTATTTAATTGCCTTAGTTAAGGTTTCTATTGCTGTGAAGAGGCACCATGACCATGGAAACTCTTATAAAGGAAACATTTAATTGGAGAGACTCACTTAGAGTTTCAGAGACTCAGTCCAAAATCATCATGGCAGGGAGCATGGAGGCATGGAGGCAGATATGGTGCTAGCTACATCTGGACTAGAAGCCAACAGGAAGGTCTGTGACACTGCATGGAGCTTAAGCAAAAAGAGACTTCAAAAACAGTAACACACTTCCTCCAACAAGGTCAAACCTACTTTAGCAAAGCCACACCTCCCAGCAGTGCCACTACCCAGGAGTCTGTGGGGGCCAATTACATCCAAATTACATTAATATAGCTTGCTTCAAATTTGGCTCAAAAATTGTGCTGGTGGTCTTATTCTCACCTGGGATGAGTAATGCCACCCTGCAGAGATGACTTCTCCAAATCTTTACAGATGTGGGTTACACCTTTCCAGTGCTGAAAAATGTAATGAGGTCAGAGCCACTATGGATTCTGTGGACATCCATAGCGCCAGCCAATGCCTTGCTAGCCCAGCCCCTCAGTGATGTCAAAGTTACTTAACTCCTCATGTTAAGTTCCTTTGTCCTTTGTATCATGGTTGCTATCTCCAACAGTCAACTTTGTTATATGAGAGAAGTTGGCTCAATAAATGCAATCTCTCACTAGTTACTTTATCAATTGTGTTATTTAATGAATGAATGTTAATTACATTTGTTTATTTATTGTATGAGTCTGAGTGCATACCACAGGGCACATGTGGGGGTCAGAGGACAGTTTGCAGGAATCAATTCTCTCCTTCCATTGTGTGGGTCTCTGGGATCAAACTCAAATTTTCAGGCTTGACAAGGGCCTTTACCCCCTGAACCACGTCGCCTGCCCTCCCTTATCAGTCCTAAGGCATGCTCTTCACATTTTTAACCTCTGAAATTGGGATGCTTCTTGTATTCTGTGTCTATGGCAATCAAAGGTAGTCTTATTTCTCTCTTAAGTGGCACATAAAGTAGGATTTTACACATGATGAAGACTCGGAGCTAACAAAAAGCTAAGGTGCCTGCTAGTTTGTTTCCCTCCTTGGCAATCCTCCCTGGGGCCTTTCTACATCTTACATTCCCCAAGTCTTACTCAGGTAGACCTTTCTTCCTGCTTCATGCTTTTCTAAAGGCAAAGGCAAACCTCTGGGAAAAAGAGAATCAGCATGCTGATGGGAGCCAGTGTGGGTTTGTGAAAAAGGAAGTGCCCGGGATGGACCCCCTCTTCTGTTATTTGTATAAATGATTAACTTCACCAAATGTGCACCCCCCACACACACACACCCCATCCATGCTCATCAATCATAACGGAATGATATAAAATAAAATAATATAAAACTCTTGACCTGATGGATAGGAGAGGCAGACACTCCTGCTCAGCCCCCTAATTCCTCCTTCTGAGCATTGTGGGGTACCCTTCTCTCATCACCCTATCTCCAGAGCCAAGCTCCAGGCAGCTGTCAGTATGTGTCCTTCATGGCTAGACTGGGGTCATATACTGACGCATGCTCATATCCAGCTGCCAAGTTGCAAACTGGGAAGGAAAGGCGAGCTTGTTCAAAAACAAAAGCAAATCGTCGCTTTTCTTTTTGCAAGCATCCAATTCTTGTCATGTTTTGATTTCAGAGCTGCTCCAAGATTCTGGGACAAAAGACACTATATATAAGCATGATTGTGGGACTCGAGGGGGCTCTGAGCAAAACAAAGTCCTTTTATTACCAGAAAATTAGAGAGATTTACAGCTAAATATAGTCACTCCGTGGAAATTCATTTTTTCTTTTTCTTTTATTTTTTACCCATCATCACCACCACCTAGATCCTCTCTATAATCAGTTCAGAATGTTTTCTATATGATTTTGCAGCCAACAGGCATGGGATGTGGTCATAAGCACCTCATCTAATCTTTGCAGTTCTTTGGGGTGATGCATCTTTCCTAGCCTATCTTACCATTATGAAAACCGGTCACTTACCCAAAGCCACAGAGGCAGGACTTGACCTAAATAATGACCGTCTTCCTTTGTGTCAAAGGGACCCCAGGGAGGCACCACAGAGAAAGAAGATTGTCCCCTGATCTTCAGGTAGACATTATTGTCTACCAAGGTAATTGCCAAATAAGTGGCCAAGCTGGGACTCTTCCAGTGATTCAGAGGTGGGAACATCTTGGCTGGCCAAGGTTCTCTGAGAGGCTCTAATTGGCTCCTATGAACCACTGATCATCCCTCTTGGTTCTCTTAGGTATGCCCAGACCCTGTGACTTCCTTAAAGTTCAGTAAGAAGGGCATCCCAGCTAGAAGTCCCAGAGAAAGAAGGTTATAAAATAAAATATAGAAATAGCACTTTTCAGCCTTGAAATTTAGGAAGACACTATATATATTTTAATTACTTTTTTTTACCTTTATTCTTTGATGACTTCATACTTTTGAAATTCTCAGCAGAAGTGATAGAATCCAGAGACTTTTTAAAGCTTGTATGTTAAAAGACTTTCTTAGTTTACTTCCTATTGTGTAATAAGACAGTGGCCAAAAAGAGCTGAGGGAGGAAAAGGTTTATTTGGCCAACACTTCCATGTCACATATATCACAGTGCATAACTGTGCAGAGGAGTCCCCAGAAAGGGCCAGGCCTGTGTGCTCGCCCCCCTCCCATAACAAGAGCAAGTCCTAGTGGTAGAGACAGAACCCCAAATAGAACATCTCGATGTGTCTCAGAGAATGAGGTCTCAACCTGTCTCCAGGGCTCGGGGTCACTTACTATTCTTCCAACACCAATTCTGTAGTTTCTTAGACCAAATTATGTCCTTTTCCTCCAAAGTCATGTGCTGAGGTCCTGAGACCCGGGACCCCAGAGTGGCACTTTAGAGCCTTTGAAGAGGTGACTGAGTTAGGATGAGCTTTGATGTCTTTATATGAAGAGGAAAGCGGAACAGAGACCATACTGAAGCCCTGGAGAAGACAGAGCAACCCTGCCCACAACTTGATCTTGAACTTCTGCTTCCAGTCCTGTGAGGAAATAGGTTCCCACTGCTTAAGCCACACGGTCTGGGACATTTTATAATGACCTTCCTGTCAAACTCACGAACATGGGCCAAAACTCAGCCAGAGAGCTGCTTGGGCATGCCAGGAGGCTGCATCTGTGGCCCCAGGAACTGTTCCCCAAACTGCTCTCAGCTCAGCAGTCCATCTCTCCCTCACATCACTGTCTCCTAGCAACCCATTTGACCCAGGTCAGGAATCCTTTCTTCTTCTCTTGGGATGGAGGAAGCATTCATAAAGCCAGAAATGTGAACTGAGGGAGGCATGAGGGTACGCTTCTACTTCGGTTAAACACATGGCAGAATCCCTAAGGAAAACATCAAAAATGACAGGAATGAACGTGTTGAACTCATGAGCCATGAGACCTGAAGAAGAGACTGATTTACTTCATCTTCATTATCAATCCAGAAATAAAATGTGATTAGTAAAGAGCCTCACAGGGAAGAAATTGGACCTTGACCTGATGTTCTGCTAAGGGCTAGGTGTGGGTCACTTTTCCAAGGTTCATCGGCGGTCACCAGTGTGGCAGTGTTAAAAGGTAGGAAGGCCAGGCACAGAAGTAGATGCCTTTAATCCCAGCATTTGAGGAGCTGAGGCAGTAGGATCTCAAGTTCAAGGCCATCCTGGGCAACATAATGAGACAGTGGAGAGAGAGCAGGAGAGTATTTTAAGCAGTGAGTCTAGGGGTGAGCCCTTGGGTCTTTGAGCACTGTCCTTAGAAGCAACTGGTAAGGTTTGCTTTCGTCCCACACGTTTCTACCATCATAGCATGGTCTGTTACAAGCCAATGTGGCCTTGGCGTCCTTGTTGGTACCATGCTGCTGGCTCTGTAAGCCTCCTAGATAGAGAGCTAAATAAGCTTCCTTTCTGTTCAAGTAACCCTCTGTAGGTAGTCCATTAAAAAAAAAGAAAGAAAGAAAAGAAAATGGACAAATACAGCTAGTTAGTGACAGAGTAGAGTTTTTAAAGCTTCAACAGTGAGCCTCTAACATGGTGATAATGCTACACTGCCTCCTTAGACTGGATAAGTGGCCATTTCCCCCTCTTTCTGCATAAAAGTCCCCTGCCTAAAACCTTGGGAGAGAATGAATAATCAGCAAGTTGATAAATTATACTCACTTCATACAAACAAGCCAATTGTTATTTTGCCTCTCACAGGTGTGGCTTGATTGCAGACCATTAGTGACCATTAATAAAAGAAACCTGGGCTGCAATTGACGAGTGTGTTTGAATTTCCCAAGGCTTGCATTTCACACCAGGGAGCTGAGCTCAGCCGATATTTTCATACTCTAACACCTGCAACAGAGGCATGAAGCATGATTTAACAAAGGTAGCATTTTTTCACTGGGATTTTAACTATAAGCCCAAGGATAATTTGGGAACTTGGTCATTGCTTCCCATGCGTGAACCTGATGACTGCTTCCCCTGATCACTGTTGGCCCTAGGAAACCACAGAGATAAGCCCACAGGTCTTGAAAATCAGTTAAGCTGCCTAGGGAGGTTCTGGGATTATTGTGGAACCCTTTGGTGCCTCCCCTGGTTCACCCTAAAGCTTATTCATTCACTATTAAGCAAACATCAACTAAGCACCAATATGGCCTTACTGTCCAGCTCTTAGAGTAGGGATAAATGAGACTAGGCCTGAGGGGTGAATGGATGTAAACTGACAGTTATAGAGTAGGGAATGGCCATATCATGAAAGGATTGATACTCCCACATTCCAGTTTCCATGCCGAAAATTTCTTTCCCGCCAATAGTGGAAGCTATTGGAAAGAAATTCCAGCTCTTTTCCCACAAACCTCTCAGAGAAAGAACTCAACATTGGGTTCTCGTTCTCTCTATCTCTCCCTCCCTCTTGAGTCTACCCGTCTCATCATATACTTTTTGTGAGATGAAGTAGATAAGTAAGGTGAGGTGAGATGAGGGGAGGGGAGGAGAGAGGAGGGAGGCCAGGCCTTATGAGGTAACATTAGGCTGCTATGGACTACCTGACAATACATCAGAAAGATGAAGAGCTGGGGCTGGAAAGACGGCTCAGAAGTTAGGAGCACTGGCTTCTCTTCCGGAGGTCCTGAGTTCAGTTCCCAGCACCCACATGGTGGCTCAAGGGTTTCTCGTTCCCTCTTCTGTCATGCAGGCACACAAGCAAATAGAAAACCCATGTACGTAAATAAATCATAAAAAAATAAATAAATAAAGAGGCAATTAAGGTTTCTCTTTCCAGATAATTCCAGTTTATATGTAGTTGAGAAAACAAGCAAAAACACACCTAGCAGCCCCAGGTTCCATCCCAGAGACTGCAAATCATGTACAAACAAACACATTTGAGGCTGTCTACCGAAGCTCAGGAGGAGGAAGAGGAGAAGAAACTCTATCTGCCATGTGCAGAACAGAACTCAGCGGTGTTTGGTAGCTCATCTTACTTCTAGGTGGGGTTAGGATTCAAAACCTCTTGGTCTAGTCCCAAAGTCCATGCCCTCCACATCTAGAACCCATGACTACTCTCAGCCAGCTGCATCCTTCTTCAAACTCCAAATGAACGTGGCATGAGCAGTTGCCTGTCCTCTGTGCTTAGACTGTAGAGTTCTTCCACGGCATCTGGCACACGGTCCGTACCAAGTGCCTCTTGAATGACAAAATGCATCGTTTGGTATGGTTCGCTTACTAAAGCCCAAGCGTGTATAATGTGTGTTATCTTCCCCATTAGTTAGAAACATATCATTAAAAACCCATTCCTGCCGAATGATTTCACCCTCCTCATGATCCCAGAGTGAACTGAATCACCAATAATCACGCCGTGTGTCGCCCGGTCTATTTGTACATATCTGTTACTGACTATTTTTAAGCACGACCAGGAGTAAGTGTGATATGAGCGACTTGGTATTTTGATTAATCAGCTCAGTAGGGGAAATTTCCATGGGTAATCAGACTGAACATCAAGATGGGGTGCATGCTGGGAGTGAATGGAGGGAGGGGAAAGAGAGATAAGAAACCCTCTGTAAACAGTCAGTCTGGACCTGCTGCAGGACCCACCAAGTCATCACTTTGAAGTTAGGTGGCCCTTATCATTTTCCAGAGCTGTTTCAACAAATTACCTTGGACTCTGTGACCTTTGCTGGAAATCCTGCTGGAGTGCTGGAGGATACAAGACGGCTACAGTGCTCTCTGGGATAGTTAGAGAAGAAGAGCCTCCCCTGTCTTCTGGCAACTCCTGACATCCCTTGGCTTGGGACCACTTGATCATATTCTCTGGGTGTCTTAGATCTCCTTTCGCTTTTCATCTCAGATCTATATGAGTACACTGTAAATCCTGGATGATGTCATAGTAAGAACCTGGCAACAAACTCACCTTTTCGTTAAATCCTGGTGAGCTGTAGTTTGGGGGGGGGGCTGAGGGGGAGGGAAGCTGCGTGTACATTTTCTCCATGACTCATTGGCTGATTAAAACATCAGTGATTGTAGAGCGTTGGAATGATGCAGATTCAGAGCCAAACCATCTCGGGATTAGCTCCCCAAAGAGCAATTTACTCATGATCATTGAGTAAATTCTTACAGAATGGACACACAGAACCCCCAGAACCCACCAACCCAAAAGCTCAGAATACATCAGACAGCATCTGGGGTCTATAGCAGAAGTGCCGTTTTGCTGTGACTGACCCACTTCGTGTTCCCACCAATATATTTGAAAAATGTCGTCTTTGTTTTGTTCCTATAAAAACTTCACAAAGCTCTCACCACATTGTGGTAGGTCTCAAACAGATTGGACAAATGGCTAAACTGAGGTACCTATTTAACGTATCAAAAAGGACTCTGGCCACCAGTCTCTCCCTACTCCTAACCTCTCTCTCTCTGTCTCTCTTTCCTTTCTCTGTGTCTCTGTCTCTGTCTCTGTCTCTCTCTCATTAACTGTCGTTCCCCCCCCACCATGGCCCAGCTCAGTCTGCTGGCCAGCTTCAGTCTGGACTCACCCAATGCCTCTTTCTGGCTGCTCTCTCTCATATCTACCATAAACCTCCTCCTCACCCAAACCTAAGAGCAGCCAAGTCCTCATGTTTTACTCACTTTGCCTTTGGGTATTTGGGGTGACCTGAGATGTGTTCCCAAGCCATGACCACTCATAGGTGGCTTTAGAATAAACCATCTCTTTATTGCCTCTGAAATGAGTTCTGTTTTGTTTTTTGTGGCAGAGAGGGCTGGTGTCGGTGTGTAATCCCCTCTAGTGGGACTAAAGAAAGCCATAGCCCAGTCTGCTTTCCAAGCTCCGGGGTGTCACTGTGCAACCTTCCTGCCACCATCTGCTTCCCCAAATTGGGCTCTGCTCTTGCCTCAGCTCAGCACTGAGGGTCCTCATGACTGTTCTGCAATGGCCCCCAGTCTCTGAACAGGCAACACAAGTCCCAGAAGGTTGAATCATCTGCACAAAGTCCTGTCCATGGAACAGTCAAGGTTTGAATCCAGGTGTGTCCTCCGCAAAGCCCAACAAGTGGTGGAGAGCGCCAAAGTTATATATGTGGGCAGGGGCAGAGAGGAAGTGTGTGTGTGTGTGTGTGTGTGTGTGTGTGTGTGTGTGTGTGTGTGTGTGTGCGTGTGTGTGAAGGCCATAGAACAATCTTGGGTGTCATAACTCAAGAACTGCTCATCTTTGTTTAGAGACCATGTCTACCTGTGACTTGAAATTCATCAAGTAAACTAGGTTGACTGTCCAGGGAGCCGCAGGGATCCTCCTGCCCCTGCCTTCCCAGTACTGGGATTACAAATGTATGCTGCCAGGCCTCTGTCTTTTTCTCCCATATGGATTCTGGGTATCAAATTCTGGTCTTCACACTTGCTTAGCGAATACTTCATCAATGAGCTACCTTCTCAGTCCCCAGGGAGCTTGTATACAAAGGGAAATTTACAAATCAGGAAGGTGACATTCAAAGAAGGGAAGTGGCTTGGCCAAGTGTACACAGAAAGTTCATGTTGGTGTCAGAAATCAGCCTGGAGCCTGGACTTCAAAGGATACTTGGAAAACATCGGCCAACTCAAGAGATGCTGCAAAGCCAGGAGGCTGCTATCAACAAAGCAGCTTCAAACAGCAAAGCCATGGCGAGGTTTTGTCAGGAAAATCCTTGGCTCCACCCTCCCAGAAAGGCCTTCTAAGCTAAATAGTCCAGAGAGTTGGAGACATGATTAGGCTTGAATCATTTGAAAGGTGCCAGCAGTAACCATGTGCTCTAGGGCTTTCTCAAGCCTCACTGGCTCAGTATGGTGCTTTGAAAGCAAATGGTCCCTAAGGGGAGTGGCACTATTAGGAGGTGTGGCCTATTTGGAGTGGGTGTGGCCTTGTAGGAGGAAGTGTAGCACCATATAGCTCATATAGCTCAAGTCATGCCCAGTGAGATAATTCACTTCCTATTGCCTTTGGATTAAGATGTAGAATTATTTAGCACCATAGTCTGCCTACTATGTAGTGATATATTATGTATCCTCTAAGAAATAAAGCTTGCCTAAAGATCAGAGGGCAGAGCCATTCACAAAGTTAGCTATAGAGGTCAGGCAGTGGTGGCACATGCCTTTAATCTTAGCTTTGGGGACAGGAGGCAGAGGCAGAGATCAGTCTGGATTTCTGAGTTCAAGGCCACCCTGAACTGCATGAAATTAATCCAGCCTAAAAGAAACAAACAGCCAGGCAGTGATGGCACACACCTTTAATCCCAGCACTAGGAAGGTTGAGACAGGAAGTGATATATATGGCTGGGCAGAGAGAGGGATATAAGGCAGGAGGAGACAAGAGCTTAGCCCTCCCTCCCTTTACCCTTTCAGCTGAGGACTCAGAGGCACTCAGTCTGAGGATTCACAGAGACAGGATCTCCCCCTTCTGGCTGAGGAGTTGGCAAGGTGACAAGTGATTGTGGCTTGTATCTCTCTGATCTTTCAACTTTACTCCAATTCAAACCAATCATGCAACAGCCATACTCCCAAGCTCCAAGCTCCCTGTCATGATGATAATGGACCAAACCTCAAGTAAATGTTTTCCTTCATAAGAGTTGCTGTGGTCATGGTGTCTCTTCACAGCAATAGAAGCCCTAAAACACTCAGAAAGACTGAAGGGAGCCCAAGGCCCAGACAGATAGACAGTAGCCATGATTTTACTGCCTCCATTTCCCCTCCCTTCATCTTTAATGTAGTGTTGGGGTACAGGGAAGGGACAGGAACACACTATTATCTATGAACATCTTAGTAATTATATTTCTGTGATGAACCATTAAAGAAACATAGAAGGGGTTATTTTGTTTACATTTCCATATCACAGTTCATTTCACTTTCAAAGGCGATCAAAGCAGGAACTCAAACTGGGCAGGGACCTGGAGGCAGAAGCTGAAGGAGAGGCCATGGAAAAGGAGAGTTGCTTACTGGCCTCCTTGTGCCCCTACCATGGTCAGTCTGCTTTCTTGTATACCCCAAGACCATCAGCCTAGGGGTGTCCCAGCCCCTCCTCATAAATTTCTAATTAAGAAAATGTCCCATAGGCTCGTCTGCCTACAGCCCAATCTTAGAGATATTTTCTCAATTAAGGTTCTGCAGATGACTGCAGCTTGTGCCAAGCTGTCACAAAACTAGCCAGGACAATGACTTTGACCTTGTAGATGAAAGGAGCTGACCACTTCGGCTCTGGAGTGAGCATGTGACCAAGGGTCAGCCAATCAATACTGTTCGGCACCCCAAAGATAGTGATTTGTTCAGGGACCAGTAAGATACCCGATCCCATCTAAGACACTAAGATTTTACCTAGAAACTTTTGGAAATCTTGGGAGAAAGCAATTCTGTCTGGCAGTATCTCAGGGCAGTGAGAACACCACTATGAGAGCCAAGTGAGGAGAGCAGGTAGGATGGCCTGGACCACTAACCTCAGAGCAGAAGAAACCACGCTCTGATAATGCTGGGGTTGCTGGAACACCAACTGTGACCTTTTCAAAGGCCATTTCCTTACATAATGTGAGTCCCCATCCTCTATTCCCCCTTCACCTTAGCAGTTAAGGGTTCAACTCAGAAGTTCCTTGATTTTACAGCCCTCATTTTATAATGAGAAAATGGATGCCCAGAGTAGAAACCAAACTTTATCGTGTAAATATCTGAAGTCCATTGAGTCCACTCCTCATGAAGAAACTAGTGTCCACATATGAGACATGACTTCTTGTGTGTAATCAATAGGAATGCTCACACACACATGCACACAGGCATTGCTTATGAGTCTCTTATAATAGGAGAAACTGTTGCCACCAAACATTTCACACATCCTATTTACACATGAGAGAATTATTCTCTAGGCTGGCACAGGAAATGCTTTTTCCCATAATGGAATCTTACTCTGGCAGAGTATTTTGGTATTAAAAGCCTCCACTTTACAATGTCGATGGTTCAATCTGTAATCTAAAAGGCACTTAAACGCTTTGAACAAGAGGCATAAAAGGCTTTTACTGAAAAAGCCTTGCTGGATCTACCCCCTTCTGCCATCGATCCCCCTTTCCCAGAAGGCAGCTCTGGAAGGCAACCATGCAGGAGCAAATCCCGTGGTGGGACTAGATCTCCAGTGGGGTTAGTGAGATGCATGTCAGTAGGTCTGTGCTTTCTGGGGGCCCGTTTACAGACACCAAAACATTCTGAGTAGAAGAATCTACTCAGTATCTTCAGCATGGCATTCTAGATAGGCTCATAGAGCTTGACCCCATCTTCATTGGCTGCTCCTAATTCAAAGCCTTTGTCTGACTACTTCATCCATAAGTTTGTCCAAAATACAGCAGCTCCTAGTGTTCCTGGGAGGCGTGTGTCAATAGCTGGTAACTGACTTGATGCATGTGGATTCTTGGTGCTTGGTAACTATCTGCAATTCCTTTTTTCTGGCTGACATTCTTCATGAATAAAGGGGTTCAGTCCCCACTGAGAACACTGACATAATACAAAGACCCACACTGAGTGATGTGACCATTACTCCCCAGGCTTCCCTGGGGAGTTCACTTGATTCTTTGACCTCTGCTTCCTCCCTCCAAAGGAACACTGGAATTTGTGGTGATATATTTTATATTTAATAAAATCAGACTGGAATATCAGAGAACAGATCTACCCACAGTCAACCCAGGAGAGTCAGGCCTTTAATCCAAGCAAGTGGTAACCTACGCCTTTAATCCCGTAACTCCAGTGACAGAGATTTATCTGTGTTTCTGTGAGTTCAAAGCTAACTACCAAATGGTAGTAGCTCACCCCTTTAATCCTAACTCTAGAATTATGATTCAGAGTGAACTGGGAAGTGAAACAACTGGGTGAAGAAGATATTTAAGGAGGCGTAGGTAGAGGGTGTGGTATTCTGTAGAAGACAGGAGCCTGGCTGAGGAAGCTGGAAGACAGCTTTAACCCTGAGAAGTTGGCTGGGTGAGGTTTGACTGCGGTTTGTTTCCTCTCTCTGATATTCCAGTGTTTCCCCAGTATCTGGCTCTGAGTTTTCATTAAATACCAACTAGAATTCATGTTTCAGGAAATCATCATGGAATTATCATTATTATTTGTGCTTACCTGAACTGCAACTTCAATTCCATGTGCCATTTCAGTGCAGCCATTTGCCATGGGAGAGAGAATGCCAGGAAGTCCTTGGCTAGTTGCAGAGGGGTGTGCGGTGTACTGTCTGGTCAGTAGGGCACAGAGAAGAGCTATTTTATGAGTCTATGACATAGCAGAGAAATCAAGAGTGATGTGCCAGCCAGCATTCCCTAGAGAAGGTTCTAAGCACCAATGGTCTTGGCAACAAGCACTGGACACACTGTGTCTGCATTTTCTGCAAAGATTTTAAATGTCCCTGCCTACAAAGAGGAAACACAATTTTTGGTTAACCTCAGACTTCCTTAACATATTTCACCAAAGGACATCCTTCAAGCAACATCCATTTCTATTTCACAGCCCCAAGGAAAGGCAAAGCACATGAGGAAATAGGGCTAGAATATTCCAGAGGTTCAAACAGCAATTCTGAATATTTCTTACCTCAGCTGTTGCCAGTGATGCTTCTTACAATTTTGTATGGGTATTCCAATGTGAATCCATTCTTTAGGCCATACCAACCCACTGTTCTGGGGACATTCACACATGCATGCATGGAATACCCATTGACACTCCATTTCCCTGCACTCTCCCAGACAAGAAGGACCCCAAAAACATATAGCTCCTGGCTGAAAGGACTTGATTATCTGGGAAGACAGGCATATAAACACATAAAAGTAAAAAAAATGTCTGTGAGGCAAAGTACACTTTGTGGAGCTGGGGTGGGCAATCAGAAAGGGGGACCCTAAGGTGCCATAAGGACACTTCCCCTAGCCACATGGACAAGTGTGTATGGAGAGAGCTGTCCAGCAAACCTGCTGCTCTAATTGTCTCAGTCCAATCCTCAGACACAGTGAAGTTTCAATCTTGGATAACTCCCTGACGAACATGGAATGGGAAGAATCCAGAAGTCAGCTGGCCACCAGGACCCCAAGCAGTATAATCCCTGCAGCGATGGCCAGGCAGTTCCAGTCACTCAGACGGCCCTCATTGGGACTGAGTCACTGTAAACCAGAGACCAGCTCTCCTGTGTCTTGTCCCAAGAACGGTGTATATCATACATTGGAGCTGTTGTTTGGTACCACTCACACCTGTGTGGTTTGTCACACAGCGAGAGAGCAACAAAACACTGGAGAAGGTTGGACACTGGATCTAATGGAGATGAGTTATTATTTAATAACTAAAGAGCTACAGCTTAAGAAGAAATCTGTCCCCACAACTATGTGACTACACTTTAATGCCACTGTACCCAATACTTTAAATCAATCACTGTAATACATACAGTGTTGTGTGTATTTTATAATAAGGTTTTTGTGTTTTAAATCCTATGAAAAGAGAGGTGGTTGTGTACACACATTTCTCAGATGCACATTCCATATTTCAAGGTATGTTATCCTATCCTCTGTCAAAGTGTGTGTCACTTAATAGCCACATTTCTGAAACTGTGTGTGTGGGGGGGGTGTCCCTGGAGAAAGGATACAACACCAACAGGAAAGGTCTCACTTGCAGATGGGCACTATTCATTGAAGAGAATCTAGGATGATTCCGGAGTCATGCAACAAGGTGAATCTGTGGATCCTTTGTTCCCACAGCAGGCCTGTGTCTACCAGAGTTTCTTATATTCCTGGGTCAGATTCAAACCTCTGCTGTAAAGCCAGGCAAAGCCTCCTTTCAGGTAAGTATTCCTCTCTCTGTACAATTCCGACCCAGGCTTGAGTAGCCAAAGACAAAGCACAGCCTAGATTTTACCCTCTGCACCAGAGACTCTAGAATCCAGAGAGGCCTTGGGTATTGGGTTTCTTTGGCTGGAAGAAGAAGGGGTTTGAGGAGGAGATGAGCGAACATCCTCATTGGACCACTGTATCTTCCTGTGCCTTGCTCTGTAATTGCATCTGTTTCCAGACCTTGGCTCTGAGCCATTCAGTCTCTGTTAGAGGGCACTACAGGGCCGGGGGAGGTATCCTTCAAGCTGTCCATCAAGTCTAGAAGGAGGCTTGAGCCTGACCTCAAGGTTTCCTACTGCCTGCACAGTATCTTCCTGGGTTTATGCAGAGGTCCCAACCCCCGTGGCTTACTTGCAGCTTGGGTCATCCATCGTATTAGTTTAGAGGAGTTGGGTGGATCCTTCATCAGTGTGACTGATGTTCTTCTCAAAGGGGGGCATCTGGATGTACAAGCACACTGATGGGAAGCCACAACACAAACATGGGATCTACTGCCACAAGCCAGGATGCTACCAGAAGCCTGAAGAGAAGCCTGGAAGATAACCCTCCCTAAACTTTCAGAGAGAGCTTGGCCTGACATGACATACATCTTGATCTCAGATCTCCAGCCTCCAGACCCATGAGAGTGCACATGTCCCTTATTGGAGAATCCCAGGCCTAGGAAACCAATGCACACTTGCCCCTCCAGAGAGACTATTCCAGGAAGCCTAGGCAAAAACTACCAGGTCATGATCCTCCTATATCCCAGACCCCTATTCAGGGCCAAGTCAGACAGTTTCTTCTGTGCTCAGGGCTTCCTGAGGGACAAATTCCACCCTCATTCCTCATCTATATACTGAAGTCCTCACCACCAGTGCTTTGGAATGTGACTGTGCTTTACTGATGTATTAGTTCATTTCCTTGCTCTGCAACATAACACTTGCTCATGAAACTGAAATGTGAGCAGTACTAGACCCAGCCCAGCCCATCCCTAATTTCATGGGTCCCAAAGATAAGTTTCTGTTGCACAAATAAAGGAAACTCAGAGCCAGATCTCAGGGAAAGGCTGAGATATCAAAGAGGGGAAACACCACAGTCAGATCTCACCCAGCTGTCTTCCAGCTTCCTCAGCCTCGCTCCTCCTGGCTTCTACTGCCTGCTGTCTTTCTATGCCTGCCTTAAATACCCTCTTCACCCAGTTTTTTCACATCCCAGTTAGGATTGAAGGTGTGGCACCACCACTGACTGCCTGGGAGCCTGGAACTCCCTCTGTAAACTAAACTGGCCTCAAACTCAGATTTGGTGAGATTAAGGGCGTAGGTCACCACTCATGGATTTTCCCTGTGCTGGGATTAAAGGAGTGAGTTAGCACTCTCTGATCTTCCTAGACTGGCTGTGAGTAGATCCCTCTGATATGTCAGACTGGTTTTTATTAAATTTGAAACATATCCCTACATACTGGTAGATTTAACATCACTGATTTGTGCATTTCATGCTGTGAATATTTTAATATATAATGTGTGTGTTTAGATGTGTGGAAACCAGAGGTCCGGGCTTCATTCCTCAGGCACTGTCTCAGGGTCTCTCCCAGACATGGCGCTCTCTCATAGGCTAGGCTGATCCAGTGAGTCCCACCCACCTTCCTGCCCCTCCACTCTCAAATTAGGACTCTAAGTGTACGCCTCCACACCTAACTTTTTATGTAGGTTCTGGGGATCTGAACTCTCTCCCCAACCATACAATATTTTTAAATGTTAGAAAATTCTACTTAAATGACCATCTTAGTATAGAGACATACATTAATATTGTGTCTAAAAATATTTTCTAAAAGATAAACATAAACTAAAAGAAAGGTAAATATTTCTTTAGGCTCTGGAGGGTACCACGGGCTTGTCTCTCCTGGGTCAGTGGAGTTTTGGGTGACCTTTGTGGGTAAGGGAGCAGAGACTTTGCGTTACATGACCCTCTTTCAGGTCTGGGCGCTAATAATCCTCATAGTGACCCCCATTATCCTCCATCCTAGACCCTCTGCTCAGGGTTTGCTTTTGAGCCGAGCTTCTCAATGGTCAAGTATAAGAACATCCCATTTTCACTAGATTTTAGAAGGAAGATAGAGAGAAAGATACCCCACAGCCTACTTCCTTTCCACATCAAATACCTACTAAGAGAGGAGGAGATGTCCACACAAAGGACTCCCCCTTGTTTGAGGATTTGTCTAGGGCTCCCAACTCCTTCCATGAGGCTTTCACCTAGGAAGACGAGACAAAAGGTAGGGTCTGAGAGTAGGGATGGGGATGTGGCTAAGGATTGAGGTGGGGTGGAGACACAGATGTACCACCTGGAGAAGTTGAAAGTTCAAATTGTACAGTTTCTGGTTGGCATGTTTCCTTGTGAGACTAGTGTGTGTGGATAAAAAGAATCTACTGCAAGGCACTAACAAGTAAAATAGGTAAATTAACATAAAAGAGCCATTCACAATAGGCCCCCTTCCCACGGTACCATAGAGTACAAAGGCCCTGGGTTGTGACTTTTATTATGGGTGTGTGGCACCCAAAGAATAACCCGAGACTTGCATAATTGAAAATGCCTCATTACGGTTCCACGTGTGGGGTTGGTTCCCTGCCTCCCTGAGTAACAAACATTCCAGTCTCTCCGCATCTCCAAGCCTGGGGGACACCTGGCCCCTCCCGTCTGTCTTCCTGAACAAAACTATGGTGGATCTGTCAGGTCCCATTTGGAAACACAGTATCAATTTTGCCTTATCCTTGTATTGATGGGTTGTGGGTACTCTACTGTAATTATGTCAAAAATGAAATATTTCAATGTGATTGGCAGGCCGATTACAATAATGCATGTCATTAGACCCAGAGCTTACTTGTGCAACCAGAGAGAATGCCAGTGTCAGTTAGCTGTGTTTCCTTTAAAATTTGCCAAGATTTCACTCAGTTTCCATTGTGTCGGCATAAAACACCCCACAGAGGCACCTGGTGGGAGGCATCTCTAGGATTCTTCTGTGGACAAGCCCATAGCTTTGCAGGCAGGGACAGAAAGATCTTCAATTGACAGGTGAACTTTGCTGGCCTGAGCTGTGTTCATGTGTATGTGCATGTCTCCCCCCCCCCTTTGTGTGTGTGTGTGTGTGTGTGTGTGTGGTTTCAGGGTGAATCTCACTCATCTTGGCTGTCTTTTTTATGATGTCTTTTCTCTGAATCTTCATTAAAAATATTTAAATGAAGAGATTTATTGGCTCAAACATCCAGTTAGCTGCCATCACACATTATGGAATCCAGGCATTCCAGCCCTGACCCTTGGCATTGTTTGTAGATGTTCAGACTTGCTGAGTAGATTATACCCAAATACAAGCAGGCAGGTGTGTGTGTGTGTGTGTGTGTGTGTGTGTGTGTGTGTGTGTGTGTAGAAGGGTCGCAGTTGTCTACAAAAATCATATAAAAGCTGAAACCTGTGGGTATATGTTTCAAATTTAAAAAAAAAAAAAGTCTAAGATATCAGACACACTGTTAGTCCCAGAACTTAGGAAGCAGAGGCAAGAGAATCTCTGTGAGCTCAAAATCAGCCTGGTCTTCAAAGCAAGTTCCAGGACTATTACACAGAAAAATCTGTCTCAGGGGTGGGGGAAGAAGACTGGAAGAGATGGCTCTGTCCTTTGATATTCCAGACTGGTTTTTATTAAATTTGAAACATATCCCCACACCAATATGACTGGACTGGCTGGCTGTTGAGCCCCTGAGATCCACCTCTCTCCCGAGCCCCTACTACCCAGGGCTGAGATTACAGACAGCCAAACCCCTTGCACTTTACTAAGACTGTTAGGACCCACTGAACAGTCCAGCTTCCTGTTTTAAGAAAAACTATCACATGTGCTAAGACACCCTCATGACTGTCTGTCTGTCTCACTGTCTGTCTGTCTCACTGTCTCTCTCTCACACACATACACATACACAGAGGCCACTAGGCAGTCAACTCAGGCACCCAAGTGTGCCTTCTAGACCTCCTTCCCAAGATGTGACCATGATAAACAGAACCTGTGGTCTGCTATGTACCTCCTGCACTGTGGCTGGTGGCAGAGGGGAGGAAGCAGAGGCAGAAGGTCTCACCTCCAGGCCATCTCATGAGGACTCTCCCAGATTATAGCCAACCATACTCTCACCTTTTCATTTACTCTTAGAGGTCTATAGGTGCTTTTCTGCTTGGGATCTTTCTAGAAGGCCTCCTTAAAGCCATGTGTAAGTTCTAGACTCCAAGATCTAATTGTTGCTTTGCTTCCTAACTTTCTGCTTCCTCTATTATCAGTCACTAACCTCTGTCCCTTTCAGCTTCTCATCTACACAATCAAAGCTCTCTCCTCTCCTTGGCCAAATCCCCAGCCCTATTAGGATCAGCTTTTTTTCTTTCTTTAAAAAATGGGGGTATATTTTATCTTACAATTATGTGCATGTGTATGTGTCTATGTGTATATATATGCACCTCATGCATACAGGCCCCATGGAGGCCAGGAGAGGGTGTTGGTTCTTCTGGAGCTGAAGTTACAAGTGGTCATGAACCACCTGATGTGGGTGCTGAGAACCAAACTCAGGTCTTTTGAAAGAGCGGTACATGTTCTTAACTTCCAAGCCATGTCTCCAGCTCTCAATTTTCCTTTCTTAATTACATTTTTTATGATTTGTGTGTGAAGGACTTTTTGGCCCAGACAGTATTCTGTACAAACCAGTGGTCCCTGGGCTTCCATGTGGGACCATTTTCCAGAATCTCTAGATAGTCACAGCCCACCCACAGCATCTTACACAATGTCAAAGCCATGCTAGTACTTATTATACTATATCAGGGACTCATAACCAAGATTTAAAAGCCTATACCTGTTCAATAAAGACACAATTGTATTATTTTTAAATTTTTTTATCCATAGATTTGATACTCAAGGATGATACAGTGTTGTCCCTACTCTACTCAGCTGCTGGACCGAGAAAGGACCAGATACAGGAGGCCAAGGCCTGGGCATGAGTAAAAACTCATTTGCAAAACCAGGGCCCGAGAACACAGGTGGAAGCTCGCAAAACCCTGGACTATAATTTATCCCACTGCTTTCTGCATTTGTCAATTTCTCCTGTGAAAAATATGTGAAGGGTCAGGAGCTCAAGGTCATCTGTGGTTACAGGTGTAGTTTGAGCCCAATGAGGGCTATAGGAGACCTTGTCTTAAAGGGTGAGAAAGGGAAAGAAACACCCGTGCTATGGTGTCTATGCTGTAATGTCCTCACCCCAGTTCGTATGCTGAAACTCCCAATATAATAAAATTGGATGTAGAGCCTGGAGAGGGGATTAGAGAGCAGAGCACCTATGAATGAGATTAATGTCTATATAGAAGGAGTAGCAGAGAGTGTGACTTTTTGTCCCTCTACTCTGAAAAAACAGGACACCCATCCAAGAACCAGAAAGCAAGTCTTCACAGGACGCTGGCTCCCCCTCCTTCCTGTCATACAAGGCACCATAACGGAGGAGTGACAGGTCATCAAATCTACGGATCAGTCTTGGAACTCCATCAACTGCAAATGGCAAGATATCTATGTTGGGAAGGCTCTGGGGACTTACAAATCGGCAATAGCTCTTGTCTGTGTAGAATAAGAATATTCATCCTAGATGACAATGGGAAGATGGGCTTAAATGATGCTCCACGAGAGGGTAAATGCTAATGGAGAGTTAGAACTTCCAGATCAAAGCCAAGAGAGAGTCGCAAAAGGCCAGCGGAGGCAGGCAGCTGGGCAACTCCTAACAAGATCAGTGAAAAATAAATGTGAACGCATTAGATTCTTTTTATTAGCACTCAGGGCCGGAGAGTGTGTCTTCAAACATCCAGATATATATTCTTTCACGGCGGAGGAGCTGAAAAGCGAGGTGAGAAGCCTGGACACACAGAGGAATGAGTGGAGATGGGAACATCATTAGCAGAAGAAAGCTGTGTGACTAAGTTAACATTACCCAAATAGGAAGCGGCAAACAGCTCACGTAGATCAACGTTTACAGACTAAAATGTGACCATCAGGAAATTGTCACCTATGAGAATAGTGATTTGAAAAATTTAATAAAAAACAGAAGTGAAGCAGGAAATATTATGTAAAATTAGAAAAGTGACATTTTTAAATGTTTTTTCCAAATGAATGGAGCAAGCACAGAGAACAGTAGAGGGAGTTACATGACATAGGTTTCCATGCTCAACGTAGTCAGGTACACAGAATTCTGAATTTTGAGATTGTTTTTTTCCCAGGTGCATTTATGCTTACCACAGATTGCTTGAAAAATCTGATCGCGGGATATACTACAAAATATCTCTTAAAAAAACAAAACAGGAAAGACAATGCAAGCAGCCTTTCCTAACTGCACTTCGTTAAAAGTGGGAAATGACACTGACATTGAAGACGGTGAAATAAATTTTTTTAAAAAAAAATAGGCAGATGCCTCCTGAATACTCACAGGTCACAGAGAAAAGCAAACTGAAGTTAAAAACTAGTTAGGCATGAGCAGTAAAGGGAGCACTGCATAATGAGCAACGTTGTACAGGCAAAATAAGACACACACACACCCCCCCCCCAAAACCAGAAGTGAGGAAAACCGGAAGTCATAAACCCTCTAGTTGAAATAAGAAAGACTGAAAGGAATACAGGTATTTAACTGTGATGAGGAGGGACTACAGTACCCGAAGGACAGAAGAGATTAATAAACGAGAGCAGAACTTGTCAGGACAGGAAACACTGTGACCATCAGTAAAAAGGGAAGCCCGGGCCTTAGAAAGCAGTCACCCTTTTGGAGTGCATGCTTCATCATTGGTGGAAGAATTCTAGAACATTCTCTAGATACCTCAGGTGTGGTTCTGCCCTCACACACGTTGAAGGAGGAAGAGGAGAGGAGACATTAAAAAAAAAAAGAAAAGAAAGAAATGTGTGGGCTAGTTTGCCACCTTGAGGAAGAGCATCGGGCTTTTCCCATAGAGGAGAGAGCCGTGCGGACACCTGGGAAGAACATCGCAAGCAGAGGAATCAGAAAGTGTGAATGTTCCGGCTTAACTGGTGTGTTTGCGGAAGAAAAGGCTGGAGAGGTGGCTCAGTGGTTAGAGCACTGGCTGCTCTTGCATAAGATCCAGGTTCAATCCCTAACACCCACACGACTGTAACAACCACCTGTAACTCCAGTTCCAGGGGACCTGATGCCCTCTTCTGGCTTCCTTGGATTCTGCACAGAGGTATATGTAGGCAAGATTTATACATTTTAAGAAATATGAAATTTCTTACTGATGAGGGAGGACCAGAAATGAAACAGAAGGGTCAGAGAGGCAGCTCAGATTGTAGAGGGCTTGCTTAGTGTGTACAGGAAGCCCTGGGTTGTCCCTATCGTCAGGTGTTTGCCTGTAATCCTAGTACCTAGGAAGGAGAGGCAGGAGGACTGACATGCAAGGTCATTCTCATCTATATAGCAGGTTCAAGGCCATCCTTGATCATATCCTGTTGAGAAGGGAGGGAGGAAGGAAGGAGAAGGGAGGAAGGAAAGGAGGAAGGAGAGGAAGTGTGACTGAACTAGAGAGAGTCAATCTTTAGGTTAAAGAAACATCATAACTATAGTGTAAAACATTTAAACTCTACATGAAATGGGAATTTTCTATAGAAACATATACTCTAAAAAGAAGCACGTAATCTCAAGCTGAGAGTTACAGGCACTGTGAAAGTATAGTTTATATCACTGTGCATAGACCCAGAGGTCATCAGGAACCACAGAGGGAATGCCCCAACCAAAGAAAGCTTCCCAGGCAGGTCACTGTCCAGAGCTGGGACATTCAAACTCTGTACTTCAGACCTAGGTTCCTTCTGCTTTCAGGATCTGTCAGGCTGACCTGCTTCCAGCTACCTCTCCAGCAGGCCCTCTTCCAGGAAGCAGATTGAGGGGAGAAAAGAATGCACCCACATTCCCAGGCTCATGCCAGAGTGGTACCCACACATCACTGGTCTCTACAATCCAATTCCTGGAACCTCTCACAGCCTGAACTTGGAAACTCAGCCACATGTAGCCATCAGAGAAGCGAGTTAGGATAAATCTCTCATTCCAAGCATTTGTATCCACCTACAAGCCCAGGGCTCCCCGATCCCAGAAAAACAACCTGCTAGTGTACAATTAGCGCTCTCTGCCACAGTAGCCAGAGCTATAGCCTTAGAAACAGTCACCAGGCCAGATGGCTTCAAGAACAAACACTCCCAACCAAATTCTCAAAAAAGAGTTGCAGATATAGGAGCTGAGAAAGAATTCACAGGACAGAAAGTCCAGCTCACTCTTTTATGTTAGCACAACCCTAATGCAAAAGATCACGGAGAAAAACCTGCATGTAGACCCCACTTGCACACATAGGTTCACATCCTAAATAAACTCTGCCCTGCAGTCTGCTAAGAGAACCCAGCAGCACAGAAGAGAACCCAGCAGCACAGAGTCGAGTCTACACCCAGAAACAGAATGTTGTTCAGCTCCTGAGGTGCCCACTTCATCCACAGAGTGGAGAGAAGCCATGTTGTTACATCTGAAGACATTCTGGGAAGATGGAGTCCCAGCCTAGGCTCAAACCAAACCACACTTCTGTTATTTATTTCTCTCATTGTTACAGATAAGTCTCTGTAACAAAGCCGTTTAAAAGAGAGAGGATTTATTTTGACTCAAGATTTAAGGGTGCACGGTTCAAGTCTGCTCTGGCTGGGAAGACAACGAAGACAGGAGGGACTTGGCAGCTACCTGCCTGTGCTTGCTTGCACCTGGTTGAATCAGGAAGCAGAGAGAAGTCAGGAGAACTAAGGCCTCCAGGACCACGCCCAGACACCCACTTCCTCCAGCTAGAGTCTACCTCTAAATCCACCCAAGTCCACACCCATTCACCCATCCATCATCCACTTATCCCTCCACCCACAACGCCAAGAAACTAACATCTGTAGGGGAACTTCTGTGACTTTGGCACAGAGCTGAAGCTTTGGAACTGAGCATATCTTGGTTAGGTTGTCAAGAAGACTTTCTTGTGAGTATAACCAAATAAAAGCACATTGTGACAAATGCTTTCATGGCATTCCTTTCAAATTTCTGTGAAAGAGAGATGTGGGAGTGTCAGAGTTCAGTCCTAACAGAGATGGCATCTGAGCTGGAAGCTGGGGAATGTCTGAAAGAGTCTGTCCAAGCAGAGAAGAATGGAAGGGTATCACGTCCAGAGGAAATAGAAAGCTGAATACAGACATGTGTATATGTAGCGTGTTCAAAACGTGACAGTGGAGTCCGGGCTCTGGGCTCTGGGGTCTGGGGATAGAAGAGCAAGCCCAGAAGGACTCAGACTGAGGGCCAAGCAAGGTGACAAGAAATAAATCTGAAAGACTGCAGATCTCACAATGTTGACGTTCTGGTGAACAGTCATTCTCTAGAAATTTCTGTACAAAATATGCAAAGAATCCCCATGATGTTCTTACATTAATCTGTGCTGCTGGCTTGAGCTTAGATGCAGCTTTGCAGAATATATTTTTTAAAGTTTCATTACGCCACTGTACATCAAAATAGGCCAATATAAATTATAATACGGTCATGCCAGTAGGACTTGCAAACACAATATTTTAAGTTTATTTTGCATTCCAAGGCCCATAAAAATTATTCCGAATGGCTGTTTGCTTTTTGAAGCCAAATGAAAAGGTATTTGCAATTTGATTATTAACAAATCAAATCACAGATAGGATATTGGATGCGGTACATCTCGGACTGACTGAGAGCGAAAAATCCTCAGTGGTCCATTACATAGCATAGCTGCTTTATTGCTTCCATGTGTCATTAAGAATAAGCCCCACAGCCAGCTCCAATTTTATTTTGATTTATTTTAACCTCTTCCTCGCTCTGAGGATTTTCCTCTAGGCCTTTCCCAGGCATTGGAGTTTTTCTTTCACTGATGTTGTTATGGATAGAACCTGTTGAGTAGTTCATTAAATGGATAGAACAATGGGTAAGTGGCTCAATGAAAGGATATATGGATGAATAGGTAAATGGATGGAAGGATGATGCATGGATGAGTGGATGGTGGATGGATGGGTGGGTGAGTGAATGATTGATGAATAGGTGGGTGACGTGAGTGGATGGGTGGGAGGGAGATGGATGGGTGAGTGGGTATATGGATGGATGGATGAATGGATGGATATGTTGATAGATGATGGATGGATGAAGGGATGAGTAGCTGGATGATAGATGGATGAATGGTTGGGTTGATGGAAAGATTTTATCCTCACATGGATGAAATATCAACTTCTATACTCCAGATCTGAAGAGTTAAGAGTTCAGGCTCAGAATTAAGTAGCTTTGATCACAGAAGAGCCCTGGTCTTCTGTTTTCAGTATTCAGTTTCTCTTGAAAATTTTTAATTTTTGCTTTGTTTTGGGGTCAGTGTACAGCGTCAGTACAACCAGGCCTGGAACTCACATGGAACTTCTGATGCTCCTGCCTTCACATTCCAACAGCTGAGGTTACAGGCATATGCCACCGCATCTGGTTTAAGAGGTGCTGGGGATTAAACTCATGCTAGGCAAGTACCATACCAACTGGATTGATGCTCCTTCAGTGCCTCTTTATTCTGCCAAATCAGGAGCTATTTCAGAAGAGCATGTTACCAAGCTGCTAAGATGCAGAGCTCATCTGTCTACTGGTGTCAGGGGCAGGAGTGAGTGGCACAGGGCAGAAGGTCTAGTTGTGACCACCAGAGAAAGATAGCTTAGAAAAGACACCAGCACAAGAGAGTGAGACACAAGAAAGCAAAGAGAGCCAGGGAACACTTTTGAGCCTCAGATCCAGCCATGTCAGAAACTAGCCCTCTCCAGACTTATACGGTCGGCTATTCCTACTGTATCTCAGAAAGTCTCAAGTTAAAACAGTAATTTGTGAGCTGGATAGATGGAAAAGTGGTCGCTTCATAAAGAGGAGAACTGGTGTTCAGGTGTGGGGTGGGCATAGCAGCCTGCCTATAGTTCCAGCCCTTGCAAGTGGAGAACAGTGAAAACCTAGAGCATAGTGGCTAGCTAGGCTAACTATATTGATGATCTCAGGGTTCGTGAGATGCCCTGCATCAATGAAAAAGGTTAAGCATGATTGAGAAAGACTGCATATCCCAACCTCAGGCTTCCACATGCACTGGCACACATGTGAACACATCATAATAAAAGGCAGTAATTACTATCTTCATGGTTCTGTGTATGGGCTGATCAATTCAGGGAGGGGTTTTATTTCTTATTTATTTATTTTTCTAGCAATGTGGTTCTTGCTTGGAGCCTCTGATGTCATTGTGTTTTGCTGTCTATTGGGTGGGTTTTCAAGATGCTATCTACACAGACATATCTGTTGGTGGGGTTAGCCTAGCTAGACCAGATGGGGCCTAGTGAAGCATCCTTCTCCATGTAGCCTGCAGGAATGTGGGGGCTCAAAATGGCTGGACTTCTTACATAGTGCCTGGCTTTACAAAGGGAGATAGAAGCCACTTAGGCCTGCCTCTGACAGAGACAGCATCCAGGGGTCACCAGAGAGTCAACTTCTCCGATCTGTGAACATCACAGGTGTGATACATTGGGAATCCTCTGTGGAGATGACAATGGGCCACTGTAGTAAGAGGTTTCTGGCTCAGCATAGTCCCAAGGTCCAGACCTGCCCACCACTCTTAGCACCCTTCCCCCCAAAAATGACTCAGATATTTATATTAATTACATTCTGCTTGGCCTATGGCTCAGGCATATTGCTATCTAGCTTCTACATCTTAATTCAACCCATTTTCATTAATCTGTCTTACCACATGGCCCGTGGCTCACCTGTGTTACTTTTACAAGTGATTATTGGGCGGCTGGATCCACTCTCCTTTGACTCTGCCCTCCTTCCCCTATCTATGCTGCGATTTCCCCTCCTATTTCTAAGGTGCCTGCCATAGGCCAAGACAGTTCCTTTATTTACAATGACATTCATAGCATACAGAAAGACATCCCACATCAGGCCACTCAGTGTATTCCCCATGATGCTCTTAGTCACTTGCAACCCCAGATAATGTGAAAGACAGCCTACACATGGCACCACCTGCTCTGCCCTTACACACACATTTCCACCCTACTTGCCAAGCTAGTTTCAAATACCCATCTAATTATACCCCCCCCCCCATCTTCCTCTTCTACTCAGGGGCCATTCTCTCCTGAACTCCACAGCTCCAATAACAGCTGACAGAAAGAACTGGGTAGAATTCAAGCTATTTCAAAGACCTAACACTCTATTTTAACAACTTGGGAAACTGAGGCACATCCAGGCAACACTCAGTGAGTCACTGAGCTTCAGGAAAGCACCACATTGTTCACCATCATCTCTCTCATATAGTGGGTGCTGTACATCCATGCTCTCTGAGCTGACCATCACCTCACATGCCCCTCTGTATCCCTAGCCTTTTGCCCAGAGCTTTTGCAGGCCAGAGCAGACTTTCAGCCCCTGGCATCGAATGCTAATTTTGCCCTAGGAATTTCCCAGAAAGCTCTTGTTCTAAACCAATGTCTAGTCCCTGGGAGTCATCCCTCTGCCTGATAAGACAGTGTGGACAGAAAAGACAAGGAAAAGCCATAGAATCCAGGCTTGATGGCACATGCTTTTAATCCCAGCCCTTGGGGGGCAGAGGCAGGCAGATCTCTATGAGTTTGAGGCCAGCCTGGTCTACATAGTGAGTTCCAGGACAGCCAGAGCTACATAGTGAGACCCTGTCTCATAAAAACAAAATAAAAACAAATAAAAAAAAAACAATTAAAAAGAGAGAGAAAGAGAAAAAGCCACTGAAAGGAACTAAAAGGGACCTGGTCATGTGCAGGCTTGGGTTCCACCATTCTGTCCCCATGAGAATGGATGTAATGAAAACATCTCCTGCTAAGTGAGTGGCTTTGGAGCTGCAATGCAGGCCTAGGGCTTTGAGGACAAGTGGAGCCCAGCATCAGTATCTAGATTCCAGTGTGTTGACAGGGAGAGGAGGCAAATACAGGGACTTCTCAAAATAGCTGCTGCCTCCCTCCCCTGCCTTCCTGCCCTTGACCACTCCCACAACATCCCCCAAACCCATAGGATGAATAGCCCTACCAAAAGTCACCCATCACAGACCATGGCTAAAGGGAAACCAAGATTCTCAGGATCCCTCCCTCATCACCACCCCCCAATATTAGCCCCAAGTGGGGTTAGAGACATGACTAATTGTGCCCACAGTTGCCTCCTGGCATGGACAATTAGCCACCTGCATCTAATTCTGAGGGACCCAGAGGCTAATTGCATCTGCCAGACCTCACAGCTCTGTGCTCGTGTGTGTGTGTGTGTGTGTGTGTGTGTGTGTGTGTGTGTGTGTGTGTGTACACGTGCGCCCTTACCAGTGGCACCAAAGCTGTTAAAGCGTGTGGGTGTTATTGCATCTAACGTCTGCTAATAGCCTGCTGGCCCCTGAGCATGGTCCCTGAGCATAAAGGGACCATGCCATGCCATTGTCCTTCCCAGAGGAAGAGGGACAATGAGGGGGCATTCATTCACTATGGAATGAGCAAAGCATAACTTCCCTCTGACTAGCTAAGGAGAAGGAGGTTCACTTCCGGTTCTGGCCAGCTTCTGTGATCACAGCCACTCGTTCAGGCTTCCAGACTCTCCTCTACTTCCACCTCTGCACTCCCTCTGTGGAGCTCCACTTTAATGTACAGACATCGGATTGGGTGTGCCTCCTATCCCCAGCTCAGGCATGAGAAGGTGTTGGATGATGATTGTGAACACAAAAAGATGAAGGAAGGAAGAAGAGCCGCCCCTTCCTCCACACGGGCATTGGTGGGTTTCTGCTTTATGAAGTAGGGGTACTTTAGCGCCCCTTCATCTCACTCACACCCTGGAACAGCAAGGAGCTCTCCCAAGGGGTTTGCATCTGTATTGGGCCTGGATCCTTCTCCACTTCAGCCACTTTGGCCTGAGCTCAGCATAGATCCTGATTTTGGCCTTCATTCCTATACCACAACGGTCACATTCTGTGGTTGCTGAGGATTCTGACATTATCTGGAGTCTTCTACGGGGATCCTCATTTTTCAGTCCCCTTCTGCTGCCTGTCAAACTTACAAGCTTTAGCAAGTGTGCCTAGGGATTTCACCAATCATTTCCCCTATCAGGAAGACTACCTCCTTTCTGCCATATGCCTGACTTTCCACCTGATGCCACTGTCCTCTCTTAGAGAGACCTGAGCCTAATGTGGTTCACTGGTCTGCAGAGGAGTCTTCCCTAACAGCAAAGAAGTGGTTGCTGAGGTCACCGAGTAGCCATCTGCTAGGCTAAACTTTAAAATCACAGTGGCCTCCTACTACGGCATGCCTTCCACCCAACATGGGCGAGATCACTCTGGTTCTGTAGTCCTACAGCCAACCCAGTTGCCTCATCAGCTCTGGAAGTAGATGAAGAAATCTAGAAAGTCTAGGGAATTGGATTGTAGAATGAGTTTCTATAGCCATGTAGGAAGGGCATCCTGTACATCATTTTTCCCCACATCCCATTGGCCAGATCTCAGTGATCTGGCATGCCTTAACTACAAATGAGCCTGGGATTTGTAGTTCACAAATATGCAAGTGTGTACGTGTGATTTGTTTGACGAACGATGAGTTAGTTAGCACCATGTCTAGAACCCCAACCATAAAGCAAACAAATGATCAGGTATGTCAGTGCTGCAGCCTGGATGTGGTGTGTCTCCCAGGGGCTCACATCTTGGAAACCTGGCTCCCAGTGTGGTGATAAGGCATTAGAATATTTAGCAATGGAGCCTAGTGAGATCCTTATAACGCAGGAGGCCTGGCTTGGAAGGGATTAAGGATCCTCTCAAGAGCTCCTTGTTACAGAAGACAGATTTTGATCCCCTGATTTGCTCTCTGGCTTCCTGTTTTGAGATGGGATCACTACCTCCTGTCCATATTCTACTCAAGTAACACAAGTGACACTGTCTAAACAGATGGACATGGTTGTGGCTGCCGCCATAACCTTGAGTCTCAAGAACTTTTCTTGGCCCCTTGTCAGTTTCCTTCTGTGTTACAGTGACAAAATGCCTAACAGAAGCTGCTGAAGGCAGTCCCTCACAGCAGGAAAGCCGCAGTGGGAGGAGCGAGAGGCAGCTGGTCGCCTGAGCCCACCTGCTTTCTCTTTTGTATGTAGTCTTGGGTCTTCACCTTGCTTGTGTCTTCCCTTCGGTTCTCTGGGAATGCAGCCACAGCCACACACATAGTTGTATGTCCAAGGTGACTGAATCCCACCAAGTTAACAATGCAGATGAACCACCACAGGCTCCATGAGTGCAGAATATACATCCTTTCTGCCTCTTTGAGATATTTGTCCTGGTTGATTTAGCTCATGGGACATCAGTAGTGATGCTAGCTAACGGGTGAGCTTCTTCCCTGCTGGTTAAAGAATTGGAAGATGGGGAAATGCCTCAGTGAAAAGTGTCTTTTGGCAAGTGTACCAACCCCTGGGGTAGACAGAAGGGCTCCTAGAGTCAGGGAGACTGATCACTTTGGGTGGGGGAGGTGCCCTGAGTTTTTGCTGGGTTTGAATTCTGCCTTGGCAATTTTCTTCTTCCCTCCGTTGGCCATATTGTGTCCATGTTCATGGCTCCCTTCTAGTATGGAGACTGGGCCCCCTATTTCTGTCCATAAACATAAAAATAGCTGTTGGTTGGTTGAGGATCTATGAACAGTCTGGGTGGAGCCCTGCTTCCTTTTGTGGGGGTATAATAACAGAGGGGGAGGGACTTAATGCTGAAAGAGGAAGTTGAGGCAGAAAAAGGGAAACAGAGATTGATCTTCGTTCTTTCTCTGTCTCTTCTACCTCAGCTCAGGAAGCTGGACATCTGGACTAACATGTTAACATGTGGAAGCACCAGAGCAGTGGGGTTTACTGGTCCCTCCACCTAAACCATCTCACAAAGATCTTGTAGCCAGTGACTGAAAACCACAATTCCACCATGGCTTGCAGGATCTCATTCTCATGGAGAGGGTGGTAAGCTGGCTGGTGCTGTTCTGGTCACAGGGGTCACGTGCACCTAAAACATAACTCCAGGAAGCATTTCCCGAACTTGTTTGGCCACAATGTGTTATTTAAATGATACTGTTTTGTCAGGGTGCCAACAGAGGCTCACATGGTGTCATTGAAATGAAAGGACATGATGGCAAAAGAAAAATAGTCTCGTGGTAGAATTAATTGCTGTGAGAAGTGATCAAAATTTGATCCATATGCTTAATAAAAAGTAAACATTGAATAATTGCACCAATAAATGTTAAAATTACAAGATAAAAGGCGCAGCAAAGATAGGCAATTGTCAAGTAGGAAGCACACAGCCTGGCAGGGGGTAGGGAAATGCACAGCCTGTTGCTGACTGTTATACTTCCTACAGAGGGTGATCTGTCATGTGACTTCCTACCACTGTCATCAGGTTGGGGAGACCCTTTCCCAAAGAGATAATAGCATGTGAGAAGAGACATTACTCTAAGCTGTGGACTCCCCTCTCCCTAGCACTGGCCTAAGCTCCAGAAACAGCCTCTACAACCAGGGATATTTTATGTACAAGAAACTCACTAAAAAGACCGAGCAAGTGTGCTGAGAAGATGGCACAGTCAGTAAAGTGCCTGCCTTGCAACCATGAGGACCTGAGTTCAATCCCCAGCGCTCATATAAAAGCAGGACATGATGATGTGTGCTAGTGATGGGAGAGGTGACATGGATTCCTGGAGCCTGCTGAGCAGCCTAGCCTACTAGGAAAGTTCCAGGCCAATCAAAGACTGTCTCCAAAACAAACAAAACCAAAAATACAAAACAAGATGGACAACTCCCAAGAATGACAGTCATAGTTATGCCCTGGCCTCCCCACACACAAAAACCCTTAATATTCACAGCATAAATGCACACACATGCATGCACACATGTGCATACAAATGACATGAGGTCAGGTCATTTCTCAGGTTAAAGGGGACCTGGGGGCTGTGGTTTCAGAGCCTATGCCCCCGTTCTGCTATATTTTTCTGATGTAGATGACACACATCGGCTTCAGCTGTTTCTTACCTTTGGAACACTCATGAGATTCTTCTAGAGGCTTTGACCAAACACACAGCCTTTGTGCAAACTATTTAGCGCTGCCATCTACTATTCTAAACCACATATTGATTGACTTAACCACTCCCCTCCCCTGACTTCCTTTTTCCATAATAGCTTACAGTTAACACACACACACACACACACACACACACACACACACACACACACACACACACACACTCCTGAGGTTCACTTAGATCAGTCTGAAAGGGCAATGACACAGTCTTCCAGGTAATGCTCCAGAATCACAACCCACCCTCTCCCACCTCCCACCCCCACTCTGCAGACAAGGACAGCAGGAGCCGGGATCCAAATGGAGGTCAGGAGAACCAGTTTTTCTTGGCCCAGCACACTAGGATGCATTTGTCATAGAGACTTCTGCATAAGTGGCACTGAGCAGGATAACAAGCTATATCCCCAAAAGTAATTGGATAAAAACAATTCTGTGATATTTGTGGGGTGGCTCTCCTGACACCCTGTGACTCCAGCTAAGGACATGTACTAAAGTCTCAGTGAGGCAATTATGGGGGGTGGAGATTAAAACAAAAGAGTCCACAGGAGTAAGGCTACACTTCAGTCTGCCTCCAAACCTCCCTACTCAGAAAGAGCTCCCTCTGGCCTTTGAAAAGCTTTGGCTCAGTCACCTGCTTTCCCATCCCCTGCTACACAGTGACTGTCCTCAACTAGATCTGAGTTCATCTTGCTTGTTCAGAGAACACCTCCTATTCTCCTATCCTGCTAGACAACAGAAGAAAACTTCTTATCCCACTTGCTCATCTCCAGCCCCTGATACATGATGATGCTTATAATTCAAAAGAGAAATGTCCCCCACAGGCTCACGTATTTAAATACCTGTTGGTGGTGTGGTTTGGGAAGGTTATAGAACCTTTGAGATACAGAGCCTTGCTGGAGGAAGTGTGTCACTGTGGGGAGAGGGAGACTTTTTGAGAGTGTATAGGCTAAATCACTCCCAGTTCACTCTCTGGCTCCCTGTGTGATGAAATGGGATCAGTTTTCTGCTTTCGTGGCCTGTTGACATGCCACCTTCTCCATGGTGGATTTACTCTCTGGAGCCACAGGCAAAAATAAATTCTTTTTTCTGTAAGGTGCTTCTGGTCATGGTATTTTATCACAGAAAGAGAAATAACTAATACAGTCATCGATAAACATTTATTTTGACAAACATTTGAAGGAATCCCTTTAGAATGAAAAAAAGTGCGGGGGGTTAAGGTGATGGCTCAGGGGATAAAGATACTCATCACCAAGCTCGGTGACCAGAGTGCAAGCCCTGGGATGGACCTGGTAGAAGAAGAGAATCTAACTCCTCAAGGTGCCCTCTGATCTCTATATGTACGATATGGGACACACACTCACACAAGCGTGTGTGCACACACAATAAGTAAACAAATGTAACAAGAAAAAAATTAAAAGAATGAAAAATGAGAAGTCCCTTCTACTAACTTTCTGGTCTCCCAAGTCAGACTCTACTTTCTTGTTCCCTGTATATTCTCTCATCTGGCCTCATAGGGCAATTAACATTGACTGTCAACTTGACAGGATCTATAGCCATCTAAGAGGCAGACCTCTGGACACGTCTGTAAGGGCTTTTTTTTAGATTAAGTGAGGTGAGAAAACAGGCCACATGGACAGTACCATTCCATGACTGGGGGTGCGGGGGGGGGGGGCAGAGCAAAAGAAAGCTGAACACCGGCACTCATGGCACTCTGCTTCCTGACTGTGGATGCAGTCTCAGGCTCCTGCTGTCCCTGCCTTCCCGGCCATGAGGCAAGGTGTCACCTCAAATTGTAGGCCAAAGTAAGCCTCCCTCCCTTAGGTGGCTTCTTCTGCACTTGGTGGCAGCATGGAAGAGCAAATTACCCCCGAAGGCCATCCTCTCTGGAACTTTGCCCTTAGCAGAAATGTACCCCATCTTCTCCTGGTCTCTATGGCAGCCAGCATAGACTGAGGCTTATGGCGAGTTAAAAACAGAACAAAAAACAAAATCGACAACAACAAACCCACAGGCTCAAACTTGGGGAAGCCTGGCTTCATCAGGAGACCATTCAATGTTCTCATCCATGCGATGGAAAGGGAGGGATGAGAAGCAAACAGGATGATTCTGGATGTTGTCAAGTGTCCATTTTCCTCCCTGGCCACTCTGTAGGGAGCCCCATGGTAGGGTGCTGTATAGACTCACCTGTCATCCCCAAAAGTGTCTGGCAGGGACCTAGCTTGGGATGCTGATCCAACTTGCGTATTTCGGTGTGAGGAAATTTGATAGCTGGTACCAGTGGTCTCAAACTTGAGTTCCCTGGGTAATACTAACAAACATCCAGAATTAACTTCCAACATTCAAATTTCTTTGATGTCATGGTTCTAAGTATAGAAATAACCTTTTGGTTTTAAATAGAAATCAGAGAGCCGAAGACAAGCAATGAATGTCTTCCAAGATATCCAGGCCCAACTGTGGGGTTCAGGCAGAGCACAGAGCACTGTGGGGGGCCTGTCTGACAAACCTCCAACGGAATCCAGAGTTCTAGAGAGTGAGGTCTAAACACTGGCCCCACCACACACAGGCACAGCCTGGGCCCAGAAGATGATTAGCAACAAGCGAAGAGCACCTCAGGGGACCCTCCCACAGACAGTCTGTCACCCAGTGATTTTGCCATTCCGTTTCAAAGTTTAATTAGAGAGTCGCTTTCCAACGCTTAGATGCAATTAACCCCCCTGGAGCAGTCCTGGTGAGGCTGTAACTGACACAGGCCACAGATGCCCACCATGGTTCTCAGAATCACAGATTGGAAGAAATTCTCAAGCAGGGAAATAAGTGACAAAGATCTGTGGTTTTCAAGAGAAAACTTACTTCCTAAAAGTCAGATGGAACAAGCTCCCATCTGAGAGATTGACTTTCCCCTGGAGGCCTCCTTCATGACAAACAGCCCTCCTCCAGCTCAGCCAGCCCTTACTTTCTGATGGAGGAAGAGTCAGGACCTCCAAGCTGTGCCCCAGACTGGTGCTCAGTGAGCTATGCACGTGCATCCTCCTTGCCTGGGCTGTTAGCTGCTATACGGGTCCTGTTTCCATGGAAGTCAGTTAGAAAGTGGAGACACTCGGTTCGCTTTTCACCTAGTGATGCTCACCTTCAAGATGGCCAAAGGTTAAAAAGAACAAAAGATGTAAAGTGAGAAATCCAGAGATATCTGGTAAGAAGACTTATTTACTAAGGGATGAAATGGGGATTATACATTTACAAATACAAAACCAAGCAACGCAAAAGAGTCCAGATATTTAGAGCGCTTTGTTTATGAAATAACCTTTTAAAGTCGTACTGTAACAGCTAGGTGGTGGATGTTAATCCCAACATGTGGGAGGCAGAGGCAAGCAGACCTCTTTGAGCTGGAGCCCACCCTGGTCTACAGAGTGAGTTCCAGGACAGACAGGATTGCTACAAAGAAAGAAAGAAGCCCTGTCTCAAAGAAGAAAAAAAAGAAAAAATCAATTCTGTATTTTATTTGCTCTTACAGTATCCCTATAAGGTGATCAGAAAGGGAACTAGGGTGTCCATGGAACTAACATGCAAGGACACTGAGCCCTGGGGGGATGTACCTCATGTCACACAACTCATTAGAACAGGAGTAAGAGTCAAAGTCAGGAGTCCAGATTTAGGTATCCAGCCACACAGTCTTTCCACTAAGTTTTTGTGTTTCCTATACATGTTCTATTGGAGCATCTACTGTGTGTTGTGCCTGTTTTTTTTTTTTTTCATATTTGTATTCTTATTTTAATCTATTTTATTCCTTTAAAAATATTTTATTTATTTTTATTTTATGTGTATGAGTGTTTTGCCTACATGTATGTATACTCCATGTGTGCCTAGTGCCCAAGGAGGCCAGAAGAAGGTGTCAGATCCTCTGGAACTGGAGTTACAGAATGTTGTAAAACACTGTGTGGATGCTTGGAATTGAACCTGGGTCCTTTGAAAAACCAGCCTGTGCATTTACCTGCTGAGCCACCCCTCAAGCCCCAGCTTACATACACTCTTATGGAGTAGCCACGGTGTGTTATGCTTATTTTTTTATGCTCTGAAGGAGCACCTACTGTGTGCTGTGTTGAGTCACATACATACTTATGGAATACCCACTGTCTTGTGGATTCACTCCTCAGAGGATGTCCACAGGGATTCTAAGTTTAATAAAGACAGACAGAAACACAGACATCAAACTCCAGAAGCTGCAGAATCTCAGAACTGGGACCAAACTAAGATAAGGAAGAGAAGCTGGGTACAGGGGCTACTCAGGAGAGCTAGGGGGGCTGGGGACACAGAAAAGAGCAAAATTTAAGGACTATTTTCTAGTGCTGCCCCCAGCAAGTCTTGGCTCTATTGCTGGTGTTTAGTATAAGCTTCTCTGAGGAGAAGAAACTTTTCATAGTGCTTGCTCATGCCCATTCCCATGGTGTTAAGATGTCTACAAGGACTAGCAGCCCTCATCTGGCAGTCCCTGAAGAACTGGTAGAGATGCTCGTGTGGGCTTTTCACAAGCAGGCACAAGCTGGTGAAAGCCATTGCCTGCTCAGGCGTGCCACAGCAGTGACATTCAGACTGCAGAGGTAGTGACAGATGAACATAAAGTCGAGATGTGAATGACAGAGTCACAGGCAGAACTAAGGATAGGTTCTTAGTGAGCTGTGCCATTCAATACTGCAGTTATTAGCCATATGTTGATATGTCAATTAAAATTAATTAAAATGCAGCTTCAACTGCTCAGTCGCCCTGGACACATTTCAAGTGCTCACTGGTCACATGTGGTGGGTGGCTGTCATAATGGGCATCACAGTTAACGGACATTTCTATCATGGTCCGATGTCCTGCTGGACAGCAGAGAACAGGAGGAGGCAGGGTCTGAAGCTCTGGCATAGAAGGTGAGAGGTCATGGGTAATGAAATCCCTCAGCTTCCAGTTTCATCACGGAGGATCAGCTCAGATGAAAGACAGATTGAGTGAGGGTATAGAGTGAGATTCCTGCAGGAGATGTGTCCTATCTGTGGAATTTACAGCCATGGTACACTGTGGGTGCCCATGCATGCACCCAGAATTTTGGGCCAGTTGTGGGACAATGAGGATGCTCTGAGGTGTGTCTGTCCATACACAACCCTTTTTATGGCAAGAGAAACCAGGAGTTGTGACTAGTGTTTAAATAAGTAGTCGGGGCCAGGAGACAGGGAACTGGACCCAATTAAAACCCCAGGCTGGAAGAAGCTTTCTCGTGTTTTATCAACATGAAAGAACCAGTCTGTCCCAGGTTGGCAAAGTGGGCAGAGCTGGTAAAGGTGCTTGCTGCTAAGCCTGATGGTCTGAATTCAATCACTGGGGCCCACATAATGGAAAGAAAGGACTCCTAGAAGTTGCCCTCTGACACACACACACACACACACACACACACACACACACACACCATAGCAGTTACATACCTCACCATAAATAAATAAAATGTAACTAAACATTAAATAAACCAGTAGACGCGGTGACATCCACTATGGCAGCAAGTGTCCTGGCACTGCCCAGATCGTGGGGTGCAGGCCGTTTCTCCAAATCCATGCTCTGTCCCTGACCCCCACATCCTCACCTCCATCACTTCTCTGCACCTTATACCTTTCTTCATCCTAGGACTGGACAGTCTCCTCGTTGTCATCCTACTCAGGGGCTTGCTGTTCTCAAAGAAAACAGAGAGGGCGCTGTTTTGCTCCATCTGAAAGTAAATGGCACCCCCTCCCGCCGTCCCGCCCCGTAAAGGCGGGAGGCAGAAGAGAATTGGGAAAGGAAGAAAAAAAAAAAAAAATCACCCTTGGTTCCAACTGCCAGGACAATCATGCATGTTCAGACATTTTCTGTGTCCACCTGTATCCAGCCTCTCCAGGATGGGCCTGAGTCCTGCTTTCAGGATGAACACTCCACGACCTGCGTCCCTAGGACTGACAATCTTAATTAAAACCATGACTCCTGTGGCAACTTCAACATGACCTGGTAGCAGACGATGCTCCGCACAGTCCACTGGTGGTGAATATTTAGGGATTTCGGTATTTCCAAGATTTCTTTATGCTCCTGTAGTTTAATTTTTTGAAAAAAAAAAATGCTTTTATTTATTAATTTATTATTTTAAAAGGCTGGGTATGTAAGCCTTATGGCATCCTATCGAGGTCAGAGAGCAACTAGGTTTTCTCCGTTAGCTGATGAGCTATCTCATAGGCCTGTGATTAACCTTTTTGGTTCCAAAATATTTTTTTAACCTTTCGTATTATTTCTTTGGGCTGGGTTCCAGGAAATGGCATTACTGATAATATGTAAAAAGTTCTTGATATGAATTGCCAAATTTCATTCCAAAAGGGCAGTGAGTGCTGCCTCGTGTTCCCCTCATCTCCCTCCTATTTAGTTTTCCTCTCTAGCCTCTTTTCTGTTGCTCCCCCCCCCCCCCCGTGTGCCCACTGCTTGTTTGATTTTCCTCACGTCAACCTTTGCAAAGTCTCAGAAAGGAGGACAGAAGCAAACTTCACACTTGATGTAAAAGACACAGAAATCTGCAGAGGGCTCCCCGGGACCACCAGCTGCGGGGTTCCCTAGCCTGTGTCTCCCTGCATTCTACATGCTTTAGTCGTGAAGGGTGAGGCAAGCTGAAATGATGGCAGAAATGTAAAGGGAAAAAAGTACGTGGCAAAGAAGAAAGCAGGAATCCCGTGCCCTGTGGTCGGAGGCCACGGAGGACCTAGAAGGCGACATTATGAGAGAGGAGAGAACAGGAACAGAAAAGGAAGTCCCGTGATTCGGGACACCCCAGACTCCCCAACAAGTGACA